>CM035410.1:5812647-6013375 GCA_020310875.1 Ceratopteris richardii
CAAGAGTAAAATCAGAGGAAATCTATTTCTAAGTAGGAGAACCAATGGATACAACTCAGAGAAATAGAGACTAGTCAATGCTAGCATAGATAGTGAGATATCCTTACCCAAACTTGGGATGGAAGCAAGAACGGGGCTTTCTTAAGCTAGGGGGTTGCTTGCTGGAGTTCCAAAACTCTAAGAACACTCCAATACACAAAAGAAATACACAGGATCACACAAAAAGTCATGATCCAAGCCTATTTTAAATAGAGCAAGTAGACTCTTACAATCTAGGAACCTCTTTTCCTAAAATTTCTCCTCTCTAAGTTAGAGGAATTGATTGGAGTGATTTGGGGAGTTGTTGAGTGATTCCTTTTGGGGAAATCTCGTGACTTGAGGCCTTCATACATTGTTCTACTTGTACAAATTAGTTTGCCCACGAATTTTTACTTTGAAGCTTGATTTTTTAACACTCCCCCTCAAGCTTCAATCTTCATCTTCATCCAAGGTCCTTCATGCTAATGCTTTCTTGAACTTCATGAGCTTTGTGCCATCCAATGCCTTTTTAAACATATCAGCAACTTGGTCTTTTGTACCTATATGAATCACTGAAATCTCCTTTGTCAATACCTTTTCCCTTATGAGTAATGCACTTCAATGTGCTTGGTTATTGCATGGAAAAGAGGGTTTGAAGCGAGGTGTATGCTACTCAAGTTGTCACAATAGATAGGATATGTATCAACCTGCAAATTCAAGTCCATAAACAACTTCTTAAGCCACATAAGTTCACATGTGACTTGTGCAAGTTCTCTATACTCAGCCTTTGTAGATGATAAAGCAACTGTCGATTGCTTCTTTGACATCCAAGATATAACTTTGCTTCCAAGCATCACTAGATAACCACTAGTGCTTCTTCTATCTTCTTTGGATCCGGCCCAATCCGCATCAGAGTGTGCCTTGACCTGCAAATCATCATCATATGCATAGCATAATCCTTCATTTATAGTACCCTTTAAGTACCTAAGCATTCTTCTTGCTGCGAACAAGTGAGTAGTCCTTGGACTATGCATAAATTGTCACAAGACACCTACTCCATAAGCTATATCGGGTCTTGTAATGGTTGCATAATTGAGTGATCCAACAATAGACCTATACAAAGTGTCATCTTCAAGAGGATTACCATCACTAGATCTCAGCTTCAAATTAACCTCCATTGGATTGGAGATTGGCTTGCGATTTATCATTCCAAACTTTTCAAGTACATCTACAATGTACTTCCTTTGCATCAACATGATTTCATCTTGTTTGTAAACAACTTCAATGCCAAGACAATACCTCAATTCCCCAAGATCTGAGATCTTAAATTCTTTGCCTAGCTTGGATTTGATGTCTTCAATTCCCTTTATGTCATTACTTGTGATAATAAGATCATCTTCTGCAACCCCATTTTGTTCAGGTGTATACCTGCATGTTACTTGCCTTTTGATGCCTTGATCCCAAAGAAAATCTGAAAATTCATTTGAGAAGTACTCTCCCCCTCCATCGGACCTTAGCTTCTTTATGTAGTTACCTGTCTCCTTCTCAACCATAGCTTTGAACATTTTAAAGCATTGAAACACATCTGATTTTTGCATTATGAAATAGATCCAAACCATGTGAGTACAATCATCTATAAAAGTCACAAAATACCTATTCCCTCCTAGGGATGGCTCCTTGGTTGGTCCCCATACATCTGTGTGAACCAATTCAAGTGGATGTTGACTGATATATCCACTCTTCTTGAAGGGAAGTCTTGATTGCTTACCCATCTGACAAGCTTCACATAAGTTCTTCATTCCTTGACCTTGAAAACTTGGTAGACCTTCTACTAGCCACTTTTGCTGCATCTCCTTCATCCTTTCAATGTTGATGTGGCCAATTCTTTTGTGCAAACAATCTTCCTTGCTTCTTTCCTCTTGCAACCAGCTTATAGCCTTGTTTTGGGTTCTCCACAAAGCATCCTCGTTTGTTGAATCTCACTTGGTAGCCTATGTCCACCATTTTTCCCACAGATACCAAGTTCTTGGTGATTGTAGGTACATGAAGCACATCTTTGAGACACCTTCCGTGTTCTTTGTCATCCAAAACCACATCACCTATGTGTGTGATCTCATGGGTTGTATCATCCCCTGTTTTCACATGCCCTTTACCACTTGGAGCATGTAGATTAGTGAACAAAGTTTGGTCGCAACTCATATGGTTGCTCCAACCGCTCTCAATATACCATGTAGTATCTACATTGTTTGAGCTTCCATACATATGCATCATAAGGAGATTTTCATTCTTAGAGCTAGTGGATGCATAATTACCTTGCCCTTTGTATGTTGAGGCTTTGTTGTAACTCCTTTGGTTGCTCCCTTGGCAGCACTCCCTTGCATAATGTCGATGTCGTCCACATATGTAGCATCCTTGACCATCTTGGCTTCTTGATTGTTGATGTCTTCTGCCTTTTCCTCTTGTCCTTCCTCTTCCTTTATATGAAAAGCCTTCTTGGTCATGTCCTTGATTGCTTTGTCTTCCTCCAAATCTTCCTCTTCCCCTACTTTGGTTACCTCTGTGTGCTCTGCCCCTTGAGTTTCCTGCATAAAACACTTGGGCATCCTTGCCCTTTGATGAACCTCCATTTATATTCATTTCTTTGGTTACCATAAGAGAAACTAGTTGCTCAAAATCTGGAAGTATGTCCCTTACATAAACTGAAGTGGTGAATGGTTTCCACTTTTCATCATCCCTCAAACCATTGAGGGTATACACCACTAGATCATCATCATCTATGTGGCTGCCAATAGATCACAATGCATCTGAAAGCTCCTTGACTTTGAGAATGAAGTCGTTGATGTTACTCCTTGAGGTCTTCTTTAGATTGTTGAACTCATTTTTAAGTTGAATCTTCCTTTCTTTAGTACTAGTAGAGTAGAGCCTCTCCAAATTTTCCTAAACTCTCATGCTTGAGTCTAGGTCTTGAATGTGTCGTATCATATTTTTGCTAATGTGTTGTGAAAGAATGAAAATAACTCTTTTTTCACACTCATTCCAGTCCATAAATGCTCTCAGTTGTTCATTGGTTGGATTGTCCCCCAACCTAGGTCTTGGATCCATCCCACTGATCAAACCCCAAAGACCCTTGCCCATGAGGTAGTTTGGCATCCTAAACTTCCAATGCTGATAGTTGCCTTTGTCAAGTTTCTCTATTTGAGTATTGAATTCAATCATATCTTGCTTTCCCTAAGGTTTCGAACTCTTCCAATACCTCCTTGAAGTTCTAGTGATGCAAAAGTAAACTGATATTACCTCCAAGATTAGATCTCCTTTGATAAACTCCAATTATGCTTCACTTGATGAGGATCGAGTGCTTCCCCTTGATGAAAATCTTTTCCAGCTTCCTTTGGTGAAGAAACCTTTGAAAATCTAGCTCAAATAGCTCTTTTGCTTTGTAATGGATGCCCTTCAAGCACTTCAAAATGCTCTAATACCATTGTTGGGAGATTTGGCAATTCCTTATGCAACTAGAAGCGTAATGTGACCTCCCAAGGTACACTCAACTAGACACTGTTCTAGTGTTCTGGTTATTTCTCAGAGCTGGTACAATGATTTCCTGAGATATTTTAACTCACTCACATTAGACTTAAAGAGCTTTCTAACAAGACAAATTTCATCTAAAATGGATGCTCACACATGAAATGGCAATGTCTGCAAGTCAGGCTACTTTGCCAACACTCTCACAGACCTCTACAGAGACAAACCTTCACTCCAGATACAATAACTCAGAGAATATGCAGAGAATGATCCCGCGATTTGAACCACAATTAGAGGACTATATTAGCTATGCAACAAGAGTAGAATCACAACAAATGTATTTCTACAATAGGAGAACCAATGGATACAACTCAAAGAAATAGAGACTAGTCACTGCTAGCATAGACAGTGAGATATCCTACCCCAAACTTGGGATGGAAGCAAGAAGGGGGCTTGCTTAAGCTAGGGGGTTGCTTGTTGGAGTTCCACCACTCTAAGAACACTCCAATACATAAAAGAAACACATGGGATCACACAAAAGTCATGCTTCAAGCCTATTTTAAATAGAGCAAGTAGACTCCTACAATCTTGGAACCTCTTTTCCTAAAATTGCTCCTCTCTAAGTTAGAGGAATTGATTGGAATGATTTGGGGAGTTGTTGAGTGATTCCTTTTGGGGAAATCTTGTGACTTGAGGCCTTCATACATTGGTCCACTTGTACAAATTAGTTTTCTCATGAATTTGTACTTTGAAGCTTGATTTTTTAACATATGTCTGCGTCTACGTATATGTATACGTTTACATCTACGTATACGTATACGTCTACGTCTACATATACATCTATGTCTACGTATACGTATATGTCGATTTCTACATATACGTATACGTCTATGTATAGGTATACATATATGTATGTATACATATAGGTATACGTATACGTATACATATACGTAGATGTATATGTATACGTATATGTAGACATATACATATACACATATACGTATACGTATACATATAGGTACGTATACATATAGGTACGTATACATATATGTAGATGTATATGTATACATATATGTAGACATATACATATAGATATATGTATACATATATATACACATATACGTATGGGTATACATATAGGTATATGTATAACATACGTATACCTATATGTATACCCATACGTATACAATACATATATAAATATACATATACATATACATATTCATATACATATACATATACGTATACATATACATATACATATACATATACTGTTGTCAGGATCTTGCTCACGCGCATACAGAGATTACGGACGCAGAAAAACACACAAAAAATAGAGGCAACAAGAGACGAGACCGAACGCAAGATTGGGTGCAATCTCCCCCCATGCACTCTGTTTCGACAGTCCACAGAGTGCATGTATTTATAGGAATTTTGATTACGTTGAAAATAGTGGTTACATGAGGGCGGCTTCAAAAAGTAGGCATGAAACTAAAAGTTAGTAACTTTTACAGAAAGCCATTACTTTGAATAACAGAAACTGCGGTCTACAACAACCCTTATTCTAACCATTACTTTTCTAACAATAGAACCTTCTACGCAGGTTTATTTATAAGCTAAATAATAATTATTTGGGTTATTGATGTCCGCCCTTTCACGCCTTGCACGCTCCTCATCAACCTTCAGCTGCTATATCAGAAACATCAAAAACATATTAATACATTAATAATATAACACTTTAGCAATGCATTGTTCAATAATATACAACATGCCTCCCAGTTGACAAGCAACTGACCTCAATTGATAAAATAATTCAACACTCTAACAATTATAATGCAGTGTTCAACATATTCCATGTTACAATCCAACAATGCATTGGCGATTCGATATTTCAGTCCAACAATGCATTGGCTATTCTATATTTCAATCCAACAATGCATTGGCTATTTTATATTTCAATCCAACAATGCATTGTTCAACATATTCCATAAGGTATAACATGCCCCTCAGTTGAACAAGCAACTGACCTCAGTTGATATAATAATAAACATGGATGGCCAGTCACATGTTTCATCACTGAATAAAGAAAATAGGCATGTGCCATGTAAAAATACATGCATGGAAATGTTCATGGAGCTGTTACATTAATGTGTTTGTGTATGATATTCAGAAATTAAGTGGTCATAATGAGGTGTTAATTGTGTTTTATGTATCCATTGACATTCTTCAATAGAGTGATTTTTATACTTAACCAAATATCGATGATATTGAGTACCTGTGCGTGTAGTAGTGACATCATAATCAATGATTTTCTCAGGAACTAAGATTTCAGATTGTTCTTCAATTAAAGGAGGGTCATCAAGAAGTGGAGCAAGTTGTAAAGTTCCTTTAAATGGTTTAAGTAAACTAATATGAAAAGAATTATGAATGGTCCAATGGGATGGAATATCTAATCGAAATGAATTATCATTAATTTTTTCTATAATGCGAAACGGTCCATAATAGCGTGGTGCAAGTTTAATTTTAGGATGCTGCAAAATATTTTTGAGACGTCTTTTAATTATTCGCAACCATACAAAATCATTTTCCTTGAATTCTTTGGCTAATCGTTTAGTATTGATAATACGTGTATATCGCTCTTGACTTTTCCTAATGTGCTCGTGAACATCATGAAGTATAGAAACATGATCTTGAGCAATAGAATCAGCCATCGGAATGTCGGTTTGGGTGAGGGACATGGGAGTGGGAAGCTTTTTACCAAAAACTATTTCAAAAGGTGCACGACCAGTAGTGGTGTGTGAAGTGTTATTGTAAGAAAATTGAAGCAATGGGAACTTTTCATCCCAGTTATTAGGATTATCTAATGAATAACAACACAATAAATCAAGAATAGTACTATTTGTAGCCTCACTCTGTCCATTACTTTCAGGATGAAATGCAGAGCTAAAATCTATTTTAGAACCAAAATGTTGAAATAAGGCAACCCAAAAATGATTACAAAACCTAACATCACGATCAGATAACATTACTTTAGGAAATCCATGATGTGGAAAAATGCATTTAATGAATAATTTTGCAGCTTGAGGGGCAGTCAAAGTTTTTCTACATGGAATGAAATATGCATATTTACTAAACCTATCAACTATTGTCCAAATCATATTATTATGTGATGAAGTGATAGGAAGACCTGTGATAAAATCCATAGAGATTTGTTCCCATGGTTCATTTGGAATAGGAAGTGGCATTAATAATCCAAATGGTTTACCATGATGATGTTTGACACGCTGACATACAATGCATTGAGAAACATAATGTGCAATGTCTTTTTCCATGTGTGGCCAAAAGAAGAAATCTTTGCAAGCAGAAATGGTGCTTTGTATGCCTCTATGACCCATGTAAGATGGTTCATGCATTTCTTTAATGACAAAATCTTTAAAAGCTTGGGTTATGCACAATCGATGTTGAAAATAGAAAAAACCATTATGAAATGTATAATGTTCATCAGATAAAGATGCAGCATTGTTGAAGTCATGCCATGCACGTGAAAAATACAAATCAGATGCATAAGTGGGAACCATTTCTTGAAAAGAATGAATTTGGATGGCAGAAATATTATTCAAAACAACAGAATGCAAAGGAAAACGGCTAAGAGCATCCGCTACAACATTAGCTTTACCAGGCTGATGTATCATGGGTTGGAAATTTTGAATGAATGATGCCCATTTAAGATGCCTATCAGAGATTAAGGGCTGATTTAATAAATGTTTAATAGCCTATTGATCGGTTTTGATTAAGACCTCAGAGCCCATAAGATAGTGTTTCCAAATTCGCAAAGCATGCACAACTGCTAACAATTCTTTATCATACGTACTATAATTATGCTCTGATGGTTTAAGCTTTCTACTCTCAAATGCAATGGGATGGTCATTTTGCATCAGAACAGCACCTATTCCTGAACCGCTAGCATCAGTAACAACATGAAGGGGTTGTGAAAAATCAGGTAATTGTAAAACAGGTGCATGTGAAAGTGCATGTTTAAGTTTGTCAAAGGACTTCTGTTGGCTAATTCCCCATGCAAATTTTATTTTCTTTTTCAACAACAAGGTAAGAGGCAATGCTAAATAAGAAAAATTTCGAACAAACTTCCTATAGAAACTAGCCAACCCAAGAAAAGAACGAACATCATTGACTGATTGTGGTGTAGGCCATTCTATGATAACTCTAATCTTTTTCGGATCCACATGCACACCTTCACTTGAAATAATATGTCCTAAATCAGACCTAGTGTCCGGCCTAGTTAAAAATTAGGTTCCAAGGCTTATTTGAGGGCTCAAACGAAGTCTAAAAATTATGAAAATTGGTAGGATGATACTTCTACTACTCCTCAAGCTCAAGGACTCCTCGTCTTCAACAAAATAGAGTTACAAAAAGGTGAAATGATATTTACAATGGTTCAAGTGATCAAAATCACTATTTTTGTAGGGGATTCTTCTGAAAAATTGATATACACTTCTTGGAGCTCCCTACTTGCTTGTTCTTCTTCTGTGTCCACTTCTTTGATGTGCTTCCGTGCTTCATGCTCGACCTTGAGTTCCAACACTCCCCCCCCTCTCGAGTCTGTCGTCCCTGATAGACCCTTGTTGTAATGGTTGTTCCATGTAGTGCTTTGAGAGGTAGTGTCCATCCTAAGAGCCATCTATCTTCCAATTGTAGCATGTTCTGTTGTCTAGTTCTTCATTTATCATTGTGAGCTTGTGCTTGTGCAAGTTGTAGTCCATTGGTCTGTGCTTCTTCCTTGGATTCGAGCATGAATGTGTCATTGTGGGCCTCCATTGATGTCCTCCAGATCTTCCAAAGATGAGATTCATATGTAACTCATGCGCAGTACTTGTAACCCATAATGAGTGATGCTAAGTGTGTAAGTGCCTGGGCTGAAGAAAGTATGTGCCTTGTGCACGGCCTTGTAAGGTGGCCCTATGTATGCATACTTGGAAAATGCATTGGAAGAATTATGGTGCAAGAATTGGAGGTCTTGAGCGAAGTGCTCAAGGGCATGCTGACGAAGAGGTTTCCTAATCTATTATGGTATAATGTTGGCCAAGTAGGAGATTCTTACCATAGTGAATGGTCAGTCGATGCAGATCTCTTCATGTGGTGCACCCATCATTGTGATGGACCACCGAGTAGTCGTTCGTTGTCGATGAACGTTCTCGTTCATGGTCCACTGATGAAATTCTTTGAGTGTCTGGTCCTATCTACTCTCTTCACAACAACATTTTCCAAATACTGAGAATTGAATTTCTTTATATTCCTTGACAAACAGAATTGGGTAACTACACCAAGCTTAGTTTCACATGTTCTTTTTAGCTCACCATAAGCAGGAGTCTTCCCTCCCAATATGCGTACAAGGATTTGCATGATACCAGCATTACCCCTTGTAGATATCTCCTTGGATGCTCTCGTACATACAATAGTTAAGCATCCCTCAAGTTGCAGACCTTCAAGATCTTCCCTCCTACCAAGGTAAGGGGAAACAATAGTTGTGGATGCCATGTTCATGCCAAGTGCTTGACATCTACCAAATAAGGCAGCAATAATATCATCTGCTAGTCGAGACACACTTCTATCCATGCCTAGTAATCAATGGTTCCACCTTCAACTAAGCATGACTCATTCATGTTCCATGAGCCAAACCTGGGAACAAGCTCTCTCTCCCTCTCTCTCTTTTTTTTTACTCTCTCTTTTTTTTTTGGAACAATCTCACAAAACAAGAAGACAGATGTTAGTATTAGAGAAAAAATAGTGGACATATGTCAATGTGCTCCTGTGCTTGGGATTCTCAATTGTGTCTATGCACGGCCGTGTAATGTGGCCCTACATTAATGCATACTTTGGAAATGCATGACGTGAATGGTGCAAAAGACAGGGTTGTGCAAGGAGCACATGGTTGTCGCTCGTCCAAGCTTTCGATGTTATTTGCATATGTTGATGCAGATGTTGATGCCATCTTTGTTGGAGGTTGCCCTTGGATCTTGAGATCCCAATTGATCATTCCTCCTTATGGGGATCCATTTGAGAAGGGTGCGTGACTGCGAAGTGATTACCTCTGGCCACTTCATGTTTGGATGGTTTCTTGAATGTTGTGTCCCTTGTGGTTAGCTCTTTGGTTTTGTAGGGGTTGCAGATGCGTTTGGCTTCCAAACCCATACCTGTGTGGCTTGTCGCCTGACTCGCATTGAAGAGGTTTTAGGCCAATATGTCTTCGTTGTGGAGGTTGTTGCCTTGAAGTCCCCCCCTGGATTTTTTTTGAGTTTAGGCTTGATTGCTTTGGGTCCTTTGATTTGAAGTGGTATTTCTTGAAGATAAGTCATGGTAGGCCTAGTCCATAGATTTTAAAGTCTAGTGTGAAGGGGTTGATTTTGTAAAAGGGCTTTCTTTGGTACCCATATCATAGTGTGATTTGGTTGGGCTCTAAGTAATTTCTTGGCCACCCAAATTTGCTTGACATTACCAAGGAAATGTGATTTCTGTTTCTTGATGTAAGGGTCTTTTGGGCCTTCTATATGAGTTTTTTGAGAAAACTCATCTTTACATGGGGGATGCAACAAAGGTTGATCTTCTATACATACATCAGGCTTATGCAAGGTATCAATGGGTTGTGTGGTTTGAGATTGATCGAGTGATTCATCGATACATTTATCCGTATTATACATCGAATCTCTAGATGTACAAATGGGTGATGAATTGTCATGATTGACCATAGATTTGACATCATTCTCCACATCAGTGATACAAAGTATTTGTTGATCATCTCCTTCTTGATCATATGAGTGTAGATCATCCCTGCTTATGGTTTCATGAGGGGAATCCAAATTTGCAGGAAGAGAGGGTCCTTCTACATCCCCCAAACACTTGGAGTCCTCCATTTCTCCATTCACCAAGGTTTCCTGTGATTTACTCAAAGAAGGATTAGATTCAAAAGCATAAGTAGAAAGAAAATTTTGTGCATGAAAAGCACAATCTTTGAAAAGATGATTTTGTCCCCAATCATCACAAGGCGGATAGTCATTAGGATTTTCAATAAACATATATGTAGAAGCGCGCATAATAGGTGGAGAAGACACCTCAAATTCTTGATGATTTTGTGTAATGAACCTTTGGGTGCCAATGATCAAGTCTTCATCTATAGCGTCCATGACAAATGTAATAAACTTTTGATGCTCCCCACAGTCGACGACATCTTGCCATCGCCACACAGAGATTTGCCTTGCGTTCATCCACCCGACCGCCGAGCTTCTCACTTTCTCATGATGAGATAATCTCTTCATCTTACTTAGATACTCTCTCATATATGAGATCCTCTTAGTCTCTTCTACCATAGGATATTACTCCCATTAGATGCCATGTGGCATGACTGCCACCTCACCCAAGAGGATATACATCCATCATATGACATTTCCTTCCTCTTGAAAGCATTTTCGTCCTCGAAAATGTAAATGAAATGTCCGTAATGGTAGAAGAAAGTGCTCGGACTCCCCTGAACCCCATGTACTCTATGTACATGGTCATCTCTCTGTGTTGTTTCCCCATATCCTTCCCCTTAAGAGATCTCATATGAGATGATCTCAAAGGTGGGAAACCGTCTGAATGGTGCCTACTATCTCCCATATACACTCGACTTCCAAATTATCACTCCCATATCATATAACATCACCAAATGACCTAAGTCCATATGATGTATCGTCTATGGAGTAATAATATGAAAAGGAAGTGTAAAGTGTCAAGCTTATAGGCTTGACCATAGTGGAGGTAGTAAACCATAGAATCCTATGGAGTATAGAACAAAGTCCCATAACAAATGGCTCCAACCACATCTAAGACTAAATGATAGATTTCCCTCATAACACCCCAGGTCTTGCTAACCTTGAGTGTAATTACAAGTAGTAGTTTTGTCTAAACTACCTTGTGAACTATGTAAATCCATCATCTAACTCACGGTGGTAAAGTGCAATCTCTACATTTCACCAACCAAGAAATCTGTGGTTTTTCATCCATTACCATTGAACTAAGTTCTATTGGAAGAGCATCTATTGGCACTAGTGCAAACTCTCAAATTTTCTCTTCCCTTTAGTTTGCCATATGAATGCAAAAAGCATTCCCTTTGAGATTCAGATAATCCCTAAGTACCCATCCTCCTAACTGATGTTTACTCATCATACTCATGATGTAACACCAACTAAGAGTTTGGTACCATAAGAGGTTAGATATATCCCTATCTCTTGGAAACTCAAAAGAGAAGTATCATCAATCTACTCCCAATCTAACTAATGTCAATAACTAGATCATCTCATCTAGTCAAAGACCATCACTGGAGTAACATAATGGCTCCTCTCTAGAGTCTCCATGTGAGACTCAATCTAACTATCATG
Source organism: Ceratopteris richardii (assembly GCA_020310875.1). NCBI lineage: Eukaryota > Viridiplantae > Streptophyta > Polypodiopsida > Polypodiales > Pteridaceae > Ceratopteris > Ceratopteris richardii. The sequence goes on from CM035410.1 coordinate 5,824,614, forward strand.
ATTAACTGATCTCTCTCTTGTCTTTGATAGAAGAGTGCCACTCCTATCTAGACAATCTAAATGAGAAAGCGAAACTCTCTCCATGTCTATGTCTGTAATCTCCTCCAAGGAAAAGAGCTCCGGTAGTGGAATCTATTCCACTTTCCCTTTCCCTTTGAAAGAGATTCTGTTGAATCGGTTAGCTCTACTCATCCATGACTGAGAACATGCACATAAGTTCTCCATGCTTTTCCTTCCAAAATAGTGGAGAATCATACTCCCACATGAAGGAACTTATATTGACAAGTAGAGTAAACAAATTCCTTCTGAAATATAAACTAAGAGATGTTTTCTAAACACCTCTTCTGTCTAAAGGAAAATATGCTCTATTCTTCTCCTATGAAGAAATCATATTTTCCTTTCCTTCTTTCTCTCTCAAAGAATAGGAGCTAGAGTGTGAGTACTAAACTAAAGTAAGATCTCTCATGGATCTCTGAGCTGATTCCCACTTTCTCCTTTCCTTAAAAGAGAAACTCATGAATTTATTTAGTCCTCTCTTCCTCTGAAAATGGAGAATAAATCTCCCCTGAGTAATGAAAAAGTATACAGTGAAGAGTGGAGAAAAATAAATTCCTAATAAGGGTCAAAGCCCTCTACTAAAATGGTTAGCAACGATGTGACATGATACCGTAAACACATGTGTATCCATAGTAAAGAAGTATGTCTGCTAACCATACTATGTGCATGGATCTATACGATCCAATCAAACTGATGGAATTATCCTTCCTGAAAAAGTGAAAATGAGTATGTGATACTAATGGTGATAAAATCACCTATCACATTCTCTACTGGAAGAATAAATCTTCCTATACTGTGAAAGATAACTCCCAATCCTAGTAGGAGATGTCTACTAAGAGCTCTCCTCTGATCTAGTGAGACATGACGCCATGAATGATGAGTCCTTTTCTCCCTGGCCATAGAAGAAGAGTGCTCAAAGGGAAGTCGTTTCCACCGTCCCATACCAGTGAAAACTTCTTCCAATTCACGGTGTCATACCTACACTAAACCGAATATCTATTCCATATAATGGAATATGTAGGTGGACTCCAATGAATCCCATATACTAAAATCATATCAGTGGACTGAAATGAGTCCCATGTCCTTGAACTAGTTAGTTTGGTTCTAGTCAACAATGTGACAATGGATATCCCTTTTGTTCCAAACCAACTTGTTCCTAGGTACCAAGACTAAGCCTAGGTACCTCTCTGTAGATCCCAAGATACATATGTATGTATTGGGTACCCCAACTATTCCTGACTAAGGGATCTATTCTCTATACCATGGAGCTAGTGCCATGCCTATGGCCTTCCTAACCATCACTCGAATCACATAAGCATCCGTCGATGCTATCTCATGAAACCCATCTTTATGATCCCATCCATTTGGTTTCCTTAGTAGTGTAGCAAAAATGCTTCACTACTTGGTCAAGTGATGTGCATGAGTGAAACTAGTCACTCTTTGGGTATTCATCATGATACCCCATAGTCTCCTAATTCTATTGTGAGACTTTTGTGAAGATAAATAAATCTTCACTACCTTGGAGATTGTCCTAAATGTATCTCCCGAGCCTGAATGCAACTTCCTGAACCTATAGGATTGCTTGTGCACATTACTAATGGTGAAGGTGTAGCTCCTTCCGTTAGCAATCCTATGGTCTAAATCCATAAGGATTATATATAGGGATCCTGCTACTAGCGAAGTTGCCTTATATATAATACTCTGATGGTCCTAAGTCCATCAAATACATGCTTATAAGCATGCCTAAAACTTATTGATGTTTGCAGAAAGGGCATGTTACCATGCCATAACCTTCTTGCCTAAAGGCAAGTGCGTATATAACGCCATGCCGTAGGAAAAAATTCGACAGCATTTCCCCAGGAAATGGAATTCCAAAAAAAAATTTAAACCATAGCTCAGTGGCACTCAGGCCACCCAAAAACATAGGGCTTGACAAGCCCATGGCATGCACGCCATAAACTTATATATGGATTCCATGACCTGCAAAAACACAAAAGTATTTGCTAGCAACCATTCCCGGTGTTGCATAGCCATATGGTTTCTGTAATCTTCTTTCTTGCAAACAATCAAAAAGTATACTTCCTGCATGTTGATCCATACTTTTAAGAGCTTAAACAATGATCAACACTTGATGTATGCAATCCCATTCATGCATGTAGATATAGAACATGCCATAACATAAATAAAATGCCAGAAAGCATAAAATATACGTCCCTGAGTAGTCTGATTTTGGAATTGCATGCATCCAATCGCTCTCGATAAGCTTCGAGACCTCTGCACCTTCCTCCTCAGGTCCTAAAATACACTTTGAAGTGTCCGAAAATATCGGAGCATTCCTCAAAACATAAAGCATGGTCAGGTGATTACAAAAATAATGCAAATTTAGCTTAAAAATGCATTAGTAATCCTTCTTTAGACCTGCAAAAACCACTTTAGGACCTGCAAATTTTCATAAACTGAAATATAAAGCATGTGCAAATAGGTCTAAGTGAAATTACTCAAATCGCCTTCCCGGTTTGAAAAATATGGCTCCCGGAAGGTAGTTACAAAAAACTGTTCAGATTTTGCAGAGCTGTTCAGACCTGCAAAAATACTTATTTTCCGAAATTTTTTCTCATAAACTGAAAGTAGACCTTGTGCTCTTCGAAACTAACCATAGCACGTCCAATTTGGAGTTTTCTAGCTCAAGATATGGCCATTCCAAGTGGGACATGCTAAACTAGTGGACTGTTGGAGGGGCTGGAAAAAGTGTGAAAATGTGATTTTTGAGGTGTCCAAAAGCATTCTTCCCTCATGCAAATCCTAAAATTCTCTCCATAATCTCAGAGAGTGGCATATGAAGATGCTTAGGCCTAGTTTCACCTTTCCAAATCCTCCCTTCGAGCATGCTAATTCACTCCCCAAAAGAGGCCTAAAGCAAGATTTTTGCTTTTATACAAAAACTTGAATGGGAGCTCTTAGCAAGCTTTTAATCCACTCTAAATGTGGATTTCTCTTGGATTATATACAATAATCCATGGAAAGCCTCTAATTGATCTTTATTCCTACTCCCAGAAGTGGAGTTGGACTAAATTTAACATTTAAATTTTTTCCAAAAAGTGCGGGAAGGGGGTCTTTGAGGAAGTAAAATTCCTCCTTAACTTATCATTTTAATGAATCTAATGATTCGCCTAAGACTTCCATACACCATACTCTCAGTATATATACTTTTTCCCATCTATCCATAGTTATCGCACCTATTTTTCCCTCTTCAAAAATGGGAATTTCTTAGATTCAGGTGCTGAAATTTTTCTCAAACTGTGATGGAAGGGGGTTTTGTGGAGCTTCAAACTCCCATCAAACTGAGGTATCTTTTGGATTTCTTAATTTTTCATGGAAGTCAATATGCTAGACTATAAGTGTGCATGGTTTTTTTCATAAAACTATGAAAAATACCTCCTCTTTTTGCCTTCCCAAAATGGCTATTTATCCAAAATAGCTCCTGAAATTTATGCAAAAATCATAAAAATAGAGTATCTTAGAGATACTCTAAACTTGGCCTTCTTGTATTTGGAGGGAATCTTTGATCCTAGATGAGAATATATATACCTCATACTCTCCGTACATGTGATTTCCCTCCCGGATCTTGGCCTCCTAACAGTTCATGGTGCTTCTCGAAAATGCAAACCTCTCAAAATTGAAATAATAATACCTGTGATTAACATGAAGCTCCATGCCTGTAAATTTGAAATCAAGACCTTGGACAAGTCCTGGAGTATATGCTCTTCATTCGTAGACTCTTCATATGCAGCAGGTGCATCCCATCTCTCTCTCTTGTTTGTTCTCGATCTTCATTTGAAGACGCCTTCCGAGAACATTCTTCATCTAGTCCTCCAAACTATACATAGTCTGACGGACATCGAAGGTTGAGGATGAGCTTTTCCATACTTCACGAGCATCTGTGACTAAGGTAGTATGAACGGCTGTGGCCTTATGGATAGACGGACGCGCTTCAACACAGAGAAATAGAAGGAACTCTCTCTCCCTCTCTCCTCGTGGGCTGTCAACAGATATTCGCGGGCGGTATGCCCTCTCTTCGTGGGCGGCCAAGAAAACAAGCGATCGGGCTGTGCTTCAACACAGAGGTTGTCGATCACCTGCGGGCTTAGTAGCGCTGAACACATGATAGAAGCATCCCAAGTTGATGGCGCCTTGGTTAAGCCATGCGCCTCTTATCCATGTGGCGTGGGTTCGAATCCCACCTTCTGCACGCGCGGAAACGTTGGCTGGATCGTGCGCTCTGATACCAATGTAATAAACTTTTGATGCTCCCCACAGTCGACGACATCTTGCCATCGCCACACAGAGATTTGCCTTGCGTTCATCCACCCGACCGCCGAGCTTCTCACTTTCTCATGATGAGATAATCTCTTCATCTTACTTAGATACTCTCTCATATATGAGATCCTCTTAGTCTCTTCTACCATAGGATATTACTCCCATTAGATGCCATGTGGCATGACTACCACCTCACCCAAGAGGATATACATCCATCATATGACAACAAAGAATGTTTTGAAAAATTGCATGTCATCCACCATAACAGGCAACACAACTTGACCCATGTAGTCATAATGTTCACCATCCATGAGGATAGAAGAACGAGTTGCTGGTTGAATGTTCTCAAAAATAATGGTCACTAGGTCAATATGCATTAAATTCCACTCACAATTAGGATTGATATAAACACTCAACCTTCTATGGTCATATCCTATTCTTATATGCACAAAACTATTGTTATATTCTCTTGTTGCAAATAAGGCTCCTACCCCCTTAGACATTTCAGATGTTTCCTTGAATCGTTGCAATTTTTCTCTAGATGTTTCATCCTCATGTGAGATTATTTCTTGCACTTCATGTTTATATCCCTTCTCTTTCTCCATCTTAGCCCCCTTTCTTCTCTCTTTTGTTTTTTTCTTTCCCACTGAAACAATTTTTCTCTCCCTTGGCTTCCCAACCCCACCCGGACTTTTGATGAAAAAGTTATTTCAAATCAGGCTCCTGGAGATCAAAATAGGGAAACAAGCTCTTTTGGAAAAATCATGATTTTGTGTGAAAATCGCGATTTTTAGGGATCAAGAAAATTGTGATGCTGAGCAACCACAAAAATCATGATTTTGTGAAATCATGAAAATCGCGATGCTGAGCACTGATGAAAATCGCGATTCTGAGGGATCATGAAAATCGCGATGTTGAGCAACCACAAAAATCACAATTTTGTGAAATCATGAAAATCGCGATGCTGAGCACTGATGAAAATCGCGATTCTGAGGGATCATGAAAATTGCGATGCTGAGCAACCACAAAAATCACGATTTTGTGAAATCATGAAAATTGCGATAATGAGCACTGATGAAAATTGCGATTCTGAACAATCCCAAAAAAGGCGATTTTGAATGAGAATCGTCAAAAATGCGATTTTAAGAATGATAAGAAAATCGCAATTTTGAATGAAAATCGTGTTTTCTCAAAATCGTGTTTTTGACATGAAAATCGCGATTTTCAATGAAAATCATGGTTGATCAAAATCGTGTTTTTTGGCCTGAAAATCGCGATGTTGATCAAAAAATCACGATTTTGATTGAAAATTGTGTTCTTGAAAATCGTATTTTGAAAATTGCAATTTTCGATGAAAGTCGTCACTTTTTGAAAATCGTGATTTTGTACCTTAGTGAAAATCATCTTTTCTAAAAATCGTGAAAATCGCGATTTTGATTGAAAATCGTGTTTTTGAAAATCGCGATTTTGGAGCCAACAAAGAATTGTGTTTTTTCCAAAAATCGTGTTTTGCTGAAAATCGTGATTTGTGAAAATCGCGATTTTGAGCCCGCTGAAAATTGTGTTTTATCAAAGTCGTGTTTTTACTTGAAAATCGCGATTTTGCCTCAGAATTGTGGTTTTCAAAAATTTATAGAATCGTGATTTTGAGCACAACCACAGAATTGCGATTCTGAGAATGACCCCAGAATCGTGTTCTTTTCAAATGGCTTTTAGGCGAGAAATAGAAAATCGTGTTTGTTTTTTGAAAAAATTTGAATTTTCTGAAAATCGTGTTTTTTGGCAGGAAATTCAAATTTCTGAGCGCCGAGCAATGGTGAACTCTGTATGTGCAGAAAATCATGAAAAAACACAGGCGCTTGCTCTCCCTTGCACTTCCTAACTCCTCGCACAATAATGCATGAAAAATGGTATGAAAATGGTGAAAATGCACTAAAAAACAAGAAATTTCTATGAAGAAGAAGATGCAAGAAGATGGAGATGGTGATGATGATGAAGATGAAGAAGAAAAATCAGAATTGAACAGAAATGACAGCTTTTTTACCTTCCAACATCGCAAATCTACGATCGTACCATCACAACGCTCATCCTCGAAGCTCTCTCCCCAGCAACGGTGCCAAAATTTGGTGTAGCTCAAGTGTAAGCACCATCTCCTTTACTTGTCAATCCGTGGAGACGTGAGGACCGATATGAAGATCGTGAGCAATTGTGGTGAGCAAATGTGAGTGACAAGCACATACATGCACGCACACACACACGCACACAAGGCAAGATCAAAGAGAGGAACAATGGAAGGACTTTGATTGCAAGAGAGTTCTCTTACAAAAGCTCTATTCTCTAACAAGATAACCTCAAAAATGAGCTCTCTAGCTCTTTTTATAGTTTTTTGATTAGTTTTGGCCCTATCCAAACTTAGTGTCTAGCCTAGTTAAAAATTAGGCTCCAGGGCTTATTTGAGGGCTCAAACGAAGTCTAAAAATTATGAAAATTGGTAGAATGATACTTTTAATACTCCTCAAGCTCAAGGACTCCTTGGCTTGAACAAAATGGAGTTACAAAAATAGAAAATGGTTTTTAGTGATGAAAATCACTATTTTTATAGGGATTCTTCTGAAAATTTGACATGTACTTCTTGGAGCTCCATATGTGCTTATGTGCTCCTTCTTCTTGTGTCCCCCCTTATCTGATGCACTTATTGCACTTGTCGTTGATCTTGAGCTTCAACACTCCCCCCCCTCTCGAGTCTGTCATCCCTGACAGACCCTTGTTGTAGTGGTTGTTCTATGTAGGGCATTGAGAGGTAGTGTCCATCCTTTGTATGTGCTTCTTCTTTGGATTCCAGCGAGAATGTGTCGTTGTGAGCTTCCAATAACTCCTTGTTTCTCAAAAGAGGTTGTCGAGGTTGAGTTGGAGCAACCTACTAGCTTCAAATTGCCTCCTAGGTATTGATGTTATCCCCATGATATCCTCTAGATCGTCCAAAGGTGATGTTCATTGTAGTCATGCCAAGTACTCATAACCCATAGTGAATGATGGGTAAGTGTGTTAGTGCATGGGTTGAAGAAAGATGTGCCTTGTGCACGGCCTTATGGTGTGGCCCTATGCATGCTTACGTGGAAAATGCATTGGAAGAAGTATGGTGCAAAAATCGGAGGTCTTAAGCTAAGTGCTCAAGGGTATGCTGACGAAGAGGTTTCCTAATCTATCATGGTTATGATGTTGCCAAAGTAAGGATTCTTACCATTGTAAATGGTCGATCGATCTATATTTCTTCATGTTGTACACCTGGCATTGTGATGGACCATCAGCGAGTCTTTTGTTGTCGATGACTATCCGTGTTGATAGTCTACCGATGAAATTCTTTGAGTATCTGATCTTATCTCCTCTCTACAGAGCAATGTTTGCCAAATACTGAGAATTGAGTTTCTTTATATTCCTTGACAAAAAACATTGGGTAACTACACCAAGCTTAGTTTCACATATTCTCTATAGCTCACCATAAGCAGGAGTCTTCTCACCCAGTATTCAGACAAGAATTTTCAGGGTACCAAACTACCCCTTGCAAATATCTCCTTGCATTCTCTTGTACATATAGTAGTTAAGCATCTCTCAAGTTGCGGACCTTCGAGATCTTCCCTCCTACCATGGTAAGGGGAAACAATAGCTGTGGATGCCCTGTTCCTACCAAGTGCTTGACATCTACCATATAAGGTAGTAATAATATCATCTGCTAGCCGAGACACACTTCTATCCAAACTGATAAATGCCCAGGAATCAACGGTTCAATTTTTCAACTAAGCATGACTCATTCATGTTCCATGAGCCAAACCTGGGAACAAGTTCTTTCTCTCTCATTTTTTTCTTCTCTATTTTTTTTCTTTTTTTTTTATTTTTTTATTCTTTTTATAAGAGGAACAATGTCACAAAACAAGAAGACAAAAGTTAGTATCAGAGAAAAAATAGTGGACATATGTCAATGTGCTCTTGTGCTTGGGATTCTCAATTGTGTCTATGCACGGCCATGTAATGTGGCCCTACACTAATGCATACTTTGGAAATGCATGACCTGAATGGTGCAAAAGACAGGGTTGTGCAAGGAGCACATGGTTGTCCCTCGTCGAGGCTTTCAATGTTATTTGCATGTTGATGCCATCTTTGTTGGAGGTCACCCTTGGATCTTGAGATGCCAATTGATCATTCCTCCTTATGGGAATCCATTTGAGAAGGGTGTGTGACTGCGAAGTGATCACCTCTGGCCACTTCATGTTTGGATGGTTTCTTGAATGTTGTGTCCCTTGTGGTTGGCTCTTTGGTTTTGTAGGGGTTGCTGATGCTTTTGGCTTCCAAACCCATACCTGTGTGGCTTGTCGCCTGACTCGCATTGAAGAGGTTTTAGGTCACCAATATGTCTTTGTTGTGCAAGTTGTTGCCTTGAAGTCCCCCCTGGATTTTTTCTGAGTTTAGGCTTGATTGCTTTGGGTCCTTTTATTGGAAGTGGTCCTTCTTGAGGATAAATCATGGTAGGCCTAGACCATAGATTTTGAAGTCTAGTGTGAGGGGGCTGATTTTGTACAAGGGCTTTCTTTGGTACCCATATCATAGTGCGATTTGATTGGGCTCTAAGTAATTTCTTGGCCACCCAAATTTGCTTGATATTACCAAGAAAATGTGATTTCTGTTTCTTGATGAAAGGGTCTTTTGGGCCTTCTATGTGAGTTTTTTGAGAAAACTCACCTTTACATGGGGAATGCAACAAAGGTTGATCTTCTATACATACATCAGGCTTATGCAAGGGATCAGTGGGTTGTGTGGTTTGAGATTGATCTAGAGATTCATCGAGACATTTATCCTTATTACACATAGAATCTCTAGGTGTACAAATGGGTGATGGATTGTCATGATTCACCCTAGAGTCGACATCATTTTCCACATCAGTGATACAAAGTATTTGTGGATCATCTCCTTCTTGTTGATATGAGTGTAGATCATCCCTGCTTATGGTTTTAGGAGGGGAATCCAAATTTACAGGAAGAGAGGGTCCTTCCACATCCCCCAAATACTTGGAGTCCTCCATTTCTCCATTCTCCAAGGTTTTCGGTGATTTACTCAAAGAAGGATTAGATTCAAAAACATGAGTAGAAAGAAAATTTTGTGCATGAAAAGCACAGTCTTTGAAAAGATGATTTTGTCCCCAATTATCACAAGGCGAATAGTCATTAGGATTTTCAATAGATATATATGTAGAAGCGCACGTAATAGGTGGAGAAAACACCTCAAATTCTTGATGATTTTGTGTAATGAACCTTTGGGTGCCAATGATCAAGTCTTCATCTATAGCATCCATGACAAAGAATGTTTCAAAAAATTGCATGTCATCCACCATAACAGGCAACACAACTTGACCCATGCAGTCGTAATGTTCACCATCCATGAGGATAGAAGAATGAGTTGTTGGTTGAATGTTTTCAAAAATAATCGTCACTAGGTCAATATGAATTAAATTCCATTCACAATTAGGATTGATATAAACACGCAACCTTATATGGTCATATCCTATTCTTATATGCACAAAAGTATTGTTATATTCTCTTGTTGCAAATAAGGATCCTACCCCCTCAGATATTTCCCCCATTTCCTTGACTCCTTGCAATTTTTCTCTAGATGTTTCACCCTTATATGAGATTATTTCATGCATTTTATGTTTATCTCCCTCCTCTTTTTCAATCTTAGCCCCCTTTCTTCTCTCTTTTGTTTTTTTCTTTCCCATGAAACAATTTTTCTCTCCCTTGGCTTCCCAACCCCACTTGAAGGTCAACTTCAAATTAATCTATCTGAAAATAAACGCATTATTCTAATAAAAAACAATTGAGGCCATGTAGGATTCGAAATGAGCTTTCCAACAAGCTATAGAGCTCAAAAAATGGACTTTTGATGAAAAAGTTATGTTCAAATCAGGCACCTGGGGGTCAACACAAGCAAATAGGACCTTTTGGAAAAATCACGATTTTGTGTGAAAATCGCGATTTTGGACACCTTGGGAATCACGATTTTGAATGAAAATCGTGATTTTTTGGGGTTTGAAAATTGCGATGCTGAGCTCTTATGAAAATCGTGATTTTGAAGGATCATGAAAATCGTGATGCTGAGCAACCGTGAAAATCACGATTTTATGAAATCATGAAGATCGCGATGTTGAGCACCTATGAAAATCGCGATTTTGAGCAAAACCCAAAAATGCAATTTTGGCTAAAAATCGTGAAAAATATAGCGAGCTCCGTATGTGCAGAAAATAATGAAAAAACACAGGCCCTTGCTTGCCCTTACACCTCCTAATTCCTTCTCACACAATGATGCATGCAAAATGGTATGAAAATGGTGAAAATGCACTAAAAAACAAGAAATTTCTATGAAGAAGAAGATGGAAGAAGATGGAGATGGTGATGATGATGATGATGAAGAAGAAAAGTCAGAAAATGAACAAAAATGACAGTTTTTTTACCTTCCAATGTCGCAAATATACGATCTTACCATCACAACGCTCATCCTCGAAGCTCTCTCCCCGGCAACGGCGCCAAAATTTGGTGTAGCTCAAGCATAAGCACCACCTCCTTTACTTGTCAATCAGCGGAGATGTGAGGACCGGTATGAAGACCACGAGCAAGTGAAGGCACAAGTGTGTAAGTGAAAGCATACAAGCATGCACACACATACACACACACACGCACAAGGCAAGATCAAAGAGAGGAACAATGGAAGGACTTTGATTATAAGAGAAATCTATTACAAAACTGAAATCTACAACAAGCCAACCTCTCAAATGAGCTCTCTAGCTCTTTTTATAGTTTTTGGACTAGTTTTGGCCCTGTCCAGACCTAGTGTCCGGCCTAGTTAAAAATTAGGTTCCAGGGCTTATTTGAGGGCTCAAACGAAGTCTAAAAATTATGAAAATTGGTAGGATGATACTTCTACTACTCTTCAAGCTCGAGGACTCCTTGTCTTGAACAAAATGGAGTTATAAAAAGGTGAAATGGTATTTACAATGGTTCAAGTGATCAAAATCACTATTTTTGTAGGGGATTCTTCTGAAAAATTGATATACACTTCTTGGAACTCCCTACTTGCTCTCTCTTCTTTTGTGTCCACTTCTTTGATGTGCTTCCATGCTTCATGCTCGACCTTGAGTTCCAACACTAGTGTAGATTTGCAGGTTCATGGATACACCGATACAGATTGGGCTGGTAGCATTCTAGATAGAAGATCTACTAGTGGCTTTCTATTCTTACTTGGGAGTGCAACTATTACATGGAGTTGTTATCAGGAACGTATCTCATGCACACATAGAGGTTATGAATGTTGAAAGCACACAAACAAATAGACACACCAAGAGACGAGATAGAATGCAGTATTGGGTGCAATCTCCCCTATGCACTCTGTTTCGACAGTCCACAAAGTGCATGTATTTATAGGAATTTTTTATTATGTTGAAATAGTGGTTACATGAGAGCGACTTCAAAAAGCATGCATGAAAGTAAAAGTTAGTAACTTTTGTAGAAAGACTTTGCTTTCAATATCAGAAATTGCGGTCTACAATGATCCTTATTATGACCACTACTTTTCTAACTGTTTCTAACAATAGAAGCCTATACACAGGTTTATTTACAAAATATATTAATTATAAATTGGATTATTGATATCCACCCTTTCACACCCTCACAAACGTTTAGCTGCTATATCAAAAACACCAAAACACATTAATACACTGATAAATTAACACTCCAACAATTCTATTTTCAACACATTTCATAATTCATAACATGCCCCTCAGTTGAAAAAGCAACTGACCGTAGTTGATAAAATAAAAATAAACATGGATGGCTAGTCACATGTTCCATCACTGAACAAAAATAAGCATGTCCTATGTAAAAACACATGCATGGAAATGTTCTTGAAGTTAGATTAATGTGTTTGTGTATGATATGCAGAAATTAAGTGGTCATAATGGGGTGTTAATTGTGTTTAATGTATCCCTTGTTATTCTTCAATACAGTGATTTTTGTATTTAATTAATATCAATGATATTGAGTACCTATGCATGCAGTAATGACATCATGATCAATTATTTTCTCAGGAACCAAAATTTCATATTGTTCTTCAATTAAAGGAGGGTCATCAAGAAGTGGAGTGAGTGGTAAAGTTCCTTTAAATGGTTTCAGTAAACTAATATGAAAAGTGTTATGCATATTCCAATGAGATGGTATATCTAATTTAAATGAATTATCATTAATTTTTTATATAATGCGAAATGGTCCATAATAGCATGGTGCAAGTTTAATTTTAGATTTCCTTGAATTCCTTGTCTGATCATTTTGTATTGATATTACGTGTATATTGCTCCTGAATTTTCCTTATGTGCTCGTGAACATCATGAAGTATAGAAATGTGATCTTGAGCAATAGAATCAGCCATCGGAATGTCAGTTTGGGTCATTGACGTGGGAGTTACAAAATCTAACATCACGATCAGATAACATTGCTTTAGGAAATCCATGATGTGGGAAAATGCATTTAATGACAAATTTTGCAGCCTGAGGTGCAGATAAAGTTTTTCTACAAGGAATGACAAATTTGGTGTCACTGTAGTACAAAGGGAAGTACCAACATGAGAACTCCACCTCATAATTGTCAATCCACAGAGAGGTTAGGCTGATATGAAGATCAAGACCAAGTGATGCACATGAAGATGATGATGCGAAATGCAATTTGCATACACACATAAGCATACACACACACAAGGAAAATAGCAATGGAGATCAATGGAAGGCAAGGAAAGAACTCATACTCATATTCACCACCCACTAATTACAATAGATCTTCTGATTACTAGCTCATAAGTTCTACAATAGTAACAACAAACACAAAATGAGCTCTCTAGCTCTATTTATAGTTTTTTCCTAGTTTTGGCTGGTTTCAGATTTAGTGACTGGCATAGTTAAAAAATAGGTCTTACCTCTAACTTGAACTATCTAACGGCTTCCAAAAATTACAAAAATTGGCATGATCCTTCTTAGACTCTTCAAGCTCGAGAACTCCTCCGCTTGCAAAAAATGGAGTCGCACCTATGGTAATCAGATGTATATACATATATTACATTGTTTTAGTGATAAAAATCACTATTGACATCATGAAGTAATATGTGAGTGATTTATGTGCTTCCTCTTCTTCTATGACGAGAGCCAATGCTCGATCCTTTGCCTTGAACACTCCCCTCCTCCTGGTTTCTGTCATCCCTGATAGAGCTTGATTGCATGTGAGTAATGTAGTTGGTGAGGGGCCCTATTGCCAAAGTATGTTCTGTGATGCAAATTACCCCAATAAGGTCGTGTTCGAGCTTCTCCCAGTCGATGGGCGAGGATTCCTCTGGTGGTGGATACAGATAATGCTCAGAATACATGATACGTTCATAGGCAAACAAATGAAGCAAATGCATGGGACGGCTAATGAATACTTCTGAGTGGTATTCCCAGAAGCGAGTGGTGAACATGTCTTCAAACGTTTGCTTGTAGCAGGCGGGCATATATTTCAGTTTGTAGTGCCAAGCATAGCATACTTTGAGGGAAAGTGTGGTGCTCATGTCGTATACTAAGTCCAAATTCACATGTTCAAACCCGGTGTGTTCACAGTGGGAGCCTTGACACGTTTGAAAGTTTTAAAGACCATCTGCATCATATCAAAAATTTTCTCAGTCATTTGTGTAGCAATATCAGTCATCTGATGCAAATGGGGTAGCCAATGACGAATAGTGGCCATCATATACCCAACAGTCGGAGTTTTATTCTGGGGAGGTGAGAGATAAGGATAATTGAGTCAGTCTCTACATTGGCGATTGTTCTGAACTTTAATAGCGAATGCCTTCCAAGTGCATCTTCGAGGAATTGGTCCATAGCACGGGTTGTACTTCAAATGCATAGGTGCATGCATCCACATATACATCATTTCAGGGTATTTTTGGATTAATTCCACGCGCCACATTGGTTGATATATGTGACCTTGTTTTGCCTCCGATGGAACGTCTTTTGGCTCGGATTGTGTGGCATGCTTTTGAGTGATGCTTTCAATTTGGAAATTATATTTTTCGAGCAGGAGGAAATATGGTTTATATTGTAGCTCGCTTGTCATAATGTGTCTGTGAGGGGTGATAGCAACAAAATATGGCGATTTCAAAAAAACTCTTTGATGTTGGCCATTGCATGTAGTTGCACATTGACTCATGCAGAATGTGTCTTACCCAATTCTTCGACTGTCTTTAACCAAGCTGGAGGAGGTAATTCACATGTATCATGTCCTTCTGGTGATGAGCATCCTCCAACAACGGGCAAAGGTACATATTCTTCTTCAAACTTGTCCTCAACTGGTATGGGTTATAGTCTCGTCAGGTTTCGACAAGTCGGGTGGCGAATCCGGTTGAGGGGTTTCCATCATGTTGGATACTCGGGTCTATAATTCCTATACTTTCATATGTAGTGCATTCAGTTCATCTAAGTGAGCAAGTGGTGCGACTTCTTGTACAATATTAGGCCATAATGAATCTTTTAGCAGCAAAGTCTTATTTGTCTCTTTGAGCATGCGGCATTCCTCTTGTAGGCGATCATAATCCTCGAGCACCCCTGCGTGGTCTTCTAGGAGAATCTGCATTGGATCCTGAGGAATGGCTTGAAAATGAGAGGGACTAAGGGGCATCTCCAGATTATCCAAGGTAGCTTCAAAGTTCTCACGGTTCTATTGTTGGAGATGTTGATTTTCCTCCTTGGCTACATTGAGATGCTGTCGAACGAGCACCATATTTCACGACAATTGAACATTGTGCATCAAATAAACATCTAACTGCGATTTGACTTCCTTGACGCGTTCTTGTACTTGAGCTTCAAGAGCTCATTGTTGCTTCTAATGCTCTGTTTCCAATTTTTGATACTTCATATTGAGGTCCTAGTTCTGTAAAGTGAGTGTGCCCAAGCATTTCTACAAATCCTGTGTAGCCTGTTGAAGGGCCGAATGTTGTTGCCCTAGCGATGAATACTCTACATTAATCTGTTGAAGACACTCTATCATTTGCTAGATAGCAACATCAACAGTGGATGATCACAATGATGCAAAGGTGGGAAATGACACATGCTGGGTGTTTTGTAATGCAATGGGAGTGGTAGTTTGGGTAGGGATGGTGGATGTCGTGGCAAGTGATGGAAGAGATGTACGAATAGGTGACGTGTGAAGTGTGTTGTGTGATGTGGGCAATGCATGCAATTGTGCATCTGGTGAAGCGGGTGAGATGTCCATGTCACTGGTGATGCCTTCAATGATAGCAATGTGAAAGAGTGACGTGGGTGCAATGGTGCGAGGTGGTGGGTGCAATTGTGTGGTGAAAGGTGAGTGAGGTGGTGTGCTTGGTGGCCATAAGAAGGGGGCTTGTGGGAAGAGTTCCTGAGAGGGTCATACAAATGGAAAAGGCAGGGAGCATGGGTGCAAAAAGGAGGTGAAAGAGGAATAGAATGAGGTCGGTTGTGTAGAGACGATAAAGGAGTATAATGGGTTAGTGGTATACGAGGGGAAATGAGGGGGCAGAGAAATGATAGGAGGCATAAAGAAAGGTGGAATGGAGACAGGGAGAATGGGAGCAGTAGCCATAATTGGAGTGGATACCACGGGCCACACAAAAACGGGGGATGGAATACAAACATCAAGACTATCTACAATGTTGGGGGATGGTGGGGTTGGTGTCGGGTGAGAAGAGAGGGTTTCACTAAGGGTATGTACATGGGAAGTGTCTTCACTCGTGGTTAGGTCATTAGTAGAGGAACCCATAGGGGTTGTTGGTGTGATAGGATCAGCGGGGACACGAATATATGGGCTTGGTCATTTAAGAATGTGAACCCACCGAGGGTCAAACTTATGTAGGGTTTTTGTAGTAAATATCTTAACGCCTCTAGCACACCTACTGACTGAACCAACTCGTGCATGGTTAAAACGAAAGTTTCCTCAAAGCCACCATTGATCAACTGCTACTACAAGATGGCTTGGCTTTGTTCTTTAGTCACTTTGGTCCTTGCCCAAACCTTATTCATAGTATTATGGAGCCATCAAATGGCTATGGTGTATGTTGCTGCTTATGTCATCTCTTCTTCATACGTACTAGCTTCCCCTTGAGCTTTGGCTTATACTTCTGACTGATGTGCTTCTTATTCGCTTGCTTCAGTGTCAGCATCTCCTTCATCTGTCATCGTACGATCATCGTCTTCGTCTTTAGAATCAGCATTCTCTCTCTCTGAGGGTGTTGTGGGGTAAGCAGGGCATTCAAATTCTTGAGAAACAATGTGTGTCTGAAAATTGAAAGTCATTGGACAACACATCCGAGATCTCAAAATCGAATGTAGTGTGGATTTCTTTCATGCCCACTGGGAAGGTAAAAGAGTCAGAGACAAACGTAGAAGTCACCATGGGAGCTTCAATGGTAGTGGTGATAGTAGTCGTTATGGTGGTAGGAACAGTGGTCATTGCCTGTGAAACCTCACGGAGTGTAGCAGATGGATTCAAGCGGACTCGGAGTGGTGGAACACCTGGTTGTGGTTGAGTTGGAGGTCGTTGAGGGGAGGTTTCAGGTGTGGGCTATGGTGATGGTGATTTCGGAACTTGTAAGCAGGGGATGGTGCCATGCATGTGCTTGACTCTACGAGCATTGGGAGGTCGCATGGTTTTCTTAGAGTCTTTTATATTGTTGTAATTGCAATGTTGGGAGGGCTCTGTCATAGCGATATCATAAGCCAGACACATGTAGATAATGTGTGTAAGGGCACAGCATCCATGGACAACCTTTTTCTTCTCCCACTGATGTCCTGCCAATAAAAGCTAGTCCTCGATATAAGTATCAATATCAATCATTTGAGGCCTGGTGGTGGCAAGGTACACTCCAAACCATAGACGTTTGTGGGGGATGGTAAAGCGCTCTTGTGCAAGAAAGGAAAAATGTTGGAGGCATATTCTCAACAGAGTGGTCAATTGAGGGGTGATGGCTAAAATGGCTAGCCATTTATCTACATCACTTTGCTTCATAGGTTCTGGGATAAGGCGCTCTTTCTTTGTGGATGGATGGTTGCCATGAATCTTAAGAGCGGTCCTGATTAAGTCCAAAGACAAGGTGAACTTCTTGAAGGAGGAATCGTTGACCAAGGACAGTAGTACAAAGACATGATCCAACTCCTTGCACTCTTGCTCTTTAATAGAAGCCACCAAATGGTAACATTGATAAAAGTCAGGTTTGGGGAGTGGTGAACTGAAGTAGTTTGCGAATCCTACATGCTATCATATGGGTCTGAGGTCTTCACTATTCTGGAGGTTCTTGAACTCCTGTGAGAAGAACTGATAGCACCTCCACACATTTGCACCATAAGTCAGATTGGCTTCATAGATGAACTCTACTTCTTGTTGGTGTAAATCACAAGCCTACACATTTGTCTTAGAAGACATCATGAAGACTTTACATGCATGAAGAACCATAGGAACACATGCTAGTGGTTTATTACCACTTTACCTCATTGTAAAAGTCTAATTTAACTTAGAACCTTTTGTAATCACCTACCTAAGTGATTCGTGGAAAAGTAGATCACTTGATTGAGATAATATCTCCAAACTTTTAGATGCTTGATCATAGTAAGCCAAAGATTTGAATTTGAATTCAAATCCTAGGTCATTTCCTATAAAATTGGATGTGAAAAAGTCGCGGGTAGATCACTCCATTCCCGAGGCTCATTCTGTTGAGCTTGAGTATGTGTAAGGACTATACCATAGCCTACACCTCTCTACACCATTTGGCAATGCTAGACATGCCAATGGGATTGTACACAATTGTTAATCAATAGATACATTTACATCATTCATCTCTGTATTCACTGCTTGTCTACTCAAAAGTCTGTTAACTTGTCAAGGGCATATCTCGGTCAATACTACTTCAAATTCAGTGATTCAAAGCTTTTTGGATTTAGCTCAAAGTCATCTACATGCTGACAAAGTTTGAAGTGATTTCATTCAGCCAATTCAGAGAAATCGTCATCGAGGTGCTCACTGGTCTATCTCTGCTATAGTCCTAAAAAGTCGGGGGTATAGCTAATTTTGCAAAATCAATTTCTCTGAGTATAGTTTATCATTTTACATCATTCTACTTGCAAATTTTAGCTTAATAAGCTAATTGAATACCCCTAGAAGGAATTTTATCAATTGCTACTGTGCTGGTCACACTGAGCAAAACATTGAGCTGGTGTCAAGACCAAAATAGAAGGTTTTCTTGACTTTGTGACTTCCAAAGTTATCGTTTTTTATTCAATCATTGCACACATCATTTCCAAAGGACATAGGCTATTTCTTGGTGTCATTGGGAAGCTAAGGAAGTCTAATAATCAAGTCTGAAGCTAAAGAGGGCTGGTACAAAGCAGGTTTTAGCAGTACCTACTCAATCTCTTGGATCATCCATCCATTTCTCCCAACAGTGGTATCGGAGCAAATAAGGTAAAATGGGAGATGGTTTTCCTTCATTTATTGACAAATTGGACAGGAACAACTATCAAGCATGGTCTATAAGAATGAAGACCTACTTACAAGGAAGGAGTCTCTATGGATACATCTCAGGAGATGAGGAATTGCCCTCATTCAAAGCAAGAGGTTTGCCAACCAAGGAGGAGCAAGAAAAACTCAACACATGGTGTGCAAGGGATGCATTGGCAAGGTCCTATTTACTCAACTCTATATCTGACTTTCTTTTACCTCATATCAGAAATTGTAAGACTTCCCAAGAGACTTGGGAAACCTTGTCATCATATTTTTCCTCTAATACAAGGGCTAGGAAAAATCAGTTGTGGATTGAATTCACAACACTAAGGAAGCAACCTAAGCAAGCTGTTTCAGAATTTGTGACCAAGATCAAAGATGTTGCAGATCAGTTAGCAAGCATAGGAGAAGAAATTGAAGAGGAACAAATTGTAAGGCAGGTAATTAATGGGATCAAGGCTGACCAAGAGTGGAGATACTACCAAAGGTAACAACTCTTCTGCCCTATACACTGATAAGAAATCTAAGGATAAAGGCAAGAATAAGAAGGTGGAAGATGAATGCTCTACCTCCCAAGCCAACTATGTAGGGAGAGGTAGATCTTCAAGAGGTAGGGGCAGAGGAGGTAAGCAAGGTAGGGGAAGACCCTATAACTCATCACCATGTAACATTTGTGGTTTGTCAAACCACACCACAGATGAGTGTTACAGGAATTACAAAAATCAGAGAGGAAGAGGCTACCAAAGAGGTGGATACTCTCAGTCTAGAGGAAGGTTCAACCATCACCAAGGCCACAACAACAATTACAATGGCAACTACCAAGGAGGATTCAGAAACAGAAAGGACTACAACAACTACACAGAGGAGCAGGATGACTCTCTCTTGATCATGAACATGACTTCAAAGTCAGGTACAAATGATGATCACTTATTTTATATTGATTCAGGGTGTTCAAATCATGTGGCTGGTAATGTGGCACTACTCTCTGATCTTGAGGAACCAAAAGATAAACACCAAGTCCAAACAGGTGATGATACAAAGCATTCTGTAGTTAAAGTTGGAAATGTGAAAACTTGTGATGGTAATCAGAATTTGTTGAGCAAAGTACTTTATGTACCTACAATTACAAAGAACTTAATGAGTGTTGGTCAGATTGTAGAGAAAGGGTTGCAGGTCAAATTCAATCAGTATGGAGCATTTGTGGAGGACCCAAGACATGGATTCAAAAGGATAGCTAAAGGAGAACAATTAGGTAGACTTTTCACTTTTGAGTTGGAAGATACAAAGAACATTGCATTATACAGTTATAAAGATCAAACACTTTCAGAGCTTGAGATTTGGCACAAGAGATTAGGGCACATTGGAGAAAGGACCTTGAAGCAAATGTGCAGGGACCAATGTGTGCTTGGGATACTTAATATATCCAAGCAACATATGATTTACAAGTGTGGTGCTTGTCAATTTGGTAAGTCTCACAGGTTACCCTTCTCCAAGAAAGGATATATGCATGAAGACTATCTAGAGCTTGTACACACAGATGTATGGGGACCTAGCAAAGACCCCTCAGTCTCAGGTTCAAGGTACTATGTGTCTTTTATTGATGACTATAGCAGATGGACTGTATTATACTTTATGAAGCACAAGGATGAAGTATTTAATTGTTTTAAGAAATATCTTGCATTAGTTGAAAATCAGACAGGAAGGAATTTAAAGAGGCTAAGGTCAGATTTAGGAGGTGAGTACTTCTTTAATGAATTTGAGGACTTCTTGCAGGACAGAGGCATCAAAAGGGAAATAACCACAAGGTACTCTCCTGAACAGAATGGGGTAGGTGAAAGAAGAAATAGGTTAATAGTTGAGACAGCTAGATCTATGCTTAATGAGAAGAAATTACCTAACTATCTATGGGCAGAGAGTGTCTCTACTGCCACCTATCTCATAAACAGATTACCATCAAAGTCACTTGATGGTATGACACCATATGAAGCATGGCATGGTAAGAGACCATCATTGGATCACTGCAAAATTTTTGGATGTGTAACATATGTACACATTCCTTCACAGGTAAGAGGAAAGCTAGATCCAAAGGCTGAAAAATGTATTTTCATTGGATATGATTTAAATCAAAAAGGTTACAGGTTTTATAACCCTACCAACAAGGGATTTATGGTAAGCAGAGATGTGATCTTTGATGAGAATGATTCTTGGTATGAGAATGAATGCAAGAAGGTCAAACTACCCTATGATTTGGAAGAGGAATTTCCAAAACTTACAAAGGAGGAACCAACTCAGAAAGAAGACTCAAGTTCAGATGATGAAGATACAATCAACCTTGAAGAGTTCAAGGCATGGAAGTCCAAAGGCAAAATGAAGATGAAGAAGCTTGAGGACATACCAGAATCTTCAACTCAATCAATCAAAAGGTCTCAAAGAGAGATCAAAAAACCTATCAGATATGGGTATGATACATCTGTTGTTACTAAACATTCAATTTATCTTGCAAAGGATTTTCTAAATGAAGAACCAGGATCATATGAAGAAGCAATCACAAAATCAGAATGGAAGGAAGCTATGGATGAGGAGATTGAAGCACTCAAGGAGAGTGATACATGGGAGCTAGTACCCAAGAAGGACTCCATGAAGGTAATAGGATCCAAATGGATCTATAAATTGAAAAGAAATTCTGATGGCACAATTAACAAGTACAAGGCCAGATTAGTAGCCAAGGGTTTTGCACAAACCCAAGGCATTGACTATGAAGAAACATTTTCTCCTGTGGCCAAGATGCCAACAATCAGAGTGTTGGTGAGTGTGGCTGCATCAAAGAATTGGAACATGTACCAATTGGATGTCAAGAATGCTTTCTTCAATGGATGGATTTCAAAAGAGGTTTATATGTCACAACCTCCTGGCTATGAAGACCCTAAGAAGGTAACTTATGTTTGCAAATTAAAGAAGGCTTTATATGGATTGAAGCAGGCACCTAGGGCATGGAATTACAGGCTAACTACATACCTCCAAGACCAAGGTTTTGTCATGAGTAAGACTAACACTTCTATGTTCACTAAGAGAAGTAACTCAGAGGTAATCTATATTTGTGTTTATGTTGATGACATCATCATTACAGGCAATGATGTAAATGGAATCAGAAGCATCAAAAGCCAGATGATGAAGAAATTCAAGATCAATGATCTTGGATTATTAAAGTATTTTTTGGGACTTGAATTAGTTTACACTAATTCAGGAATATACATTACTCAGAAGAAGTATGTGCAGGACATGGTGAACAAATTTCACTTGCACGATGCTAAAGCAGCAAGCACTCCAATGGAGGTGAACTTAAAGCTAAGTGCCCATGAAGGTGATGAAGTCCAAGACATTACAGGTTATCAAAGTATGGTAGGTAGCTTGAACTATGCTACCTTATCTAGAATTGACATTGCATATGGAGTTACTGTGCTAAGTCAATTTATGCACAAGCCAAGGATACCTCACTTAGAGGCTGCCAAAAGAATCTTGAAGTATCTCAAGGGTACACAAATCCATGGTTTGTACTTTCCTTACACTTCAGATATTGACATAAAAGTTTATTCAGATGCAGATTGGGCAGGATGCAAGGATGATAGGAGAAGCACTTCAGGATACATTTCTTTTGCAGGTGACAAACCAATTTCATGGTCTGCAAAGAAGCAACCAACTGTTGCATTGTCTTCTACAGAAGCAGAGTATAGAGGGCTAGCTAATGCCACTCAAGAAGCAATTCGGATTAAGCTTTTGTATTCAGAATTGGGCTTATATACTAGGCCTCCAATTATCTTTGGAGATAATACAAGTTCTCTTCATCTTGCAGCTAATCCTATCTATCATGCCAGGACCAAACACATAGAAGTTCATTATCATTATGTAAGAGAGAAGTTGCTAAGCAAGGACATTCAGTTGACCTATGTGTCAACCAACATGCAATGTGCAGATTTGCTGACTAAAGCTTTGGATGGGACCAAACTTTGCATGTTCAAATCTATGATTGGATTGCAGGATGTACTTGAAGATTGAAGATGAAGACTTAAGCCAAAATGTTTGGCTTGAGGGGGAGCTGTTGGTGTAAATCACAAGCCTACACATTTGGCTTGGAAGACATCATGAAGACTCCACATGCATGAAGAACCATAGGAACACATGCTAGTGGTTTGTTACCACTTTACCTCATTGTAAAAGTCTAATTTGACTTAGAATCTTTTGTAATCACCTACCTAAGTGATTCGTGGAAAAGTAGATCACTTGATTGAGAGAATATCTCCAAACTTTTAGATGCTTGATCATAGGAAGCCAAAGATTCGAATTTGAATTCAAATCCTAAGTCATTTCCTATAAAATTGGATGTGAAAAAGTCACAGGTAGATCACTCCATTCCCGAGGCTCATTCTATTGAGCTTGAGTGTGTGTAAGGACTATACCATAGCCTACACATCTCTACACCATTTGGAAATGCTAGACATGCCAATGGGATTGTACACAATTTTTAATCAATAGATACATTTACATCATTCATCTATGTATTCACTGCTTGTCTACTCCAAAGTCTGTTAACTTGTCAAGGGCATATCTCGGTCAATACCACTCCAGATTCAGTGATTCAAAGCTTGTTGGATTCAGCTCAAAGTTATCTACGTTCTGACAAAGTTTGAAGTGGTTTCATTCAGCCAATTCAGAGAAATCATCGTCGAGGTGCTCACTGGTCTATCTCTGCTACAGTCCTAAAAAGTCAGGGGTATAGCTAATTTTGCTAAATCAATTTCTCTTAGTATAGTTTATCATTTTACATCATTCCACTTGCAAATGTTAGCTTACTAAGCTAATTGAATACCCCTAGAAGGAATTTTATCAATTGCTACTGTGCTGGTCACACTGAGCAAAACATTGAGCAGGTGTCAAGACCAAAATAGAAGGTTTTCTTGACTTTGTGACTTCCAAAGTTATCTGTTTTGATTCAATCATTGCACACATCATTTCCAAAGGACATAGGCTATTTCTTGGTGTCATTGGGAAGCTAAGGAAGTCTACTAATCAAGTCTGAAGCTAAAGAGGGCTGGTACAAAGCAGGTTTTAGCAATACCTACTCAATCTCTTGGATCATCCATCCATTTCTCACAACACTTCTCCTAGGGGTCCAGCGAGCCCTTGGAACCAATGTGCCTTGCTGCTTACTCTTTGTGTTTGTCCTTGGAGAGGGTCTTCAATGGGCATAGGTCTCGTGAAACCCTGGAACTCCAGCGGTATTTCTGTTGGTAGGCTCTCAAATGGAAGAGCTGAGAAGTCGACTATAGGTCATCTGAGCGTTGCACTGGTGGAACCTTCTGCCTGCATGATGAAAGCTTGTGTAGCGAACCTAAGCTAGAGTGAAGAGGAAAACACATTAGTCATGGAAACTAAGTAAGATCACAAGAAGATGAGACCTCCATTCCTTTCCACCACCAACATGCTTCTCGTGCAATGTGTGTGGTTTGAATGATGTGAGAGGTGAATTGTGAGAAGTGCGTGCTTTGGCTATGAGTGGTAGTGTGTGAGGTGTGTGGCTTTACAATTGACATTGAATGAGTACTACCTACAAAGTTAGTGTAGGTTATAGGGATGGTGGTGCTATGAGTTTGTCGAGATGGGTATGAGTGGAGTGGTCAATGAGTGTTTAGCTTCACGAAGTCGATAGTTAGGGTGGGTTTGATTGAGAGTTGTCATGATTAATGAAGGCTTGGGGGTCCATTTTTGTACCACACGAGGGGTAGAAGAGATGAAGTGGAATCTACAAAAGAAGGTGTGTAGGGTGTCCTAGTATTCTCAGAAAGGTTTTCTTTGCACTGACTAAAGTTGAAGCATAAGCTACACACTTTTTAGGTACCCAAAGCCGGCGAGACGTGGACTGTGCTCACCAAGGTCTTGGGCACCCAAATCTATTGAATATGTTGCCTCGATCGAAATTGAGAGGGATGTCGAAGATCTAGAGTGTTTGACTCACTGGACACTGTTGCTTTGTGTATCCACCTTGGTTGGGGGAATGCCTTAGTGGATTGTCAAAAGGGCCACTCTGATGTGTTACACCGTTGAGTACGTGGATGATGTGGCCATGCTACTCACCGAGGGTGAGATGTCATATCCACACACTGTTTTGGAAAAGAAGGGAGTTCCACTACTAACGTGCCGAAAAGTGGTGATTGTTCACACCCATCTGAAGGCTTAACTTGTGCTGCCATACTTGTTTGGTTCTTGTCTGCTTGCTCAGTCTCCTCTCTTGGATGGGTGGTAATTTCTACTTTGTTGGGTAGGGTATGTTGACTCACACAAGGTTGGATGGAGGCCACACGTCGTGGGAGGGGCTTTTGTCACGTCCAACACCTCTTTGCACCGACCCTGGAGGGGTAGCTCATGATACTATCTTGCAAGTTCCAATTGAAGCATGTTGATATATTTAGGTAGTGATGTGTGTGAACACACTAGGACCGTCAGGGCACTTTTTTCCCTCTTTAGGAGGTTTTTTCCCCCGGCGTGTATATACGCCTATTGCCCTAATGGGCTACTTATCTTTGTACATTCTCTAGTAATACAATCAGTATTGTGTGTTTGTGCTACAAGCTTCTTCTTCTTCCTTGTGCTATTCGCGTGCTTCTGCAGACGTCTAACTCCAACAATTGGTATCAGAGCGGGTCGTCGCTTCATCTAGGGTGTTGTCGTCACTCCTCCGCTTGCAGTCTCAGAATCGCACGAATTTTGGTGAGCATACTCAGCGTGTTTTCGAGATCAAAACAGCTTCGCTGTGTGGTGCCGAAATCGCGGTCTGAGCTCGTTTCCGCCTCTGAATGCACTATCGCAGCGCTTATGTAGGCTATTTCGTCTTTTTGTGCCAAAGGTATATACCAGTTTCTGTTGGCCAGTTTAAGCGTCTCGAAGTCTGCTACAAGTCTAGCAGAACTCGTATGGGTAGTTCTATTCAACTTTTTGAGATACAGTCAATTTTCTGCATCAAGGTATTTTAGTCACCGGCCATGGCTAAAAGCAGTGATGTCTTCCGTATGTTGGCTGTTGAGGATAAGTTGGATGGTACCAACTACCCATTATGGGCTTATATGATGCGACATGTTTTGGTTGCAAAAGGATTGTGGAACATTGTACAGGGTGTTGAAAGACGTCCTGTTACACCTGTGAATATAGGTACTGCAAATACAGGTGTTGGAGTTGATGGAGATGGTGTCGAAGATGATGATATTTGCAGATTCCTATTTCTGTTGTTGTTTCTGTTGCATCTATCGTAGAACAAATTCATTGGGATGGTAGAGATGCTCAGGCACATGCATTGATAACTTTGTCTGTCAAACGTGCCATTATTCCTCACATTCGCTCTTACAGAACAACTAAGGATGCTTGGGATACACTTACCACATTGTACCAAGCTAGGAATGAGGCTCATGCTGCTTATCTCCGAAAATAATTGGAGAGTGAGCACATGAATGAAGGTGATTCTGTGGAAAATTTTCTCACGAAGATCAAGGATTTGAAAGAACAATTGATTTCCGCTAATGAAGTTATACCAGATAGCTCACTTGTGTAGACCATTTTGAATGGTCTTCCTGACTCATATCAGAGTTTTGCTTCTACTCTTGGTTTGATGGTGAAAGGCAATCCAAATGCCTTGTCATTTGAAGAGTTACTCTCTGTTTTGTTGCAAGAAGATCAGTCTAGGTAGAACAGGTCCATCATGCATATTGCAGATCAAGCTTTCCTGGCTAGTCAGAAGGGCAAAGGAAAATGGAGCTCTTCTACTAGTAAGTAGAAATCTGCAAATGCTGCACATTCGAAGAACCAGGATAAAGATGAGAAGAAATCAGAAAAGCAGAAATTGTTTTGCAAGTACTGTAAAGGGAATGATCATATCATAAAGAACTATCCAAAACTAGCTGCAAAAGAGGCAAAGAAAAAGGAGGCTGGAATGGTTGTTGCAGAAGCCTCTACACCAAAAACAGAGTCTGCTAATCTTGTGCAGGAAGAAGAATGGGCGTTTACTATTGTTTGCAGTTTTGACCCATCTTCTCATGAGCAGTGCATGTCTGTAGTGGACTCAGATGTTTGGTACTTTGACAGTGGGCGACCAAACATATTACCTCGCAGCACAGTTTCTTCTCTTCACTCGAGTCTGCCCCTACAGGGAATACTGTCACATGCGCCAACAACTCCTCTTATCCTGTTATGGGAGTTGGTAAGATCATTCTGACTACTGCTGATGGTAGTTCTTTCACCTTGTCAGATGCTTTATTTGTGCCAGGGATCAAAAAGAACCTGTTATCAGTTTCTGCATTAGCCAAGATTGGTTTGGTTGTGAAATTTGTTGATGACAGGTGTACAGTTCATGATCTGTCAAATGGCGATGTGATTATTGCTTCTGGCATTTTATGTCGTGGGTTGTATAAGCTCATAGACTATGAAAGCTCTGTTGATGATTCGGCATGTGCAGTTCATGATTCTCAGGCTATGTCAGATGCAAAGCTTTGGCATGCATGCTTTAGTCATCTGAATTTTGCTAGTTTGTTACGCCTGCAGAAATCTGATATGGTGTCTTCTTTGCCCAAGCTTGAGGCACCTGGAAAACATGTATGTGAAGGCTGTATTTTGGGCAAAATGCAGCATTCCTCCTTTCCAAAAGATGGTTCAGTTCGGGCTATGCAGAAATTGCAGCTTGTACATAGTGATGTCTGTGGTCCTATGCAGACACCCTCTTTTGGAATTTACCTTTACTTCGTGACTTTCATTGATGATTTTTCCAGGCATGCATGGGTATATCCATTGAAGGCAAAGTCCGAAGTGTTCATGTGCTTTAAACAGTTTTTGGTTTTGGCTGAAAATGTGTCAGCATGTAAAATGGGCACCCTCCGTTCTGATCGAGGGGGGGAATATATGTCTTCTGATTTTAATGCATTTCTGGCTGAACGTGGGATAAAACACCAGTGTACAGTGCCGTATACACCTCAACAGAATGGAGTTGCTGAACGAAAGAACAGGTCACTCATGGAGATGGCGAGGTGCATGGTCAAAAGTCAGGCTTTACCACATAGTTTCTGGCTTGAGGCTGTCATGTGTGCAGCATATGTACTGAGCAGGTGTCCCACTAAAGCGTTGCAGTCTATCACTCCATATGAGGCTTGGCATGACCGCAAGCCACCTGTTGCTCATCTGCGTGTTTTTGGTTGTTTGGCATATGCATTAGTGCCTGAACAACATCGTAGAAAATTGGATGATAAGGCAGTAAAATGTATTTTTGTTGGGTACAGTTCTGAAAGTAAAGGCTATCGTCTGTATCATCCACAGACTAAACGCATTCTGGTTAGCCGTGATGTTGTCTTTGTGGAAGATGTTATTCAGCCATTGCTTTCATGTACTAAGGAGACATCTGTTAACTCCAAAGACATGTATGATACGTTGATGCCTCTTTTTACAAGTGGACAGTCTAGTGTTGGTCCTAATGAGGCAACTTCTCAGCCTTTGCAGGTTTCATATGATGATGCAGATCATTCTATTTCTGATGCAGATTTACATGATACACTTGTTGATGAGAGAGCTGATATTGAGCAGGCAAAAACTATGCCAAAATGGCTGGTGCAGACTTTGCGTGACAGCAAATTAGATGCACCTTTGTCATATCATACTCGTTCAGGCTCTCATAGTGCCTCCTTTGCATTAGATTGCTATGTTATGG
Source organism: Ceratopteris richardii (assembly GCA_020310875.1). NCBI lineage: Eukaryota > Viridiplantae > Streptophyta > Polypodiopsida > Polypodiales > Pteridaceae > Ceratopteris > Ceratopteris richardii. The sequence continues at coordinate 5,853,312 of CM035410.1, forward strand.
CTGCGTCTAGTCTCTGTGATGAGAATGAGCCTGTTTCTTTTGATGAAGCACAGAATTCAGAAAATTGGATGGCTTCCATGCAATCTGAATATGATGCTATAATGAAGAATGGTACATGGTCTTTATGTGACTTGCCTCTTGGCAAGAAGGCCATTGGCACTAAGTGGGTATACAAGTTGAAGCGTAAACCTGATGGTGCAGTTGACAGGTATAAGACTAGGCTTGTTGCAAAGGGTAATGCGCAGGAAAGAGGCATTGATTTTGATGAGACCTTTGCACCTACATGCCATATGACTACTGTTTGGAGCATTTGTGCACTTGCAGCCCATCATGGTTGGAATGTACATTAGTTGGACATTAAAACAGCATTTCTGAATGGTGACTTGCATGAAGAAGTGTATGTTTTTCAGCCCCTTGGCTTTGTGCAGAAAGGGCATGAAAACCAGGTGTGCACGTTAAAGAAGGCATTATATGGTTTAAAGCAAGCACCACGTGCTTGGTATGAGAAGATACATGCCTATCTGGTTGCACATGGTTTTGTGAACAGTCCAACTGAAAGCACCTTATATGTTAAGCGTGCTAATGATGTGCTTCTGATCATTGTTGTCTATGTTGATGATATGATGGGGCATTTGCATCACTATTTGGGCATTCAGTTTATGCAAGTTGATGGTGGAATGGCTTTGTGTCAAACAAAATATATTGACACATTATTGCAGCGTTTTGGCCTTGAAGACTGTAAGCCTATTGCCACTCCTATGGAGACAGGTTTACGATTGAGTCTTCATGATGCTAGAGATGCATTTGATGTTGTTCTCTATCAGCAGGCTGTTGGATGCTTGATTTACTTATGCATTACTCGGCCAGATATTCAGTTTGTTGTCTCACAAATGAGCAGGTTTATGCATTGCCCAGGAGTCACGCATTGGAAGGCGGTTAAGCGCATCTTTCGCTACTTGAGTGGTACTCGGCTACTTGGGTTGTTTTATCCCAAGGGGGGATCACTACCACCAGATTTGCATGCTTTTTCTGACTCAGATTGGGCTGGTTGCTATGACACTCATGTGTCCACCAGTGGTTTTTGCTTCATGCTTGGTAGCTCATTTATATCTTGGTTAAGCAAGAAGCAGCCTACTGTGGCCACTTCTAGTTGTGAGGCTGAGTATAGGGCAGCTTTCACAGCGACTGTTGAGTGTGTGTGGCTCAAACGCCTTATGGCTGATTTGGGTGTTGGCCAGTCTTCTGCCACCACCATCTTCACTGACAGTCAGAGCGCATTGGCAATTGCGAGGAACCCTGTGTTCCATGCTCGCACTAAGCACATTGAGGTGCATTATCACTATGTCCGGGAGAGGTTCTCTGCTAGGGAGATCAGCTTGGCATATGTCCCCACGCAGGAGAACATTGCAGACTTTTTCACGAAGGCTCTACCTAGGGAGAAGTTTGAAGCTTTTCGCAAAGCTTTGGGCTTACTTCCTTTTGTGGAGTGATTTCCACATAGCTTGGCACTTCCTTATACATGAGTGCGAGCTCCTTGTTCACCGCATCACTCCCAGGGGGGATTTGTTGATATATTTAGGTAGTGATGTGTGTGAACACACTAGGACCACCGGGGCACTTTTTTCCCTCTTTAGGAGGTTTTTTTCCCCTGGCTTGTATATACGCCTATTTCCCTAATGGGCTACTTATCTTTGTACATTCTCTAGTAATACAATCAGTATTGTGTGTTTGTGCTCCAAGCTTCTTCTTCTTCCTTGTGTTGTAGGCGTGCTTCCGCAGATGTCTAACTCCAACAAAGCACACTTCTGCGAAGATTTAGATTCAGTGAGTAGTGGTATAACCATTTCTATCCTAGGATCATAGGTTCTATTAGGCCATCATCATGGCAAACCAACAGTTTTACTGTCAAGGTCACGTTCTTGATGGAGATTGGTAGCTAAACCTTACCTATGCAAGGGATTTCTAGTCCACCTAATCCTATGAGATGGGCCTCAAGAGGCTTCACTTGGTACTCTCTACAAAGAGAGATTTGAATTGTATTTATCGATGCACCAGAGTTGATTAAAGCCTTACATTGTGTGTGCATGGGGTCTTGTCCTAGAGTGATGTTAACGAATGGTCTCCTATCAATAATACTTGGGATATCCCTTCCTCCAATTTGACACATAGCTACTAGATATTGTGGAGCGTCCATCGATTGAGGTTCTCTACCTAGTCCTCTCCTTCATAGGTACAATTGCTTGATGCATTCCAACGTTTCTGCTTGGTCCTTTCGATTCTTGGCAAGAGTTAGTCACTTAAGCATGTCTGTAATTAAGGGTTCTTGATATAGCGTAACTCGGCATCCGTTGATATAATTAAGCATTACTTCATCTTCAAGAGTCGCTAGTTGAACAACTATGCTAGTCGATATCCTATTGATGATCATGAGTCCATATCCACGATTCTCTAACTTGCAGGCATGTTGTTTCAAGGTGTAGACTAGCACCAAATCTCCTACTCGTAATCCTTTATCTTTGATATGAGCATCAAAGTAGGCTTTCTGTCTCTTCTTAGCAGCATAAATTCCTGCTGCTGCTCACAGTCTCGTCTCTCCCAATCGTTCTAAGTCAAGTATTCTCGAGGAAAGTTCATGACCCATCCACTCATACTTCTAAGCAATTTTGAGTGTGTGAAGGCAATGCAGTTTTTTGACCAAGCACCATCTAGAACAGTGTGTCATTGAAAATTGGTTTATAGGCTACGTGATAAGCCCATAAGGCATGGTGTAATTGTTGATCCCAATCCGAAAGTTTATTGTTCACAATCTTGGTTAGGATGTTGCACAAAATCTTATTTGTACTCTCACCTTCTTCGTTAGCTTGTGGATGATACGGTGCCGATGTCGGAGAGATTCTCTCTCCTTGTTAGTTCATGAGAGATGGCAAAAATATTATGCCTAAAAGTTTAACTCTCTTGGATTTCATGATTAAATGGCTTGAATTAAGATTATCTTAAGTTTTGTGATAATACGAGTTGAAGAGGCTTGAAGATCCCTTGAAGATGTACCTACAAAATAAAACAAAAGTTAGAGATAAAATCACATATTGTGAAGGTTCAAATGAATGGATATTTATGCGTATACATGTATGCTTGATTGTTTGATGTCTTCTAGGGTCCTACCTCTGTTTTGTGGATATCATTCAAATATTTAGATGCACTTGTGTATGTGTACGAGTGTGTCTTAATGTATTTGTATCGTTTGTGTGAATGCTTATAAATGGTGTGGGTAAATAATAAAGCATCTATTGAAGTTATCTTTTAATGGTGATATTGAAGCAATGAAAAAATTAAAATAGAACAAAGAAACATAAAATACGTGTGTGTATTACTAGTTAAGTTTAAGTTTATATGATTGTGTGTTAACTAAAGTTTTGTGGTGTGCATGTGTACATGTAAAGCATGTGTCGTATGTAGACTTGTGTTTACATGTGCATGTGTGTGTTTGTGTGAGTTATGCATTAGTGAACTGTGAGCGCATGCATCTGTATGTATATATGTTTGGGGGCCGAATGCTAAAGGGGGGATACAGCTTCAAAAGGCGCTCGGTTGCTGTTGCTCAGGACATGTATGATCCACCGTTGACAGAGGACCCTGTTGCGCAGTGACAGAAGAAGGAAGGCACGATTGATCAGAGGAGGACAAATTGGAGTGAAGATTCAGAGCTGACAGTGGTGCATCTGCTACTGCGGGAAGATGCCAATATGACATGTTTTCATTAGGGAAGAAATTCCGGAAAGAAGGTTTTGAGAGTGCGACATATATCTGAGAATCTAACGCAGAACTTCGAGGAGTTTTGGAGGTAGAGAAAAGAACAGTTGCACATGCAGAGGTGGGCAAATCAAGAAAAAAGAGAGGCCAACGTTCGTGCGATCTGAAATATTCAAAACAAACTGCAAATTTTCTAAGGAGAGTTTGGCTGATATTACGCATGTCCTATCTATGGTGACTGCCATCTGAAGGAGAAGATTTAGTCGACTGTGATGGAGTTTAAGGAAAGAGCATTCGGAGGCACACACTTCCGTTGATGTTGTGATCTCTTGTGGCTGCTGTGATTATGAGATCACTAATGATTACTGACATTTTATTTCCCTTCAATAAAACTTACTATATTATTTCCCTTCAATAAAACTTACTGTGTTTTTTCCTTGATTAATTTTAGCACTGAGCTTTAAGTATATGTCTACAGAGTAGCTAATTGTTTTTCCGAAGACAACTATTATCTTTCAACGGTTTAATTCTTGCATAGATCTCAATACTCTGCGAGATGTGTTCTGAGAAGCTTGGTCCGTGAATAGCACATGCTGGGAGGTAAATTAATAATGGTTTGAATGTTGCTTAAAGTATTGCGAATGCACACAAGTAATAAATTCTTATATGTTGTGCCCATTTTTTTTACACATCTTAAAATCTAATGACATGATAATTGATGACCTTGAAAGTCTAATTGAGCGTTTTGACTTTTATGTTATTTGCATCTTTCTTCATTAGTGATGTTGGCAAAACATGATGAACAGGTTTTCCTAATTAATTATCTTTGAAAATTATCTCTTGTCTCGAAGTTTGGATAAGCTCTTTGACTTCTAAATAGCACCTGAGCTTGCTCCAAGCACCCTGCGTGCACCGTTAGTGAGACGGTTGACTTGATCCACCAGCCGTTGCAAATCGCACCCACACCGATTTCTTGTGTACTACCATAAAGTCTTGTTATAGATATTCAATGACCTCATTTAAGAAATGAGTACCCCTATTGTTGGGAAAGATGGATGGATGATCCAAGAGATTGAGTAGGTACTGCTAAAACCTGCTTTGTACCAGCCCTCTTTAGCTTCAGACTTGATTAGTAGACTCCCTTAGCTTTCCAATGACACCAAGAAATGGCCTATGTCCATTGGAAATGAAGTGTGTAATGATTGAATCAAAACAGATAACTTTGGAAGTCACAAAGTCAAGAAAACCTTCTATTTTGGTCTTGATACCTGCTCAATGTTTTGCTCAGTGTGACCAGCACAGTAGCAATTGATAAAATTCCTTCTAGGGGTATTCGACTAGCTTAGTAAGCTAACATTTGCAAGTGGAATGATGTAAAATAATGAACCATGCTAAGAGAAATTAATTTAGCAAGATTTGGTATACCCCTGACTTTTTAGGACTGTAGCAGAGATAGACCAGTGAGCACCTCGACGACGATTTCTCTGAATTGGCTGAATGAAATCACTTTAAAACTTGTCAGCATGTAGATGCCTTTGAGCTGAATCCAACAAGCTTTGAATCACTGAATTTGATGGAGTATTGGCTGAGATATGCCCTTGACAAGTTGATAGACTTTGGAGTAGACAATCAGTGAGCACAGAGATGAATGATGTAAATGTATCTATAAATTAACACTTGTGTACAATCCCATTGGCATGACAAGCATTGCCTAATGGTGTAGAGAGGTGTAGGCTATGGAGTAATCCTCATACACACTCAATGACAGTAAAATGAAGCTCGGGAGTGATGTCTCACTGCGACTTTTCAAGTTCACCTTTTATATGGAATGTGTAAGAATTTTGAATTCAAATTCAAATTCTTGGATCCTTCTAATCAAGCTTCTAAAAACTTGGAGATATTCTCTCAATCAAGTGAACTAACTTTTCCACGAATTATTTGGGTAGGTGATTACAAAAGATTCTAAGTCAAATTGACTTTTACAATGAGGTAAAGTGGTAAGTAATCACTAGCATATGTTCCTATGATTCTTCATGCATGTAGAGTCTTCATGATATCTTCCAAGCCAAATGTGTAGGCTTGTGATTTACACCAACAGCTCCCCCTCAAGCCAAACATTTTGGCTTAAGTCTTCATCTTCAATCTTCAAGTACATCCTGCAATCCAATCATAGATTTGAACCTGCAAAGTTTGGTCCCATCCAAAGCTTTAGTCAGCAAATCTGCACATTGCATGTTGGTTGACACATAGGTCAGTTGAATGTCCTTGCTTAGCAACTTCTCCCTCACATAATGATAATGAACTTCTATGTGTTTGGTCCTGGCATGATAGATAGGATTAGCTGCAAGGTGAAGAGAACTTGTATCATCTCCAAAGATAATTGGAGGCCTAGTATATAAGCCCAATTCTGTATACAAAAGCTTAATCCAAATTGCTTCTTGAGTGGCATTAGCTAGCCCTCTATAATCTGCCTCTGTAGAAGACAATGCAACAGTTGGTTGCTTCTTTGCAGACCATGAAATTGGTTTGTCACCTGCAAAAGAAATGTATCCAGAAGTGCTTCTCCTATCATCCTTGCATCCTGCCCAATCTGCATCTGAATAAACTTTAATATCAATATCTGAAGTGTAAGGAAAGTATAAACCATGGTTCTGTGTATCCTTGAGATACTTCAAGATCCTTTTTGAAGCCTCTAAGTGAGGTATCCTTGGTTTGTGCATGAATTGACTTAGCACACTAACTCCATATGCAATATCAATTCTAGTTAAGGTAGCATAGTTCAAGCTACCCACCATACTTTGATAACCTGTAATGTCTTGGACTTCATCACCTTCATGGGCACTTAGCTTTAGGTTCGCCTCCATTGGAGTGCTAGCTGCTTTAGCATCCTGCAAGTGAAATTTCTTCAACATGTCGTGCACATACTTCTTCTGTGTAATGTATATCCTTGAATTAGTGTAAACTAATTCAAGTCCCAAAAAATACTTCAATAATCCAAGATCATTGATCTTGAATTCCTTCATCATCTGGCTTTTGATGCTTCTGATTCCATTGACATCATTGCCTATAATGATGATGTCATCAACATAAACACAAAGATAGATTACCTCTGAATTACTTCTCTTGAACAGAGAAGTGTCAGCCTTACTCATGACAAAACCTTGGTCTTGGAGGTATGTAGTTAGCATGTAATTCCATGCCCTAGGTGCTTGCTTCAATCCATATAAAGCCTTCTTTAATTTGCAAACATAAGTTACCTTCTTAGGGTCTTCATAGCCAGGAGGTTGTGACATATAAACCTCTTCTGAGATCCATCCATTCAAGAAAGCATTCTTGACATCCAATTGGTACATGTTCCAATTCTTTGATGCAACCATACTAACCAACACTCTGATTGTTGGCATCTTGGCCACAGGAGAAAATGTCTCTTCATAGTCAATGCCTTGGGTTTGTGCAAAAACCCTTGGCTACCAATCTGGCCTTGTACCTGTTAATTGTGCCATCAGAATTTCTTTTCAATTTATAGATCCAGCTGGATCCTATTACCTTCATGGAGTCCTTCCTGGGTACTAGCTCCCATGTATCACTCTCCTTGAGTGCTTCAATCTCCTCATCCATAGCTTCTTTCCATTCTGATTTTGTGATTGCTTCTTCATATGATCCTGGTTCTTCATTTGACAAATCCTTTGCAAGATAAATTGAATGTTTAGTAACAAGAGATGTATCATACCCATATCTGATAGGTTTTTTACTTTCCCTTTGTGATCTCCTAAAGGGTTGAGCTGAAGATTCAGGTATGTCTTCAAGCTTCTTCATCTTCATTTTGCCTTTGGACTTCCATGCCTTGAACTCTTCAAGGTTGATTGTATCTTCATCATCTGAACTTGAGTCTTCTTTCTGAGTTGGTTCCTCCTTTGTAAGTTTTGGAAATTCTTCTTCCAAATCATAGGGTAGTTTGACCTTCCTGCATTCATTCTCATACCAAGAATCATTCTCATCAAAGATCACATCTCTGCTTACCATAATCCCTTATTGGTAGGGTTGTAAAACCTGTAACCTTTTTTATTTAAATCATATCCAATGAAAATACATTTTTCAGCCTTTGGATCTAGCTTTCCTCTTACCTGTGAAGGAATGTGTACATATGCTACACATCCAAAAATTTTGCAATGATCCAATGATGGCCTCTTACCATGCCATGCTTCATATGGTGTCATACCATCAAGTGACTTTGATGGTAACCTGTTTATGAGATAGGTGGCAGTAGAGACACTCTCTGCCCATAGATAGTTAGGTAATTTCTTCTCATTAAGCATAGATCTAGGTGTCTCAACAATTAACCTATTTCTTCTTTCTGTTCAGGAGAGTACCTTGTGGTTATTTCCCTTTTGATGCCTCTGTCCTGCAAGAAGTCCTCAAATTCATTGGAGAAGTACTCACCTCCTCCATCTGACCTTAGCCTCTTCAAATTCCTTCTTGTCTGATTTTCAACTAATGCAAGATATTTCTTAAAACAACTAAATACCTCATCCTTGTGCTTCATAAAGTATAATACAGTCCATCTGCTATAGTCATCAATAAAAGACACATAGTACCTTGAACCTGAGACTGAGGGGTCTTTGCTAGGTCCCCATACATCTGTGTGTACAAGCTCTATATAGTCTTCATGCATATATCCTTTCTTGGAGAAGGGTAACCTGTGAGACTTACCAAATTGACAAGCACCACACTTGTAAATCATATGTTGCTTGGATACATTAGGTATCCCAAGCACACATTGGTCCCTTCACATTTGCTTCAAGGTCCTTTCTCCAATGTGCCCTAATCTCTTGTGCCAAATCTCAAGCTCTGAAAGTGTCTGATCCTTATAACTGTATAATGCAATATTTTTTGTATCTTCCAACTCAAAAGTGAAAAGTCTACCTGATTTTCTCCTTTAGCTATCCTTTTGAATCCATGTCTTGGGTCCTCCACAAATGCTCCATATTGATTGAACCTGACCTGCAACCCTTTCTCTACAATCTGACCAACACTCATTGAGTTCTTTGTAATTGTAGGTACATAAAGTACTCTTCTCAACAAATTCGAATTACCATCACAAGTTTTCACATTTCCAACTTTAACCACATAATGCTTTGTATCATCACCTGTTTGGACTTGGTGTTTTACCTTTTGGTTCCTCAAGATCAGAGAGTAGTGCAACATTACCAGCCACATGATTTGAACACCCTGAATCAATATAAAATAAGTGATCATCATTTGTACCTGACTTTGAAGTCATGTTCATGATCAAGAGAGAGTCATCCTGCTCCTCTGTGTAGTTGTTGTAGTCCTTTCTGTTTCTGAATCCTCCTTAGTAGTTGCCATTGTAATTGTTGTTGTATTTGTTGTTATAATTGTTGTTGTGGCCTTGGTGATGGTTGAACCTTCCTCTAGACTGAGAGTATCCGCCTCTTTGGTAGCCTCTTCCTCTCTGATTTTTGTAATTCGTGTAACACTCATCTGTGGTGTGGTTTGACAAACCACAAATGTTACATGGTGATGAATTATAGGGTCTCCCCTTACCTTGCTTACCTCCTCTGCCCCTACCTCTTGAAGATCTACCTCTCCCTACATAGTTGGCTTGGGAGGTAGAGCATTCATCTTCCACCTTCTTACTCTTGCCTTTATCCTTAGATTTCTTATCAGTGTATAGGGCAGAAGAGTTGTTACCTTTGGTAGTATCTCCACTCTTGGTAAGCTTTGCTTCATGTGTGAATAGTTGACCCATGAGAGTTGTAAGATCTGGAGTGTGCATGTCCATGTAGAGATCCATTGCAGTGGTGAAGCTTTCCCACTTGTCATCAGCCTTGATCCCATTGATTACCTGCCTTACAATTTGTTCCTCTTCAATCTCTTCTCCTATGCTTGCTAACTGATCTCCAACATCTTTGATCTTGGGTCACAAATTCTGAAACAACTTGCTTAAGTTGCTTCCTTAGTGTTGTGAATTCAATCAACAACTGATTTTTCCTAGCCCTTGTATTGGAGGAAAAATATGATGACAAGGTTTCCCAAGTCTCTTGGGAAGTCTCACAATTTTTGATATGAGGTAAAAGAAAGTTAGATATAGAGTTGAGTAGATAAGACCTTGCCAATGCATCCCTTGCACACCATGTGTTGAGTTTTTCTTGCTCCTCCTTGGTTTGGCAAACCTCTTGCTTTGAATGAGGGCAATTCCTCATCTCCTGAGATGTATCCATAGAGACTCCTTCCTTGTAATTAGGTCTTCATCCTTAGAGACCAAGCTTGATAGTTGTTCCTATCCAATTTGTCAATAAATGAAGGAAAACCATCTCCCATTTTACCTTATTGCTCTGATACCACTGTTGGGAAAGATGGATGGATGACCCAAGAGATTGAGTAGGTACTGCTAAAACCTGCTTTGTACCAGCCCTCTTTAGCTTCAGACTTGATTAGTAGACTCCCTTAGCTTTCCAACGACACCAAGAATGACCTATGTCCTTTGGAAATGAAGTGTGTAATGATTGAATCAAAACAGATAACTTTGGAAGTCACAAAGTCAAGAAAACCTTCTATTTTGGTCTTGACACCTGCTCAATGTTTTGCTCAGTGTGACCAGCACAGTAGCAATTGATAAAATTCCTTCTAGAGGTATTCAATTAGCTTAGTAAGCTAACATCTGCAAGTGGAATGATGTAAAATAATGAACTATGCTAAGAGAAATTAATTTAGCAAGATTTGGTATACCCCCGACTTTTTAGGACTGTAGCAGAGATAGACAAGTGAGCACCTCGATGACGATTTCTCTGAATTGGCTGAATGAAATCACTTCAAACTTTGTCAACATGTAGATGACTTTGAGCTGAATCCAACAAGCTTTGAATCACTGAATGTGATGGAGTATTGGTTGAGATATGCCCTTGACAAGTTGATAGACTTTGGAGTAGACAATCAGTGAGCACAGAGATGAATGATGTAAATGTATCTATAAATTAACACTTGTGTACAATCCCATTGGCATGACAAGCATTGCCTAATGGTGTAGAGAGGTGTAGGCTATGGATTAATCCTCATACACACTCAATGACAGTAAAATGAAGCTCGGGAGTGATGTCTCACCGCGACTTTTCAAGTTCACCTTTTATATGGAATGTGTAAGAATTTTGAATTCAAATTCAAATTCTTGGCTCCTTCTAATCAAGCTTCTAAAAACTTGGAGATATTCTCTCAATCAAGTGAACTAACTTTTCCACGAATCATTTGGGTAGGTGATTACAAAAGATTCTAAGTCAAATTGACTTTTACAATGAGGTAAAGTGGTAAGTAATCACTAGCATATGTTCCTATGATTCTTCATGCATGTAGAGTCTTCATGATATCTTCTAATCCAAATGTGTAGGCTTGTGATTTACACCAACACCTATCACTTACAAGCTCGATAGGAAGTCCATATCTTGTGAAGACATTCTTGAACAAGAACTTCGCAGTGGTGTGTGCATCATTTTTCCTTGTGGCCTTGACTTCTACCCATCTAATAAGATAGTCAGTGTCAATTATGATATACTTGGCATGGAAATTCTTGTGCACAATGACTTGGCAAGCATCGAGGCCTTTTGGGGGTGCCTTGACACGTTCTGTGAGGCATCTGGCTCTCAAATTAACCACTCCGAAACCGCTTTTAGAGCCATCTTTGGACCTTTGCCCCAATGACTGGTTGACCATGGTTGCCAAGGCATCCTCTCAGGTCAGGTCTTTCACATTCTAGGTATCCCGATGGGCTTTGGTGTCTCTATGGAGCAACGTTGGAATTGGGTCATATCCAAACTCAACAATAAGTTAGCTTATTGGAAGGGCACGCAAATCAACCTCGTGGGCCATGTTATGGTAATTAACACCTTCCTCTTTGCCTCGACCATCTACTTCCTCTCCTGTTGGAGGTCAAAAGATCAAGAACTTAGCAAATTGAATAGAATATGCAGAAACTTTCTTTGGACCGGAGACCACAACAGAAGAGGTGTTCCGAAAATTCAGTGGTCTACCTGCATCAGCCAAAAAGAGTGTGTTGGTCTGGGCATTATGGATATTGAAAGTATGGTTGACAAGCTAGTGGCAAAATGGATCATCAAGGCTTGGTGCAACTGTGAGACCTCCTAGGCCAAGCTCATTTTCAGAAACATGACCATGACTATGTTGGTGGGACTCCCGGGTTGGAAGGAATTAGAACTCTTTACCCTTTTATTCTCCCCAACTCATGTTTCCCCTAAAGGCTTGAACCTTGTGTGCTCCCTTTGGAAGAGTTGGAACAAGTTCAAACATCTTATCAGAGTCAAAGAAGACTGGAAATGGGCAGCTGGCATCAGGCAAAATGACTCTATCTAGTTTCCCATTGCGAGCATCAAGGGGGTGGCCTCTTTGAACCTTCAGCATGCAAAGAAGCTCTAAAATAAGGGTTTTAGATAGTGGAAACACCTCTGGAAACAAGAAAATAGTCAATGGATTAGTTTTGAGGATATAGACCCCAAAAAAAGAGTGACATATGAAGAATGGAATCTCCTCCAAAAAAGATGCCTCGCTTGGGAACGCTCAAAACTAGACTCCTCATCGGGTGGGATCCTTCGTGCCATGAGGGTCTTGTGTGGTACATGGCAATAAATTGTCCAAAATTCCTAGTATCAAGGAGAAATCAGACTACCATACCACGCTTAACAAGAAATGGTGCCTGATTTGGACTAGGCTCCGATGGGATCTGAAGTTCATGTCTATATGGCATCCCCTCATTGAGATCAAGAAATTGGTTCTCATGTGGCAAATTCTCCACCGTGGTATCTCGACCAACCTAAAGGCTAACAAGATTTATGGGGCTTCGCCTTGGTGCAAGCGATGCCATCGTAGCATCGAGGACTTGGGCCACATCTTCTTTGTCTGCCCCAAGTCACTTCAGCTTTGGTGGATCGTTGGAAATATTTTGAGACTGCAGACACAAATGACATGGAAACAAGCCCTCCTTGGATAAGCAATCAGGTCCTTTGTGGCACTCTGGAATGCTATAAGAGGGGAAACCCTCTGGAAGATTTGGAGGGAGTGGTGTGCCAGCAATTTCGGACACCCTCCCAAAGAGTGGTCGATCGAGAAGTTGTTATTCCTCCTAGGCAAAAGAATCTCCAATTATAAGAGGTTCCCACCTTTTAGACATCATTTACTCGGCAAGGAAGCAATGGACAACTACTGATAGAGCACATAATGCTTCATTAGTACTATTTAAAACACATAATTCTTCAAATCCTCCTTGTGGATATGGTTCTCCCTTATGTAGACTATATGTTGTGGCCTTGTTGAAACTTCCCCTTTTTTTTGGCAAATAATCCTAAAAGCTAGTAATAACCAAAGCAAGTAGATTTTTTCTATAAATTTTTTTTTTGGTGAGAAGAATTGTGAGTGTTAATGGATACTTGTAAACAAAATTTTCCTATCCTATGAGTGCAATTGATATTCCTATTCCTTTAAGAGGAAAAGTGCACCATTAAAAATATCAAAAGAAGCAAAATGCCAAGTGTGAGGCCTTGTAGTGTGGCCCTATGTGCATACTCTAGGTGCATTCAGCCTCCATGTGTGCAAAGAGGGAAATGTTTCTCATGTTGTTGACTTGAAGTAATGAGTTTTGGTCTCCATTGTTGTTGTCGTATTATTGGTTGTTATTGACTTTGTTGTTCTTTCATCCGTCTCTACTTTGGTTGAGTTTCCTCGGCTTTGATCCTCCTTGTTGAACTACTCTGAATGCTCCTCTTATCTCGTATTATTTTCTTCACCAAGGCTAATTGTTCCTTGTGAAGTACTTTTTTTGTGAGTAGGCTGGGCCTTTGTTGTTTATGGTGTAGTTCATCGCTCAGAACTTTCTTATGTACCCATATTTTATGATAATTCTGCTAATTTTCCACTACTCTCTTAGGTACCCAAATCTAAATATGCTTTATAGTAGACTATGGGATCGATCTAGTGGATTTGCCAACTATTTTTATTTGATTTCTCTTTTTTAATGTCTTCTTCTCAACTCATTGATAGTGCTTGAAGGTGTTCTTAGGTATCCAAACTCGTTTTATTCAAGTTCTAGAAAGGATGGTCCTTGGATATTGTGGGCTATTTTTGCTCTTGTGTTTCATTATGTCCCGCCTCTCTTGTTCTTTTTCTCTTCACCAAGGCTCTCTTTAGATGAAGCGAGGTCTTGAGTGATGGATAGCAGAATCTCAAGTGGACAAGGTTTATCAAGTAGAGATGTATCTAGGGGGAAGTGGGTTCAACAATTCTAGGACAATTTTGTTCACACAAAGCATGCATATCTCCTAACACACCACATTTTTCATCACTGGGTTTAGTTTGATTCCTCTCTTCATAAAGACTAAACACTTTTCGGGTTTCAATCTTTGCAATATTGACTACTGGGGCTAAATTTAATGTGACTTTGTGTTCATATGTCCAATCCTAACCAAGGATAAGTTCTTCTAATAAATATGAGGCATTGCAAACCAAGAAGTTATGTTGCATTGCGTTGTTACCTATGTATAGAAATAAAGTTACATCTCCTAAGCATTTTAGGTTATTTCCTTCGATTCCAAACATATACGCTTCAATCTTGGCAATTGGTATCCCCAATTTTCTTAATAAAGAAGCACAAATGTTGTTTGGGGTTTCTCATGTATCTATCAAGGAATTGACTATCATATACTCTTGATTTCCAATCGTTATTTTTTTATATGGCTTTCCCTCCATGAAGCCTTTCTTCCTGAGAGTTGATACATGGTAGTTGGAAATTGGTATAGGTTTTGCATATGTGTATGTGTATGTATATGTGTATGTGTATGTGTATGTGTACGTGTATGTGTATGTGTATGTGTATGTGTATGTGTATGTGTATGTGTATGTGTATGTGTATGTGTATGTGTATGTGTATGTGTATGTGTATGTGTCTGTGTCTGTGTCTGTGTCTGTGTGTGTGTGTGTGTGTGTGTGTGTATGTGTGTATGTGTATGTGTATGTGTATGTGTATGTGTATGTGTATGTGTATGTGTATGTGTATGTGTATGTGTATGTGTATGTGTATGTGTATGTGTATGTGTATGTGTATGTGTATGTGTATGTGTATGTGTATGTGTATGTGTATGTGTATGTGTATGTGTATGTGTATGGTATGTGTATGTGTATGTGTATGTGTATGTGTATGTGTATGTGTATGTGTATGTGTATGTGTATGTGTATGTGTATGTGTATGTGTATGTGTATGTGTATATGTGTGTGTGTCTGTGTCTATGCGTATGTGTATGCGTATGCGTATGCGTATGCGTATGCGTATGCGTATGCGTATGCGTATGCGTATGCGTATGCGTATGCGTATGCGTATGCGTATGCGTATGCGTATGCGTATGCGTATGCGTATGCGTATGCGTATGTGTATGCGTATGCGTATGCGTATGCGTATGCGTATGCGTATGCGTATGCGTATGCATATGTGTATATGCACATGCACATGCACATGCACATGCACATGCCCATGCAAATGCACATGCACATGCAAATGCACACGCACATGCACATGCACATGCACATGCACATGCACATGCAAATGCACATGCACATGCATATGTATATGTAGATGTATATGTATATGTATATGTATATGCACATGCATAGGCACATGCACATGCACATGCACATGCACATATGTACGTGTATGTGTGCATGTGCATGTGTGCGTGTGTGTGTGTGTGTGCATGTGCGTCTGCATGTGTGTGTGCATGTTGTACATGTGTGTGTGTGCATGTTGTACATCTGTGTGTGTAGGTGTACGTGTCTGTGTGTGTGCATGTAGGTGTACGTGTCTATGTGTGTGCGTGTAGGTGTACATGTACATGTGCATGTAGGTGTACATGTATGTATGTGTGTAGGTGTACATGTGCATGTAGGTGTATGTGTATTTGTATGTGTATGTGTGTAGGTGTATGTGCACGTGTGTGTAGGTGTACATGTACGTGTGCATGTAGGTGTACGTGTATGTGTGCATGTAGGTGTAGGTGTATGTGTATGTGTATGTGTGCATGTAGGTGTATGTGTATGTGTGCGTGTAGGTGTACGTGTACATTTGCATGTAGGTGTACATGTACGTGTAAGTGTAAGTGTACATGTACATGTGTGAGTAGGTGTACATGTATGTGTGTGTGTAGATGTACATGTGCATGTAGGTGTATGTGTACGTTTGCATGTAGATGTACGTGTGCATGTAGGTGTACATGTATGTGTGCTTGTAGGTGGATGTGTATGTGTGCATGTAGGTGTACGTGTACGTGTGCATGTAGGTCTACGTGTACGTGTGCATGTAGGTGTATGTGTACATGTGTGTAGGTGTATGTGTACATGTGTGTGTATGTGTATGTGTACGTGTGCGTGTAGGTGTATGTGTACATGTTCTTGTAGGTGTACGTGTATGTGTATGTGTGTGTGTAGCTTTACGTGTACGTGTGCATGTAGGTGTAGGTGGACATGTGCATGTAGGTGTACATGTACGTGTGCATGTAGGTGTACATGTACGTGTGCATGTAGGTGTACGTGTATATGTGCATGTAGGTGTGTGTGTACATGTGTGTGTATGTGTACATGTACGTGTACAGTACATGAATGTGTACATGTACGTGTACATTGTGGTCGAGATTCAAAGATCGGGCCTATAATCTGATCGTATGAAACAACTCAAAGGTTTGGTCAACATGAGTTTAAAGAATTAAAACAAGTATGCATGCTGATATTGCAGATAGATTTGATGAGCGAAACTCGATTTGAATAGAGTGCTTCTAACATGGATACATACGAGAGGTTTTACTCTTTAGTAATTTGTTTACTATGTATTGACCACTTGTATGTTTTGGTTGAAAGCACACATGGTTGACAACATAATCCATTTAATGCTTCTCTATGTAACTTCCGTACATCCCCACATAAGAACATTAAGAGTACGTCATGATTGCACCTATACATGAGGAGTATATATTTGTTGTGTGTTGTGTTGGTAAAAATTTATATGAATACATGTGCCTTTGTGTGCATTTATGTGTGCATATTACATTTGTGAACGTCTATACATATTCTACGTTGATGCATTCATAGATAAGTATGTACATAGCATGTGTTATATATATATATATATATATATATATATATATATATATATATATATATATATATATATATATATATATATATATATATATATATATATATCATTTTTTGTTTATATGCATACGTGTCAATGTGCGTGCATAAGGACATGATCCATAGTGTGTGCACATTAATATGTCCATGAAATGACTACATAAGTATTTGGATACATATGGGTGTGTGTTCTCACTGCCCACAATGGTCGCATGCCACGGCCAGCAAACCATGGATCAAGGCAGACGAGGGTTGCTGTTTTAAGCTTTTCTTATACATAATAAGCCTCGAACGAATTTATTTTTTCGTGCTTTCTCTCTCTATCTCTGTTCCTTTGTGTGTGGCTCTCTCTCTCTTGCTCGAGTGGCTGTCTATCTCTCTTCCTTTGTGTGTGGCTTTCTCTCTCTATCTCTGTTCCTTTGTTATTAGTATAATGAAATGCAAGCTTGATTTTTGCTACAAGAATTCAGACTTTGGCGCAAAAACATTCTTTTAAAAAGAAACTCTTGTTGAATGTATGCTAATGCTTGTAATGAAAAATTAATTTCATTATCTTGTTCAAACATTTAACATGATCTATTGAAATCTCTCTTATTTCAATGTTCTACAAAGATTAAGTGCAAGATAATGGAAAGAAGATCAATCAAGCATTAAAAACAAGCATCAATTGGAAAATACTTAGATTCATAAATAGCTATGTCCTTACATTGTCTCCCAAATGATCATTGATCTTGAAAATGATGAACATTGGATCCCAATCTTTGAAATAGTACCATGTCTTCATGATCCTTCTATAACCAAGAAATAATATGTCCTTTGAATTCTCTTATAGAAAAGAAATTTCACTTTGGATCCCTTTGAAGCAAGGTAAATACTTTCTTGAGCACTTAGAGAGTTTGAAGATGAGGTGAACTCCAAATTGAACATATTTGGAAAAGATATTAGAGAAAAGGCCTTAATTCTTTGAGCAAAAGAGTGGATGTCATAGAAGATATAGTTAGTTGACCTTGAGAAGCTAAAAGAACTTTTAAATTCTTTGATCTTAGCAAGAAAAAGGGAGTAAAAGCTCATGTTATCACTCTCGGGTGAGAGGATGTGGAGAGAAAATCTCTCTTAGGCTACTTACAGAGAGAGTAGAACTTACAGAGAGAGTAGAATAGCCAAATTTGTAGATATATTTTGGTAGTGATTTGTAGGAACACACTCAAGACCACTCAAGCAATTTTTTCCCTCTTTAGGAGGTTTTTCTCTCCCACCTTGTATGTATACCTAGAACCCTAACGAGTCACTTATCTTTTGTATATTCACTTGGTAATACATTTTGCATTGTGTTTTTCTCCAAGCTTCTTCTTCTTCCTTGTGTTGTTCATGTGCTCCCATCGATCTCGAACTCCAACAATTGGTATCATAGCAAGTTGCCATCTAAGGAGTCATCAACACCCCTCCGATCACAGTCTCAGAATTGTACGAAAATTGGTAAGCATTCTCGGGGTGATTAGGAGTTCAAAACAACTTTGTTGTGTAGCATCAAAATTTTAATTTGAGCTTGTTTTAGCCTCTAAACACACTATCACAATGACTATGCATGCGATTTCATCCTTTTGCACCAAACATATATACAAGTTTTGGTTTGCTAGTACAAGTGCCTTGAAGTCTGCTACATGTCTCGCAGAGCTCAATAAGGTTTTTTTGTTCAAATTTTATAGATAAAATCTTTTTTTGCATCAATGTATTTGTTCAATGGCCATTGCTGAAAGCCATGATGTATGTTGGTTTCTGAGGATAAGTTGGATGGCACTAATTACCCATTTTAGACATTTGTGATGTGTTATGTATTGGTAGAAAAAGGGTTGTGGAATATTGTGCAGGGTGTTGAAAAATGTCCTACTACACCTGCAAATATAGTTATTGAAGACGATGCAGATGGCGTTGAAAATAATGATCTTCAATTTTCTAGTTGTGTTGTGGTTCTTGTTGCACCTATTGTAGAGAAAATTTTTTGGGATGGGAGAGATGCTCAATCACATTCATTGATAGCTTTGATTGTCAAACATTTCATTATCCCTCACAATCACTCTTGCAAGATAGCAAAGAATTTTTGGATACTCTTAGAACTTTATATCAGACAAGGAATGAGGCTCATGTTGCTTACATCTGAAAATAATTGGAATGTGAGCATATGAGCGAAGGAGATTCTATGGAAAGCTTTTCGACAAAGATCAAAGATTTGAAGGAGCATTTGATTTTTGCTCGTGAAATCTTGTGAGACAGTTCACTTATGTAGATTGTTCCTAATGGAATTCCATAATCATATTAGAGTTTTGAGTACTCTTTTATTGATAATGAAATGTGATCTATATGTCTTAACATTTGAGGAGTTTATCTTTATTTTGTTGCAAGAAGATCATTCTAGGAAAAATAGTTCAATTGTGTGTGTTGGAGATCAATTTTTCTTAGATATTTAGAAGAGCAACGGTAAACTAAGCTCATCTAGTAGAAATCTATGAATGCTATAGTGTCAAAGAAGGAAGACAAAGATGATAGAAATCATAAAAGTAGAAGCACTTTTGCAAATATTGTAAGCCAAATGATCATGTCATAAAGAGTTGTCCTAAATTGGTTGCAAAAGAGGCAAAGAAGAAAGATGTTGGAATGATTGTTACAGAGGCCTCTACACCTAAAACAAAGTTTGCTAATCTTGTTTAGAATGAAGAATGGGCACTTACTATTGTTTGTAGTTATGGATCATATTCTGATGAGAAATGTATGTGTGTAGTAGACTCATATGTTTGATACTTTGGTATTGGGGAAACCAAGCATAGTACCTCGCAAAGCAATTTCTTCAATTCACTTGAGCCTACCCTACAAGGGATACTATCACATGTGCTAACAACTCCTCTTATCTTGTAACGGGATTTGGTAAGATCATTCTGACTACTACACATGGCAATTCTCTCACATTGGAAGATGCTTTATATGTGCCAAGGATCAAGAAAAATCTGTTGTCAGTTTCAACATTAGCCAAGATTGGCTTAGTTCTCAAATTTATTGATGACAGATGCATATTTCTTGATCTCTCAAATGGTGATGTTATTATTGATTTTGTCACTTTATGTCGGGGATTGTATAAGCTCATAGAATTGTGTGAATGATTCAACATGTGTAGTTGAAGATTCTCATACTATCTTAGATGGAAATCTTTCGTGTGCATGATTTGGTCATCTGAATTTTGATGGTTTTCTTCTCTTGCATAAATTTGTAATGGGTTCCTCTCTACCCAAACTTGAGGCACCTTTTAAAAATTTTTGTGAAGGATTTATTTTGGGAAAAATGCGATGCTCCTCCTTTCCAAAAGATGTTCACTTTGAGTTGCTCATAAATTGCAAATTATTCATAGTGATGTCTATGGTCCTATGCAAAAACCTTCATTTGGGAACTACCTATACTTCATGAATTTTATTGATGAATTCTCGAGGCATGCATGGATGTATCCATTGAAAGAAAAGTCTAAATTATTTATGTGCTTTAAACAATTCCTAGTTATGGCTCAAAATCTATCAGTATGTAAATTGGGAACCCTTTGTTCTAATCAGGGTGAATACATGTCTTCTAATTTTGATGCATTTTTGGCTAAGCGTGGGATAAAACATTAGTATACAGTGCCATATACACCTCAAAAAAATGGAAGGTTATTACGTGTGTAGCATATGTACTTAACAGGTAGCCCACCAAAGCACTACAATCGATCACTCCATATGAGGCTTGGCATGGTCGCAAGACATCTCTCAATCATTTGCATGTCTTTGGTTTCCTTGCATATGTGTTAGTGTCTGAACAACAACACAAGAAATTGGATGATAAAGCAGTGAAACATATTTTCCCCCCCATAAAAGAGATCATTTCATTAGTTAATAGAAATACCCAAAGGGCTACAACCCCAGTCGGGCACCATGACCCAAATACAAGGGGAATGACTCACCCCAGAGATCCATCCACAAAAACTAATATAAATCTAACGCCTAAAAGAGGAAATGTGGGGGCGGAGCCAAGAAGGTGGTCAATAGTTCCATCATATCATATCACCTTGAATGATAAAGTAGGGGCCTTTATTCTAGAGCTAGAGAAATGCAAACCACCACCGAGACATGCCATCAGAGTCTCCCTGAACATGGTCTAGTTGCCCTCAGAAAGTATGAATTAGCTCTAGACAGAAGCCCAAATGGCCTCCGTTTGAGAAATTGTGCATTGCTTGAAGATGCACTGGCATCTAGCTATTCGAATAAACCACATGGTAAGGATGTTGGTCAGCTCCCAATAGGGGTCATCCACACCATTAAATGGAGGAATGTGGAGGTCTTGAGTGGTGTCAATCCTCCCATCCTATACTAAGAGAATCGTGATGCATGTCTCATGGTCATAGCTAAGGGTAGGGCTAGTGAGTGAGCGCCAAGCAACTGCACCCCAGGTGATGGTTTGAGTACCCTCTCTCTAGGCAAGAAGTTGCAAAACCTACTGCCAAATCCATTGAGCCAATTGATAGTCCCACAGGCAATGCCACTAAAACTCCAAGTGAGAGCCATATCCCATACATTCAAGAGGCCTGGCCCCATAGCTCGGCCAAGTGTAAACAACAATGCTCCTATTGCCACCAACCTCTAAAAAAGGACAACTTGACGAGACTCATAAGCAACCCAAATCCAATTCCAAAAGGAAAAGAGGAACTCCTCCATAAGCCCATCACACTGCCAAGACTCGGCCATAGTAGGAGTGATCGGGTGATGTAATTAAATGATCTGCCACCCCAACCGAGCAGAGTACTAAAATAAAGGCATAGTGCAAGCCTCTAGAGGTGACAAGGGATCATGCCACTACCACTCCCCTGGGTCCCAATGAAGGTGAGGTAATATTCACACCTCCTAGGCTTAGAGATGCCAATGGGAATGGGCCTGAATGTCCTCTAAGTCAGGATCAATGTGCTAGTCACTTCCATGAGTGCCAACCACCCAAACACTGAAAAGTGCACTCGACAATGAGGTCAGACTCTAATGAAGAACTGATCAACCATCCCTCCTCACCAATCTCAAAGAAGAGAATCCCATCCGAAGTGATATCTGCACAACAATTAGGATCTTCATCTAAGTGACGGCTCCCAACCAGACTACCTGGTGTGACGGATCAATTTGAATACCCTAGTCCTTTGGAATAGCATCCATAGCATCCCTCATCGTTTGGGAATGAGGGTGAGAAACAATCATGAACCCCCTCTATGTGTAGATGATGGGATTCCAAGTGATAGGCTGACGGAGCTACTCCTTAATATAGGATGGAGGATTTTGAACAAGAGAAGGCCAAAGCTTCTCCCAAGGCCAAAAAAATGTTGTAAGAAAAGCGGTCCTCACTCCGCTATGAAAGTCCCACCATTAGCAGGAGTAAAGAGGCCTAGCCGATCACAGAGAAAATCCTTCCAAGGCTCAGGGCCCAAAACCAATCCAAGAACAATAAACTTTCCCTGCAAGGCTCTACTCTGACAAGCAAGATAAAGGATCCCAATTCCACCACACTCCAAGGGAAGGGTGATGACTAGTTAGGCAACCTTTGCCTAAGCGGTGCTACCATCTCCACCAAACTATAAACAATTCCTTATTACTCATTGAATATGGATAATATAGGAAGTCAAAAAGATCCATCAAGATGTGACGTACCACATCGTAGCAAGGAGAACCTAGTTCACTGCCACAACCCTCCTAGCCAAGGACAAATGGGTAGTGCTCCAATGCACGAGCTTCCTCCTGATGGTCAAGAGGAGAGTCAAGATCTACTTCTTGCCCGAAAGATCAAGACCAATATGGCACCCAAGGTATATAATAGCCCTACCAAGGGAAATCCATTGAAACTACCCACAAGGCCATCATCCAAGAAGATCATTCAAACCAACCTAGAAACCACATGACTTGTGCCAATTGATCTTGGTTGAAAGCGACAAAAATATTTTTCTTGATCCCTGGCACATCTAAAGCATTTGACAATGTGAAAGAACTACCATTAACAATAGTCAGAATGATCGTATCAACTCCCATTATAAGATACAAGGAGTTGTTAGCACATGTGATAGTATTCCATGTAGGGGTAGGCTTAAGTGAATGGAACGCAGCAAAGTATCATACATGTCTTTGGAGCTAAGAGATGTCTCCTTGGTACATGAAAGTAAGGGCTGAATAGCATCTTCCATAAAAACAACATCATGGCTAACCAGAATGTGTTTAGTCTATGGATGATACAGACCATAGCCTTTGCATTCAGAATTGTACCCAACAAAAATACATTTTACTACTTTATCATCCAATTTTCTGCGATGTTGTTCAGGCACTAATGCATATGCCAAACAACCAAAAACACACAGATGAGCAACAGATGGCTTGCGACCATGCCAAGCCTCATATGGAGTGATAGACTGCATTGCTTTAGTGGGACACCTGTTAAGTACATATGTTGCACACATGACAGCCTCAAGCCAGAAACTATCTGGTAAAGTCTGACTCTTGACCATAAACCTTGCCATCTCCATGAGTGACATGTTCTTCCATTTAGCAACCCCATTTTGTTGAGGTGTATATGGCACTATACACTAATGTTTTATCCCATGTTCAGCCAGAAATGCATTAAAGTCAGAAGATGTATATTCCCCCCCTCGATCAGAATGGAGGGTGCCCATTTTACATGCTAAAAGATTTTCAGCCAAAACCAAAAATTGTTTGAAGCACCTAAACACTTCGGACTTTGCCTTCAATGGATATACCCATGCATGCCTGGAAAAATCATCGATGAAATTCATGAAGTAAAGATAGTTCCCAAAAGAAGGTGTTTGCATAGGACCACAGATATCACTATGTACAAGCTGCAATTTTTTAGTAGCCTAAACTGAACCATCTTTTGGAAAGGAGGAACGCTGCATTTTGCCCAAAATACAACCTTCACAAACATGTTTTCTGGGTGCCTCAAGTTTGGGCAAAGAGGACACCATTTCAAATTTCTGCAGGCATAGCAAACTAGCAAAATTCATATGACCAAAGCATGCATGCCAAAGCTTTGCATCTGGCATAGCCTGAGAATCATGTACTCCATATGCCAAATCATTTACAGATCTTTCATAGTCTATGAGCTTATACAACCCACATAAAATGCCAAAAGCAATAATGTTGTCGCCATTTGACATATCATGAACTGTACATCTGTCATCAACAAATTTCACAACCAAGCCAATCTTGGCTAATGCAGAAACTGATAACATATTTTTCTTGATCCTTGGCACAAATAAAGCATTTGATAAAGTGAAAGAAACACCATCAGCAATAGTCAAAATGATCTTACCAACTCCCATAATAGGATAAGAGGAGTTGTTAGCGCATGTAACAGTATTCCCTGTAGGGGCAGGCTTGATTGAAGAGAAGAAATTGCGCTGTGAGGTAATATGTTTGGTCGCCCCGCTATCAAAGTACAAAACATCTGAGTCTACTGAAGACATGCACTGCTCAGGAAAAGATGGGTCAAAACTGCAAACAGTAGTAAACGCCCATTCTTCATCCTGCACAAGATTAGCAGACTCTATTTGGGTGTAGAGGCCTCTGCAACAACCATTCCGGCCTCTTTCTTCTTTGCCTCTTAGCAGCCAATTTTGGACAGCTCTTAATGACATGATCATTTGCTTTATAATATTTGCAAAACAATTTTTGCTTTTCTGATTTCTTCTCATCTTTGCCTTCCTTCTTCGAATGTGCAGCATTTTGCAGATTTCTACTTACTAGTAAAAGAGCTCCATTTACCTTTGCCCTTCTGACTAGCCAGGAAAGCTTGATCTGCAATATGCATGATGGACCTGTTCTACCTAGACTGATCTTCTTGCAACAAAACAGAGAGTAACTCCTCAAATGACAAGGCATTTGGATTGTCTTTCATCATCAAACAAGAGTAGAAGCAAAACTCTGATATGAGTCAGGAAGACCATTCAAAATGGTCTACACAAGTGAGCTATCTGGTATAACTTCATTAGCGGAAATCAATTGTTCTTTCAAATCCTTGATCTTCGTGAGAAAATTGTCCATAGAATCACCTTCATTCATGTGCTCACTCTCCAATTATTTTCGGAGGTAAGCAACATGAGCCTCATTCCTAGCTTGGTACAATGTGGTAAGTGTATCCCAAGCATCCTTAGTTGTTCTGTAAGAGCGAATGTGAGGAATAATGGCACGTTTGACAGACAAAGTTATCAATGCATGTGCTTGAGCATCTCTACCATCCCAACGAATTTGTTCTACGGTAGGTGCAACAGAAACAGCAGCAGAAATAGGAATCTGCAAATATCATCATCTTCGACACCATCTCCATCAACTCCAGCACCTGTATTTGCAGTACCTATATTCACAGGTGTAACAGGACGTCTTTCAACACCCTACACAATATTACATAGTCCTTTTGTGACCAATACATGATGCATCATATAAGCCCACAATGGGTAATTCGTACCATCCAACTTATCCTCAATAGCCAACATACAAAATACATCACTACTTTCAGCCATGGCCACTGACTAGAATACCTTGATGCAAAAAAATGATTGTATCTGAAAAAGTTGAACATAACTACCCAAACGAGTTCTGCTAAACCTGTAATAGACTTTGAGGCGCTTATGCTGGCGAATCAAAACTGGTATATATCTTTGGCACAAAAAGAAAAAAATATCCTACACAAGCACTACGATAGTGCATTTGAAGGCCGAAACGAGCTCAAATTGCGATTTTGGCACCACACAGCAAAGTTGTTTTGATCCCTAAAGGACCTTGAGTATGCTTACCAAATTTTGTGCGATTCTAAGACTGCAACCGAAGAGTGTAGACAATGCCCTAGATGAAGTGGTGACCTACTCTATACCAATTGTTGGATTTAGATGTCTGCAGAAGCATGCGAACAACACAAGGAAGAAGAAGAAGCTTGGAGCACAACATACAATACTGAATGTATTACCACTAGAATGTACAAAGATAAGTAGCCCACTTTCCCTATACTTGTGCTTGGATTTGAGGTTTATTTAAAAGGCCAACATGCCTTTTTGTAAGTTATTAGTCCATAGATTTCGATCATGAGTCTCTTTCCTCTTCATTTGAGTCTCTCATAACTATTTAGCAGCATGTAGGCAAATCTCTTCCACTTTGTCTAGTGCAGCAAGTCTAGCATAGACACTAGAATCTTTTATTCCTTGAATAGGTGCAGTTCTAAGTGAACTATGTTGAAATTCAAAGGGTTCAATGGCCATTACCCCAGAGACCAATTGGAATAGGGAGTATCATGTTGCTTCCTTGCAAGCCAACTTATAGGCCCATAATGTATATAGATAAGCTGTGCCCCATGTAGTGGGCTACAACATGCATTCCTTCATTAACATAGCAATCAATACATTATTTGTTGATTCTACTTGTTCATTAGCTCTTGGGTAGTAGGCATAGGAGGTCCTATGTAAAACTTTGTACATTTTAAAAATTTCATACAAGACCTTGTTCACAAAATGAGTTGCTTGATCTGTGCAAATTTCAAGAGGACACCCAAATCTACAAATAATGTAGCTATAAAGGAAATCTACAAATGTTTGCGCTGTGCAATCAAGAGAAGCAATAGCTTTAGCCCATTTTGTTGCATAATCGACAGCAATCAACAGATACTTCTCTTTTTTCAAAAATGATGTTGGGTAGATGGGCCCCACAAAATCTAGCCCCCACTTTTCAAATGGTTGCCATGATGTGGAAACAACCAAAGGATTATGTCGCTGCTTTGTGGGCTTGGGGCCACACCTTTGACAAACACCACATGCTCTAGCCCTTTCATCTGCATCTTTGAATAATGTGGGCCACCATAAGCCAGCATCAAGAATTTTCTAACTCATAATATGGCCAAGAAGGTCCCCACCACCTGGTCCTTCATGTGCATTTAAAAGCATTTGCCTTGCCTCCTCTTCTTCCATACACTTTCTAAGATGATAGTCCTTACCATATCTATATAAATTTCCTTCAATGAAGGCAAAAGATCTGCTCTTAATTAGCAGCCTCTTCCTTTGCACAGAACTTGGATTAGCTAGGTACATACCAGTTGTAAGAAAAATCTTGATGCCATCGTACCATCCTTGTGCCTTGATAGAGAACAATTCAGCATCGAGAAAGTCATCTTCCAATCCAATTGTTTGATCATTTATATTAATCCTAGGTAGGTGATCAGCCATAACATTTCCTCTGCTAGGTCTATGTACTATAGAGAAATCAAATTCTTGAAACAAAAGAAGCCACCTCCATACCCTTCTGATTGCTTGTGGCTTATTTAATAAGTACCTAAGTGGTTGATGGTCAGTTATAATGCAAAATTTCACTCCTAACAAGTAGTGGCAAACTCTGGACAACAAAAACCATTGCTAAGGCCTCCCTCTCTGTGGTACTATAATTCTTTTTAACTTATTTCAAAATCTGACTCGCATACTGGATAGGCCGATCTAACTTGTATTCTTCACTATGCTGAGCAAGGACTACTCCTAATGCATATGCACTTGCATCTACATGTACATGGAAATTTTTTGACCAGTCAGGTGTAATAAGAATTGGAGCAACCACCAGTTTGGATCACAATGTCTGATAAGATACTTCCTCTTCTTCATCCCACTTGAAGGGGGCTTCCTTATGTGTAAGCCTAGTCAAAGGCCTAGCTATATCTGCATACATTTTTATAAACCTGGTAACCAATGTGACCCAAAAAACTCCGAATTTCTTTTTGTGATTTGGGCTT
This sequence comes from Ceratopteris richardii, assembly GCA_020310875.1. NCBI lineage: Eukaryota > Viridiplantae > Streptophyta > Polypodiopsida > Polypodiales > Pteridaceae > Ceratopteris > Ceratopteris richardii. Next base: position 5,881,077 of record CM035410.1, read on the forward strand.
AGGTAACTTCAATATGGATATAATTTTGTTTGGCTAGGGGACATACCTTTTGCAGACACTACATGTCCCAAGAGAGTACCTTATGTTACTAGGAAGTGGCATTTATTAGGATTCAATTTCAAGTTTGTCTCCTGACATCTTTTGAAAACCTCTTGTAACTGATCTAGGTGATCATTCAGACAATCCATAGGGTTATTGGTATGAGTACCTGAGAAGGATGAAAAATTATCCATGAAAATTTGCAAGGCCTCCAAAAGTAGGGGTCCAAAGATAAGGTTCACAGTCATGTTGAAGGTGGTTGGGGCATTTCTAAGTCAAAAGGGCATCTTAACATATACATATGTGCCCCATGGTGTAATAAAAGTTATCTTCTCACGATCCTCAGGATGTATAGCTATTTGATTGTATCCATTAAATCCATCCATGAAGCTGTATAATGTGTGTCCAACCACTTCCTCTATGGCCTACTCAGCAAAAGGCATAGGAAATCTATTTGGAATAGTTACCTTGTTCAGTGTTCTAAAGTCCACACATATTCTGATTTTATTTGTATTCTTTTTTGGCACAATAACCATGGATGAGAGCCATTTGGAATGTTCCACGGGAATGATAATTCCAGCATCCTTCATGTCTTCTCCTTGAGTAGTTTAGACTAGTTCCTCTCTTATGTTGAAGTAGTTTGTAATTGCTTATATTATAGAAGCCTAACTGAGTTGTCTTCTTCTTGTCTAAACTGTTGAGAGCTCCATGATCCATCTTTTTGTCCAAAGCAAGAATCGTTCCCATGCAAGTGCATTTATCCCACATGCAAGGAAATTTCATTTCAACTCCATATAAGGAGGGCCTCACTCCACTCCCCTTAAGTCATTCACTCAAGCTCTTGGCAAGAGCGGCCTCACTCTCCTTACTAAGCAATATTTCTATGAGCATTAAACATGATTATTGTCCATTATCTTCAGTATGCATGATTATAATCCTTCATTTTTGTGTTGTCTTTACCATAATAATCAATGCTTATGAGCACTATGTTGAGACAATAATCACCATAGTTTAGAGTGCTTTTCATTCACAGCCCATGCACATGGCCATTGCTTTAAATTAAGAGGCATCCAACTCATCCTCTTGTAGCTTGTAATCTTCTTGATGAAAGGCATCCACCTCATCCTCTTGTAGCTCCATGATTAAACCTTTTATGAAATTGCTCTTCTTGATGTTGTCAAGGAGCTACAAATTCATGGATATCTTAATCTTTCTGAGCAAGATGTGCTTGTGCTTATTGCTCCTCAAAAGAGAACATATGCTGTAATGAACTTCAACATATAGTTTATTTCATTGTGGAAACTATAGAGCTTCCAATTTGAGAACATGTAGAAGTGTGTGTCCAAGCTGTCTCTGCTTTATGAAATCCAGTCCTCTATATTCACACTGCCATAGTTCCTTCACAAACTGCATGCTTAGTTACTTCTCAAAGAAGGTCAATCTACATTCATACTCAGAATTGCAGAGAAATGAATGAAAAATAGTTACACCGTTTTTTCTCGCATAGAAGAAAGAGAAAAAAAAAATCATATGCTGTAGATTTGATCTTTAAAGCAACTTAGCTCTTGCAGACCTCATGTTTTGGCCTTCAAATCGGAGCTGCTGCGTTGAAAAGCGACAAATGGTTTTCTAGTTTTATGAAGAGAGAAAAATTTATTTGCTTGTTACACATCCAAGAGAGAGAGAGAGAGATGTAGTGGCAAAAGTTGTACCATGTCTATGCTTTCAAACATTCTAGCTCTTTAGGTGATTTGTTATTTGTTGCATCAACTCAAGTTCAGGAGGGAATCACAATGCTCTGTTGGAACTAGGAAACGACTAGATGATCACTTTTAAGAAAAAGGTGTGCACAATGGCGGGAGAGAACAGTGTTGCCTTGATAAGATCGCTCTTCCAAGTGAGATAGGCATGAGTTGTAGCTTTTATGCAGAGAAGACCATGAGGATGCCATGCTCATCTCTATGTGCACTGGAGAGAGAGAGAGAGATAGAGAGTGAGGGAGAGAGAGAGAGAGAGGGACCCCTCATTTTTAAGGGCTCATAGCCTTGTTGTTAGAAGACTAGGATGACCTTGTTGAACTCATTGAGTTCTCCACGCTAAGGACCTTCATGATTTGTTGATAGAACATAAGCAATGATGTCATAGTTCTGAATTTGAACTATCTATTTCAGATTGTACCTCATAAAATCAACAAGTATGGTCATTACAACATTTTTTTTTAGAGAATTTTATCTTATGTTATTTATGAATCATGAATGTGCTCTCATATTATTCATATTATTCACATTGTGCAAAATAAAACTCTCATTGTAAAGGGACTAGACATTGCCATCTAGCTATGATGGTAAGACCTTCCCTATGATATGTCTCAACCTTTATCTTTTGATGTACTCTCTCGCACACACTAGGTCCCTACATTACTCATCATACGAATGCAGGATAAAACTCTCTCAACTATTTGATATCCAAAAAAAATATCATCAATGCAAAGATATAGGAGATACAACAACAAAGAAGGATGCCAAAGGCTTCATGAACAATAAGAGGAGGACCCTACTAAAGATCCCATCAATGAAGGATGCATCACCAAAAAAATTTCTTCATCAAACCAAGATCAAAGGTGGCAAATGGATCAAAAAACACCACCTACCCCATGATGCAAACCCTTAGTATGTCTAAGGGATCCCATATGTCCCTAGACCCCCACAAAACCACTTGTATCCCAAATGTCCAAGTATATTTCTTGCGATCCCATATGTCCCAAGATCCTAGGGATGCCATATGTCCCACCACCATGGATCCCATATGTCCATGGAATAAAAAACCACATGGATGCTATATGTGCATTAGAACCAAGGGATGCCATATGTCCCACACTTGGATGTTCCCCACATTAAAAGCAAAAGGGTCATCACATGGAGGGGGGTGTTGAGAGTTCCATGCTCCACCCTTTTGTCCAAAGAAAGAATCATTCTTATGCAAGTTCATTTATCCCACATGCAAGGAAATTTTCCCTCAAATCCATATAAGAAGGGCATATTCACTCCTCTTAAGTCATTCATTCAAGTTCTTGGCAAAAGTGCCCTCACTTTTCTCATGGATCCTTCATGCTCATAGATCATCATATGTAAATCATTTATATTTTAATTCATTTCATCATGTTTTCATTTCTTCCTCCATAGTTTGTCTATTATGTGGTTGTTAGTAGATTAGAAGTAGTGGATTTCGTTTCAACATAAACTAGTAGTATGATAGTGGAGTTTGTATCATTGTTTCATTGTCCCCTTATGCTTTACTTAATTACTTGCTCCTCTAGCTCTCCAAAGACTCTGTGTGGGAGTTACCAAACTACCCATTTCACATAATACACACCATAGCCTATCTTTATCCTTGATCTATTCTTTACATAAGCTCACTAATTGACTAATTGTATTCTTATCTCATGCATATTTATGTTTTCACTTTTAGGCCAAGTTTACCTTTCAAGGTCTTTGGTTTTAGACATAGAACCCACTTCTTGGCACTCCGTTCCACGCTGAGCATAGATGGTGCACAATCCTTTGTATATTTCATGATGTTCTAAGCTTGAAGTGAATCCCCTTACATACAATCCTTTGTTCAAATGATCCTCTTTTTTCCTATAGTGAGCTTATGACGTATGCCAAAAAACAAAAATTTGATGCGGGCTTATACATATACGTTTTTCCAAGTTAATATATCAAACATTGCACCATTAACTTTTTGCAAGATAGACATGAATCACTATAAGGGAAGGTTGTTGCACACTCCTTGGAGCCTCTGATACTTGAAAATGAACTGCACCAATGCAAACGAATGTGAGTATAATTTATGCACTACTTGTGCACCCTCACTAACCTCTGTGCACACATTGGAAAACTATGCACCACCTATGCACCCTGTTCTAGCCTATGCAATGATTCATGCTCAACAATGGCCCACCACCTAGAAAGCCCTCCATCTCAAAGAGCATAAAAGCTGATAGAATATTCATGCACCAACCAAATAAAAAATCCATTGGAACATACATTGAATAAAGAAAACATTGCCACAAAGACCAAGTGAAGAGGTAAAGGTGATCAAGCTATCAAGTAGAGGAAGAAATATATGAGGGAAAATGTTATACTTTATGGAATAATGGAATGTTATATGGATTTTAATGTCTTGAGGGTTTTAATGTGATTTGTGTTTTGATTTAGCAGGTGAAGATTCATGAGGGTGTGAATGTGCATGGACTTATTCAAATATTTTTGAAGATATTTAGAAGATAGTATTTTAGTTATTTTTTGTGAAAATAATAGATCTCTTTAGAAAGTGACATTTTTGTAAAAATAGTAGATCGCTTGAAAAACAACAATTTTGTAAATAAAGCAAATTTTTGTAAATGCATGGTTTTCAAAGCGCCACCCTCATGTACCTTCTATTCAGGATGTAATGAAAAAATACCTATAAATACACATGCTCTGATATACTCATCCATCAGAGTATCTAGGGGCAGATTGTACCCAATATGGTGTCAATTCTCTTATCTCTTTCTATTCTATTTATGCTTTTGTGAGATTTTGTTTTTGTACTATCCTTTGCGTACGTGTGTCTGCAAGATCCAATCAACAGTGGTATCAGAGCCAAGGCACATCTGGGCATGTGTTTTTTCGTCATCTGATTATAACTCGTGGCATCCGTTCATGATGCAGCATCCGTCTCGATCGTCCAGTCTAGGTTTTCGTTTATCAAGTTTGTTTGCTTTTGGAGAGTTGGTGTGATTTTTTGAACTTTTTCGAATTAGTTACTGTGCACTATGCTCCACTCACATTGTTCACTGTGCTCATTGTGACACTGTGCTCACTTTACTCACTGTGCTCACTATGCTCACTGTACTCACTGTACTACTCACTATGCTCACTATACCACTGTACCCCCCTATGCTCACGGTTCACTATTCAAGTTCGGTTCGGTTATCAAGTTTGTTTATCAAGTTCATTTATCAATTCGAGTATCATTCAATTACTCCAAGATGTCAACTAAGGTCCAAATATTATCAGGATATAGTATTGCATTGGTCCAAATATTATCAGGATATAGTATTGTATATGTATTTTTAGAAGGCACCTTCAACAAGCCACGATGGGCGACGTGGATAGATCAACTTGTTCAAACAACCCACCAGGGATCGAATCCTGTTTGGCATAGTGGCGACATTCTTTTTTAATAAAGCAATGATTTGAAAAATGCAAAAGCGGGAGACACCGATTCCGTGATGAAATTGTTTTATTGATCGTAGTTTTGTTCATTGATCGTTCGTGGTGCTTTTACGAAGTAGTGATTTTGGAGGAGTATACAAAACTATATAATGAGAGCCAAGCTCATTGTATAATCACTCACTCAAGCTCTCAAGGAGATCAAGGAGGAAGAGTCTCATAGTCTTGAGGAGGTGGATATTTGGTGAAGGAGAGGCTACTCTCTTGGAGCAAGAAGTCTTCTACAAGGTGGTGGTAACTATCTTTTGTGAGTTAACCTTATATTTTGTTTTTAGGGTTTCTCTACCCTAATCTCAAAATTAAGTTGGTTGATTTACAATTTTGTTACACTATTTTGTGAGAATAAGGTTAGCTTCGTTGCTTCGTTCACTTCACACGCACTTAGATTATTTCAACATAATCTAAATTTTGTATCATCATCTTCTTGGATATTCTTCCATTAGTGAGTGCACCACTATATATGGTTGAGTACTACTCCCATGTTGTAATTTGGACATCTATTTTCTAGTGAGTAAGCATCCAGCTTACGTTCTCTAATCTTGTCTCTAGATCTCTATCTTTCTCTATCTCAAATATCATCTTAGTTAATTAAGTTGTGTATGCTCAAAAGGTTTTAGTATTGGAATGATCCTGGGGCCCCAAATTCCAACACTTGGTATCAGAGCATAATTGACATACACACTTAGTTAAGATGAGTGAGATTAAAATTGAGATTGAAGACAAGTTGGATGGATCTTCTAATTATCCCATGTGGAGTTTCATGATGATGAATATTTTAGTGACAAAAGGATTTATGGAGTATCATCAATGGATCCTTAACAAGACCAAGACGAGAAGGCGAAGAAGAGGATACAACAACTTCAAGAGGTATTGGAGTCACAATTGCAGAACCAACTGAAGAAGAGGTAACCACTTCTATATCCAGGGTCACTGCTAGGTCTTTACCGAGAGTTCCTCCTACTGAAGATCAGGCAAGATGGGATGCTAGAGATGCTTTAGCACTCTCATTCATAGCAATGAGTGTCAAAAAGCATATTCTACCACATATCAGATCTTGCAGAAGTTCTAGACAAGCTTGGTTGAAGCTTGAGAATCTTTTTCAGAGCAGAAATCCTGCTAGGAAAGCTCACTTGAGGAGACAACTAGAAAATACAAGGATGAAGGCTGGTGAGTCAATTCAAACCCACATTCCGAGACTCGTTGACTTGAGAGACCAACTTCTAAATGTAGGAGTTGAGATATCAGATGAAGGAATGGTAAATATGCTGATTAATTCACTTCCTATTTCATATCGATCTTTTATAACCACTCTTACCCTTACCACAAGAGATAGAGAGGTTACATTTGAAGAGTTAGAATTCTTGTTACTTCAAGATGAAGATCAGTTGAAGGGAATGGAAGAGAATGAAGAAGCACTTTTATCTTCATCAAAGGGTAAAAAGAAGAAGAAGGATAAGAAGGAAAAGCAATCCAAGAAGGAAAGTAAGTCCCTTTCACCTTCTACTTCAGATTCTATATCTACTACATCTAAAGAGAAGTCTTCTAAGAAGAAGGAAGTAATATGTTTTTACTGCAAGAAACCTAGACATTTAAAAGCAACATGTTATAAAAGGATTGTAGCAGAAAAGAAAAAGGCATCAGGTAATGTTGCAGAAGATGATAAAAAAGGGAAATCTCAAGGTGATTCTTATGCTTGTATCACCATTGAGGAAGTAGCTTTTGATCAAGCAGCTTTACAAGTTCTTTCAGCAAGTCCTTGGATATTTGACTCAGGTGCTACAAAGCATATGACAGGTTGTAGAGATGTGTTTTCTTCTCTTTCCTATTCTTCAGGTAGAAGAGTTACTATTGCAGATGGCAATGATTTGGATGTTGTGGGAATAGGTACAGTAACCCTAAAGTCAAGAGAAGGTGGTAATTTTCAAATTTTAGATGTCCTTTATGTACTTGAAATGAAGAAGAATCTGCTATCTATATCTGCATTTTAAGTGATGGTTTTAAAGTTGTATTTGAGAGAGATCTTTGTAAGATCTTATCACACAAAGGCAACAAGTGTATTTTACAAGGTGAGCATAGAGGAGGGATCTTTGTTTTGTCAAAAATCAGGCATATGCAGTCAAATCTTCTTCACCGGTGGAAGATATGAAGGTATTTCATGAAAGATTTGGACATATTAGTTTTGGAGCTCTCAAGAGTATCAAAGATAGAGGTATGGTTGAGAGTTTACCCTCAGTCAAGCTACCTGATTATTCAGATATGTGTGAAGGATGTCTTGAAGGTAAGATGCATAAACTACCTTTCAAGAAACATGGTCATATTATAGCTACCAGGAAATTGCAGATTATTCATTCATATGTGAATGGACCTATGAGAGTAGAATCTATTCAGGGTTTCAGGTATTTTGTTCGATTTGTTGATGATTTTACGAGATACTCATGGATCTATGGTCTTAAGTTAAAGTTAGAGGTCTTTCCTATGTTCAAGAAGCTTGTAGCTATGGTTGAAAATGAAAGTCAAGAAACTATCCAGATTCTCAAAAGTGATAGAGGTGGAGAATACTTGTCAAAAGAGTTCTAGACATTTCTTGATGAGAAAGGTATTACTCGACACCTTACTATTGCTTATACTCCTCAGCAGAATGGTGTTGCAGAAAGAAAGAATAGAGTATTTGAAATGATGCGGAGCATGATGGCGTCCAAGAATCTTTCACTGAAATTCTAGTTTGATGCGGTACGTACAGCTAATCACATTTTGAATAGGTCATCTACAAAAGCTTTAAAAGTAATCACACCTTATGAAGCTTATTATGGTAGAAAACCGAATGTTAGTTACTTCAGAGTGTTTGGATCACTTTCTTATGTACATGTTGAGAAAAAGGACCGAGGCAAACTAGATGTAAAGGCAAAGAAAGCTATTTTTATTAGATATCCTGTTGAGAGTAAAGGATACAGGTTTTATGTTCCAGAGATAGGTGAAGTTATTCTTTTACATAATGCTTATATTGCTGAAAATAAGGTTTATGATAAAGAAGCAGAAATTCCAGAGTTCATTACTGAAAATGAATATGGATTTTTTAGAAAGATTTTGGATGTACATGTTCAGCCATATCAGGAGGGAGTTAAAATTCCTAGGATTCAAGAAAGAGTTGAAGAAAAAGGAATTTCGCAACCTTCTACAGAGTCAGTTCCACATGAGACTTTGGTTCCAGAAATGGAAGAAGTTAGAGTTCCAAGAAGTCCTACTACCTCGGAAGGACAAGTTCTAGAACCTGTGGAAGCTGAAGGGTCAGAAAGAGTTTCACCACTATTTAAGGATACACCTACGTGGTTATATCAGACTTGGAAAGATAGTGGTATAAAGACTTTTATTGGAAGAACGAGGAGTCAGACTAGACAACAACAACAACAAGATCATGTAAGAACAAGAAGTCAGACTAGACAGCAACAACAAAGAGATCATGTAAGTTTTGCTGAAGACTTTGAAATTCATGATATTTTGGCACTTATGATTGTTGAAGATGAACTACATGTGTTAAAGATGCACTTAACATTCCTATTTGGAGAAAATCTATGCAAGAAGAGATTGATTCTATTCATAAGAATCAAACTTGGCAGCTATGTGAGTTACCAGAGGGAAAGAAGGCTATAGGTGTAAAATGGATCTTCAAAATCAAAAGGAAAGCAGATGGTACTATTTACAGATACAAAGCAAGGTTAGTTGTCAAAGGATATGCACAACAAAAAGGTATTGATTATGATGAGACATTTGCTCCTACATCTAGGATGACTGTTATTAGGTCAATACTGGCTCTAGCAGCATATTTTGGTTGGCATATCTATCAACTTGACATTAAGACTGCTTTTCTAAATGGTGATTGTTGTGAAAACTCCTTCTTAGAGTATAGCATCCACCAGAGAGTGAGTGAGTACGTATCCACCCATCCAACTCCACCCATATATATACCAAAGGTCCAAGAGTTGCATGTCTTAATTTCTAGCCATGTGTCGTTCCAAGTGTCCTTCATGTGGATACTTTCCAAAGAGAATCACATGGCTTCTATTTCAATTGAAGTCACGTACGAGTCAAGGTGTCACTTGGGAGAAGCTTCTCCCAAGCCTAAGGTTTAATTCTCTTAGGTTAATTTCCTAATGTAACAAACCCTTCAATTTGAGACTTCTATGAAATAAAACCTCAAGGGTTAGGTCCAAGAAACATAGGTTCCTTTCGGAGGGTCTAACCCATGATTTATACAACATTCTTCCCCCCTTTAACATTTCCGTCCTCGAAAATGTGTTTTGGTATATTATGTGGAGTATTCCCCCGTGCACCATGATTCACTTCTTTTGATCATGGAATCACTCTCAAAAGATGCTTTCCTCGTTTTTAACCAATAGTTAAAAAAGAGGGAAATCTTTTATTTATGGAACTTACCCGTTCCCAAGTAGCACTTTCTTCGGTTCCATCCCTCCATTTAACTAGGCACTCTTTATATAAATGATTTCTTGTTTTCTTATCTCGAGTGCGTAGTATTCTCTCAGGTTCATGAGGGATGTTAAGAAGGGAGATTGGTTGAATGACTATATCCGAAGATACAAGATTGTCTTTTCAGCCAGTTTTCTTTTTAATCGACCGACATGGAATACTGGATGAAGTTAACAATCTTCTAGGAGTTCTAACTTGTAAGCCAAAGTCCCTATTCTTTTAAGAACCTTAAAAGGGCCACAGAATCTCGGAGAGAATTTAGGACAAGGTCCTGTTTTTAATGTTTCAGTTTTCTCAAGAACTTTAAGATATACTAATTCACCAACCTGAAAGGAAATATCTCGCCTTTTAGGGTCGCTAAAAGATTTAGCTCTATCCTAGGCTTTCCTCATGTTTTCGTTGGCTAGTTTTAGCTTAAAGTTCATATCTTCTAAGAAATCTTTTGCTGCTTGGACTTTTTCGTTTTGAAGTCCAACTGCATAAGGTGCTCTAGGTTGAAACCCATACATTAACATAAAAGGACTATATTCCGTTGCAGAATGCTTTGCACTATTGTAAGCAAATTCTACTATCGGTAGATAGTCTTCCCAGTTAGTTTGGGTAGAAGATACATATGCTCGTAACATATCTTCAAGTATTCGATTGACTCTTTCAGTTTGACCATCCGTTTAAGGATGTTCAGCAGTACTCAAATTAAGCTTAGTTTCTAACCGACTGAATACAGCTCTCTAGAAATGACTAGTGAATTTTCTATCTCTATCAGACACTATGTCTTGAGGTAATCCGTAGAGTCTATACAGTTGCTCTATGAATAATTTGGCCAATTTTGGAGTTTTTACTGTAGTTCGAGTAGGTAAGAAACAAGCCGTTTTGGTCAATCGGTCAACTATGACCCAAACAGCATCATGACCTTCAGGGGTACGTGGCAAGCCTGTAATGAAATCCGTGGAAATACTTTCCCATTTTCCATTTGGAATTTCTAAGGGATGCAACAAACCCCCTATCTTAAACTTTTCAGCTTTGTTAACTTGGCACTTGGTGCATCTAAGTACATAATTATGTACATCTTTATGTATACTAGGCCAGTAAAACTGCCTTTTTACTAATTCATAAGTTTTGTTGATTCCAGAATGTCCTGCACTTGGGGCATCATGACATTCAAACAAAACTTTTTTTTCTAAGTTCGGAATTACAAGGGACACAGATATTTATCTTGGACAGATATTCATCTTGAATACTGTAATGTTTAAACTTATCGTCATTTGATAAGTTTGTACTTGGAGTAGAAACCTTCTTCCAGGCTTCGCTAAAACTAGTATCTTCTTGATACTTGCCCTTCATGAGTGTTACTAACTCATTAGAAATTTGTATGAAACTCAAAGAATTTAACATGGGCATCCTGCTTAATGCATCTGCCACAATATTAAATTTTCCCTTTCTATATCTGAGTTCATAATCAAATTCTTGGAGTAATTCAGCCCATCTAGCTTTTCTACCTGATAATTTGGATTGGTGTGCAAACCATTTAATACTGGCTTGATCAAAAACTATAGTTACCTTGGCACCAAACAAGTAATGTCTCCATTTCAGAGCATGCACAATTGCACCTTTTCATAGGTAGAATAATTTCTTTGAGTTGAATTTAGCTTTTGGCTTTCAAAAGCAATTGGCCGACCATTTTGAATCAACACAGCTCCTATTGCTAGATCACTAGCATCTGTTTCAACTACAAAGGGTTCATTTGGATTTACCCTTTAATTTCTCAAATAAAGGGGTTTAGATTTTTGCAAAGTTGGGTACAAATTTTCTATAATATCCTACTAACCCTAAAAAACTTTGAAGTTATGTAATAGTTTTAGGGTGAGGCCAGTTAAGAATAACTCGGACCTTATCAGGATCTACTTGAATCCCTTTTTCAGATATAATGTGTCCAAGATATCTGATTTCTGTTGAAAAGAATTCACATTTGTCTTCTTTTCCAGATAATTCATTTTCTCTTAGAACTTGGAAAACTTTTTCCAAGTGTTCTAAATGAGAGGCTACATCTTGACTATAGACAAGAATATCATCAAGAAAGTTGTTGAGCCCATAAAAGTCAAGTTGGTCAAAGTCAATTGCACTCACAGTCAAAGGTCAAAGTCAACTGATCAAAGTCAACAAGGTCAAGGTCAAAGTCAACAGGTGCAGAGTCAAAGTGCTAAAGTGCAGGTGTCAAAGTGCACAGGTGGTGCACAATTAATTGTCCACAAAGCGTAAATTGGAGAAAGTGGATTGCAGGTGGCAGAGGTATTTTCTCTAATTTCCCTAAGGTTCAAAGTGTGTTTTAAAGTGTTTTGGAAGGTTCACGTGAAACCCCCCCTTTATGTGCAAAAGTGAAGACTTAAAAAGAAATGTGAAGGCATGTGAATCGGCAGCGGCGTACGCACAGGTGAAAGTATAGCCCCCCATTAAAATTTTGGGTTTTAGTCTAAAGTCACTATAGGACAAAACAGTGAGTCGTTGGCTGCCACTTGTGAGGACAATCTTGGGACATCAAAGTGAGCACCAAGATACCATTGCAGTTAGGAGCATACGTGATCGACACACTCAAAATCAAGGCAAGGCCATTCTTGGACCAATCTTAGAGTAAGCAAGAGAGCATAGTCTAAGGAAGTAAGAGAGAGAAGTGCAAGAGTCACCAGTGTGCGACGCAGAGAAGTGGAAGTGAAGGAGTGCATAGGGAGTGCCTAAGGGATTGTGCAGAGAGTGCTAAGCTAGTCCCCCCAAGTATCTCAAGGTCCCATTGCAGTGGGTGCGTGCCGACAGAAGGTATTCACTCCTCCCCCGTTTGTGGAAGCTTGGTGCAAGGTGTGCACAAGGATAAGCTTGAAGCAGGTGGAGGTCTGGTGCAGAGGAGGCCGGCGGCAAGAAGACTTTGGGATATTGGGTATTTTGTAATTGGGCACTCTGTGGGATTGTGCACAGAGGTATTGGCTTGTCTTGTACTTCAAACATTGTAATTGTCTTACTGTAATCAATCGACAGAAGCTTCCAGGTGTATTTTCTCTTCTTGTTCTTCCCTTTTCTCCTACAAACCCTCAAACTCCTTCTTGTCTAAGAATCCACCAACAAAATTTGGCACGCCCGGTGGGACATCCAAGGAGATTTGAGCTTAGGAGAATCCAAGTGCAAAGCATAGAAGAGATCAAGTGTCAACAGAACCACAGTGCTACTTCATCAAAAACAAAAGGTAAATATTCTTATCAAGTGTCTCATATTTAGTGGGCTATGAGCTCCTCATGACCGCAACCCGGTCCCAAGTATTGAGGGTCACTTGCAAGCAGACAAGAAGGAAGGTTGTTAGAAGGTCCCCTAGTCCACTATCTTCAACATCATCAGTCAAGAGCATGGCGGGTCAGGTAGACTTGGAAACTTTACTCTCTAGATTAAATATAAAGTTTCCTTCTTTCAAAGGCCTAGCTCAGGAGGATCCGGATGAACACATTAGAAGGTTCTTGGCACTATGTAAGACTAGAGGCCTAATGGGTAGGGAGGATGCCTTTCTGATTCTCTTCCCTGCCACATTAGAGGGATTAGCTGATAAGTGGTTCAGCCAGTTTGCTGGAAACCATTTTACCACTTGGGATGTGATGAAAGATGCTTTTAAAAATCAGTTCGAGCATGGCAACACTGTGGAGATTATCATAGAAGAGCTAGAAAATTTAAGATTAGGTCCAGGAGAAAAGTTCCCAGAGTTTGTGACTTGGGCCAAAGCACTAATGGCTAAGGTGCCAGATCCACCACACGATTTTTTTGTCAAGAAATGGTTGGCTAAGCCCCTACCAGTGGCCACCCAATGCAAAATAAAGGAATTAGTGCTACCTACAGCCTCCATAGAGGAGTTCATCAGCACAGCCACATGCCTGGAGCAGATAAGGTACCAGTATGGAGAACCCTCTTCCCAACCAACATATGGTACAGAAATGGAGGATCCAGTGATACAGCTAAGGAAAGAGCTGGAGGGCTTAAAAAGAAATAAGCCCTACAAAGAGGAAGAGAATGTTGTTGCCCAGTTGAGAAGGGAGATTGAAGCACTAAAGCTCCAAAAGGAGGAGGAGGCCCAGGCAGAGGAATTGGCTCAGCTGCGACAGGAGTTGAAGGAGCTCAAAGGAGGTGGCATCAAGAGTGGACTTTGGTGTTCCATGTGCAACAAGCAAGGTCACATAGTAAGTGAATGTCCTCTGTTAAGTGTGACTTGTCAATTATGCGGGAAGGTTGGCCATGAGGCCCATGAATGCCAATCAAGAGGAATGCCTGCAACGACATACTGGACACAAGGAGGACCCCCAACACCAGCAAATGTGATGGCTGCTGCACCAAATCAAGGTAACAACTATAATCCTAGACAAAGAATAACTTTGGAAATGGGCCTAGGAGGCCAATCATCTGTTTCAGATGTGGAGAATGTGGGCACTATCAAAGTAGGTGCACCCGACCAGAAAATGCCCCTCCTTGCAGGAACTGCCCAGATGCAAGAGACCATTATACAAATTGTTGTCCTAAGAATCAAGCCTCTTCCTCCGGGCCCCATATTCAAATGATTTCTGTGCACAAGGAAGAAGTATGTGATCCAATCAATGAGCCATCCCCATCTACCACGGTGGTGCAATTAGAAGAAATAGAATCTTTGACTGTGCAGACAAGAAAGCAAGGGGAAGGCTCAAGCAGACATAGGACAAGAATCAAAGATTAAGGAAGGGAATCAAAATAGAGAAACATCTGAAGATAAAGTCAACACAGGTGCAGATTCAAGTCAAAAACGAGATCTCATATGCACCAGTGATGCCATTGGGCATGCCTTCAATAGGGCTCATGAGGAGTTTGATAAGTCAACTGGAGCCCATGCTCTCAAGGAATCAGAGGCTTCAAAACTACTCAAGTCCATGAAAAAGGAGGTTAGTATTTTTTATTTAATAAAGATGGATGGGAAATTCAGGTCAGAGTTATTGCAGATAATTGATGAAGCTTCCACTACAAGTTTGGTGGCAAAGACGACTGTTTCACATAAAGGAAAAATTGTAGGGGAAGCACCCCTTACAGATTATAAAAGTCCTCGGCTTACAGTATCTATCAAGGGTCATGAATTTCAAGGAGTTATTGTGGATGGTGGTTCTGGCATTAACTTGATGCCTGAACATACAATGGAAAAGATTGGACTCCACCCTTCAAGGCCTGCAAATTTCACTGTTACTTTGGAAGATCAGAGCAAAGTAAGGCCCTTGGGAGTGATCCCAAAAGTTCCACTTGAAGTACAAGGTAATCTATTCATTCTGGATTTTGTGGTTTTAAGATTGCCCCAGGTTGAAGGAGGATTTCCTCTCTTAATTGAATGACCATGGCTGAGGCATGCAAGTGTTATTCATGATTGGGGCAAGGACACTATGTGGGTACAAAAGAAAGGGCAGGAGCTGACACAGATTCATTTAGAAGAGGGCCCAGATAATCAAGGAAACACTAGCATGATGCAAACAGTTGGCATTTGCATGGAAACAGAATCGGAGGATCAACCCCAAATAGATTTCGAGGAAAAAGAGGATATTCTAAATTGGCTCCAAGCAAGCAACTCTTCCTCTTGTTTTGGAATTTTTCTTAATAATTCTTGTACGACTGAAGGTTATGATGAAGATAAGGAGAGAGTCCAGATTGATGGATTGGGAGAGCCCATCACAGACCACAGAAGGGGCAGGAAGACACCCCTCAAATACAACTTGGAGGAGGATATGACAACCACAGATAAGGAGGTTACTAAAGCTAAAGGCAAGGTAAGAGATTCTAGTGAAGAGTGTTCTTTCCCGATTCAAGAAATCCCTGCCGGATGGATGCAGGACAAGGAGGAACACATTGAAATCCAAAATACACCTGCTTATGAAGCAATGCATGAAAAGCTAGTAGGAGCTGATATGGAAAAAAATGAGCACGAAGATAATATGGTAGAGAGAAATCCTGTCAAAGAAATACAATTAGGCACCCAAGTCAATAATCGACCAGTTTTAGTGGCCACTTGGTTGTGGAGCCACCTAGGGCTCCTTGAAAAGGTAAAATCATTCTTGACCCATTATACAAATGTTTTTGCCTGGCATTATAAAGAATTAGAAGGAGTGCCTGCAACTTTTGGAGAGCACAGAATCCCTCTGGTTGATGGAGCCAAACCCATAAGAGGGAAAAGTTATAGACTGAATCCAAAATATGCTAAAGCTGTCTATGTGGAAATACAAAAGATGGAGGATGCAAGAATCATTATTCTTGTGGAACATTCAGAGTGGCTCTCACCTATGGTTATAGTACCAAAGAAGAATACTAATAAAATCAGAATTTGTGTTGACTTTAGAGCACTCAACAAGGTGACCATTCCAGATGGGTTCCCAATGCCTTTTGCAGAGCAGGTCATTGAAGAACTGGCTGGGCATGCATTATATAGCTTTATGGATGGATTTACTGGCTATAATCAAATATCAATACACCTAGAGGATCGTGAAAAGACTGCTTTTATCACACTTTGGGGAACATATGTATATGTAAAAATGCCATTTGGGCTCAGAAATGCTCCAGCCACTTTAACCGAACGGTCAATCTTATTTTTGGCCCCCTATTGTTGGAATCACTTAGAATCTTCATGGATGACTTCTCTTCGTTCTCAGGTTCTCACAAAGAAACTCCTCTAGATTCTTTGGATCATCACTTGAGGCAGCTGCAAAATGTTTTCAAAAGATGCAGGAAGACTAAGCTAAAGCTCAATCCAAATAAATGTCATTTCCTTGTGACAGAAGGAACTCTCTTAGGACATGTGGTGTCGGCTAAAGGTATGGCCCCAGATCCTGACAAAATCATTTCTATATTAAAGTTGCCTAAACCTAAATCCCCTAAAGAGATTCAGAGTTTCTTGGGGCATACTGGATACCATAGAAGATTTATAAAAATGTATGCAGAGATAGCGAGACCACTGGCTAGATTTACAAGTAAGGAAGTACCCTTTAAATGGGAAGAAGAGGAGGAAAAAGCATATCAAACATTACGGTCAAGCTTAGTGTCTGCTCCTATTTTGATCACACCTGAGTGGTCAAAAAACTTTCATATACATGTAGATGCGAGTGCCTATGCAGTGGGGGCAGTTTTGACCCAACCCAGTGAAGAATTTAATGTGGACAGACCAATTCAATATGCCAGTAGAATTTGACCAAGGCTGAAAGGAATTACAGTACTACAGAAAGGGAAGCCCTAGCAATGGTCTTTGCTGTCCAAAAATTCCGTCATTATTTACTGGGAGTAAAATTTATTATTATAACAGATCACCAACCACTAAAATACCTACTCAACAAACCACAAGCCACTGGTAGAATATGGAGGTGGTTATTGTTGTTCCAAGAGTTTGATTTTTCTGTAGTCCATAAACCAGGTAAAGAAAATGTTATGGCGGATCACCTATCCAGAATCAATATGATGAATCAAACTAGTGGAATCAATGATGATTTTCCAGATGCTCATCTGTTTGCTGTACAAGCTCAAGGTTGGTATTATGATATCAAAAATTTCATTAAAACTGGATTGTATCCAGAAAAGGCTAGTGTTGTGCAAAAGAAGAGACTGCTAATCAAGAGTAGACCATATACCTTCATTGAAGATAAATTGTATAGACAGGGCAAGGATGACAGGTTTAGGAAGTGTTTGGAAGAAGAAGAAGTGAGGGAAGTCCTTCACTCTGCACATGAAGGAACAGGTGGTGGGCACCTTCCAGGGCATATTATGAGTCAGAGGATACTGGATGCTGGTCTATGGTGGCCTACACTATTTAAGGATGCAGATGAATGGGGAAAGGCATGCGACATTTGCCAGAGGTGTGGACCTAAGCCAACAAAGCAGAGGCATAACCCCTTGGTTGTTTCCACTTCCTGGCAACCATTTGAGAAGTGGGGGCTAGATTTTGTAGGGCCCATCTACCCTCCCACAATTCCAAAAAGAGAAAAAAATCTCTTGATAGCTACAGATTATGCGACAAAGTGGGCTGAAGCTATTGCCTCCCCCGATTGACCTGCCCAAATTGTTGCTGATTTCATTTATAGTAGCATCATTTGCAGGTTTGGATGCCCACTTGAAATTTGTACAGATCAAGGTACCCATTTTGTCAATAAGGTCCTGCAGGAAATTTTCAACAGGTATAGAATTCTACATAGGACCTCTTGTGCTTACTATCCAAGAGCCAATGGACAGGCTGAGTCGACAAATAAGGTTTTAATCTCAATGTTAAGAAAGGAGTGTCTGTTACAGCCCACTTCCTGGGGCATTGCTTATCAAGGTACCCTATGGGCATACAGGTTAGCCTACAAAGAGGCCACAGGATACTCTCCATTCCAACTAGTTTATGGCATATTGCCCATTGAGCCCTTTGAATTTTTACAGGGATCACCTAAGATAGCATTCATGCAGGGCAAGAAGAATTGTGATGTCTCTCAGAGGCTCGGAGCACTACATAAAGTGGAGGAGATTCGTCTACTAGCAACAAAACAATTGATAGAAACTCAGATGAAGAGGAAGGAGACACATGATCGACATCTGTGGAGCAACAACATTGAAGTAGGCATGTTAGTTCTTCTCCATAGACCTCATCTTCATACACAACTGAGAGGAAAATGGCTTCCACATTGGGAAGGACCTTACAGGGTCAAAACAATGCTAAATTGGGGTGCTGTGGAGTTAGAGACTCTGAAAGGAGAGGCCTTGCCACTGGTCAACATATCCAGGCTAAAGGCCTATCATCAACACACTTGAAGAAGTATGGATCACCTGGAACTGCAAAATCTGTCCAGGTTGTACATAGCTTTCTCATCTCCTTTTGCTCAGTTTTAGTAGTTTTTTTTTTTTAGCAATTTCATTCTTGTTCCTGGTGTTTTTAGCAAACCTAGAAGGCATTTCATAACCTCTACAAAAAAAAAAAAAAACTTTTGGGTATTTTTTGGAAATTTTTCTAGTAATATTAGCATTTTTTATCCCTTTTCGATGTCTTTTTCTTGCCAATTAGGAGGAATAAAAGGAGGCTCTCTGTGGTTTGATGGAAGAAATTGAACTTGGCCCTGTGGAAAATTTCATGAGAAATTTTTCAGAATTTTTTTGCCATTTTTTGGCAATTTTTTGGATTTTTTCTTCATTTTTTTCACTATTTTTGGGTTATATTTCACAAAAAAAAATATAAAAAAAACACACAAATATTTCACAAATAAAAAAAGTATATTTCACAAATGTGCCCTTGCCTTGATTTGAGTGTGTCGATCACGTGCGCTGCTTGAATTCCCTCATTTCCCATCCGGTTCGCTAACCCCTGCGGTCATAGCTGCCGGCATAGGTTCTCCCATACATTCGTTTCATGCTCCGCAGTCCATTTACTCGGGGTTATCTCGGGAAGAGACCATAGCTTTCTGCATTTCAGTATATGGCGTTGATGCCATGCCCACCCACTACCAGCTCGCTGTCCTTCATTCGTTCATTTTCTTTTTCTTATTTCGTAGTCCCTCCTCAAACCTTCCGTTGCACGATATTCATATAGCTGACCCCCTCTTCTGTTTTTTACATGGCCGCCCATTTCCATATGGCACTCTCATGTTCCAGTCATTCCTCCTACGCTCTCGCCGTTTCCATGATGCCCTCCACCGCCGCACCCGTTCGTTCTCCGTTTATTCCGCCCCAGTGTTGGCTTGGCTCTTTCATCTGCCTGGTACACAGCTCATAGCATCCAGCCGTAGTTTTGACCCCTCCCTTCCTCCACCTTCTATTGACCATTCTTCCCATCCCCCTCCTCTGCCGCCCGTTGTCGTGCCCTCCACCCCTGGCACTCTTCCGCAGGCATCTGTTTCCATCGCCGCCTCCACTCCCCCTCCAGCTCGTTGAGTCCGTACGCATTTGATGGATTCCTTTCCTACCCCTATCCCTGCCTCGCCCATTCATTTCCACCCCTCGGCAGCTGCCTCCCAGCCCCCTCCCTCTCCCGCCATTTCCATTGAGTCCGCTTCCACCTCCCATCCTCATCCCTCACCCCCTCCTTCTCCCTCTTACCCCCAGCCTACCCCGGCCCCACCCCCACCACCACCCGCCGCGCAGCCTTCCGTCCCGCAGCCTTCCATCCCTGATAGCCTCAACGATGACCCACCATTTTTGGGCCTACTTCGTGATGCCAGCCTCGTCGCGAGTGATGGAACCGACGCTGCCCGTCTCTCCCTTGATTCCGTCTCAGCGACAGCTGCACTTCACCAGCAGTATGCTATGACGACCGATCACATTCGTGCTGCTGCCACGGCTCACTGGCAGACCTCGTGGGATGCGTTGCGGGCCATGCAGCAGGACCGGGACCGGTATCGAGATGAGGCTGATGTTGCAACTCGCACTCTCATGGAGATCCGCCAGCGTGCGTCATTAGGCATTTGTGATAGTCCTGCGTGTCGGTTGGTCCGTCGAGAGCACGATCACCACCGTAGGTACAGGAGCAGGATTGCTGCATACATTGAGGAGGCAGCCATCGTTCCCCCCGGCTCACCCGACTTACCTCTACCTCGGGACGATGTTCCTTCCGGGGAGAGGCCTCCTTCCCCGCCGATGCCATAGTCATGCGTTTCGTATCTATCCACTAGGTCCTCGGTTTTAGACTTTTTGAGTTTCCTATGTTTCATTAGCTTTGCCCTTGCCTCATTTTGTTGTTGAGGCTCAGGGTAGGATACATCTACTTATCCCTTTTGGTTATTTTGCCATTCCTTAGCTCATCATTTCTTTCTGCTAGACAGATCTTTGCCAGTCCTTGGCACTTCATGTACTTACCATGGACATATGTTTCCTTGTTCCTTTCTGCTTTTATATGAGATTCTGGTTCAGTGTTCATTATGTGTTCATTCATTATGTGTTCATTCATTATGTGTTCATTCATTATGTGTTCATTGTGCACTCTCTGGTTGATTATTGGTTGTTTTATTACTATGACTGTGTACAGGTTGGTTTCTCTCTGGTTGGGGTTTTCTTTCATTGCCACACTCCATATAATTCCATCTCCCTCTTTGCTCTTTTCCCCCTCTTCCCCACCCCGCCCCCACACCCCATCCTTTCCCCCTTCCCCTCTTCCCCACCCCGCCCCCCCTCCACAAATTTTCCGCGCCCCACTATGTTGAGTACTCTCTGATGCTTTCTCGGCTGCCCTTGATGGTCTTGGTTGCTGCTCAGATGTCCTCTTCAAGTTTTTGCAGCTCTCTTATCATGGTGTCCTTTCTGCTCTAAATTTGGCTGTAGCTCTCCGAGACGGAGAACACATTACGTGGTGGGCAACTGTTGAGCCCATAAAAGTCAAGTTGGTCAAAGTCAATTGCAGTTACAGTCAAAGGTCAAAGTCAACTGATCAAAGTCAACAAGGTCAAGGTCAAAGTCAACAGGTGCAGAGTCAAAGTGCTAAAGTGCAGGTGTCAAAGTGCACAGGTGGTGCACAATTAATTGTCCACAAAGGGTAAATTGGAGAAAGTAAATCGCATGTGGCAGAGGTATTTTCTCTAATTTCCCTAAGGTTCAAAGTGTGTTTTAAAGTGTTTTGGAAGGTTCAGGTGAAACCCCCCCTTTATGTGCAAAAGTGAAGGCTTAAAAAGAAATGTGAAGGCATGTGAATCGGCAGCGGCGTACGCACAGGTGAAAGTATAGCCCCCCATTAAAATTTTGGGTTTTAGTCTAAAGTCACTACAGGACAAAACAGTGAGTCGTTGGCTGCCACTTGTGAGCACAATCTTGGGACATCAAAGTGAGCACCAAGATACCATTGCAGTTAGGAGCGTACGTGATCGACACACTCAAATCAAGGCAAGGCCATTCTTGGTGCAATCTTAGAGTAAGCAAGAGAGCATAGTCTAAGGAAGTAAGAGAGAGAAGTGCAAGAGTCACCAGTGTGCAACGCAGAGAAGTGGAAGTGAAGGAGTGCATAGGGAGTGCCTAAGGGATTGTGCAGAGAGTGCTAAGCTAGTCCCCCCAAGTATCTCAAGGTCCCATTGCAGTGGGCGCGTGCCGACAGAAGGTATTCACTCCTCCCCCCTTTGTGGAAGCTTGGTGCAAGGTGTGCACAAGGATAAGCTTGAAGCAAGTGGAGGTCTGGTGGAGAGGAGGCCGGCGGCAAGAAGACTTTGGGATATTGGGTATTTTGTAATTGGGCACTCTGTGGGATTGTGCACAGAGGTATTGGCTTGTCTTGTACTTCAAACATTGTAATTGTCTTACTGTAATCAATCGGCAGAAGCTTCCAGGTGTATTTTCTCTTCTTGCTCTTCCCTTTTCTCCTACAAACCCTCAAACTCCTTCTTGTGTAAGAATCCACCAATAAAATTTGGCACGCCCGGTGGGACATCCAAGGAGATTTGAGCTTAGGAGAATCCAAGTGCAAAGCATAGAAGAGATGAAGTGTCGACAGAACCACAGTGCTACTTCATCAAACAAAAGGTAAATATTCTTATCAAGTGTCTCATATTCAGTGGGCTATGAGCTGCTCATGACCGCAACCCGGTCCCAAGTATTGAGGGTCACCTGCAAGCAGAGAAGAAGGAAGGTTGTTAGAAGGTCCCCCAGTCCACTATCTTCAACATCATCAGTCAAGAGCATGGCGGGTCAGGTAGACTTGGAAACTTTACTCTCTAGATTAAATATAAAGTTTCCTTCTTTCAAAGGCCTAGCTCAAGAGGATCCGGATGAACACATTAGAAGGTTATTGGCACTATGTAAGACTAGAGGCCTAATAGGTAGGGAGGATGCCTTTCTGATTCTCTTCCCTGCCACATTAGAGGGATTAGCTGATAAGTGGTTCAGCCAGTTTGCTGAAAACCATTTTACCACTTGGGATGTGATGAAAGATGCTTTTAAAAATCAGTTCCAGCATGGCAACACTGCGGAGATTATCATAGAAGAGCTAGAAAATTTAAGATTAGGTCCAGGAGAAAAGTTCCCAGAGTTTGTGACTCGGGCCAAAGCACTAATGGCTAAAGTGCCAGATCCACCACACGATTTTTTTGTCAAGAAATGGTTGGCTAAGCCCCTACCAGTGGCCACCCAATGCAAAATAAAGGAATTAGTGCTACCTACAGCCTCCATAGAGGAGTTCATCAGCACAGCCACACGCCTGGAGCAGATAAGGTACCAGTATGGAGCAACCTCTTCCCAACCAACATATGGTACAGAAATGGAGGATCCAGTGATACAGCTAAGGAAAGAGCTGGAGGGCTTAAAAAGAAATAAGCCCTACAAAGAGGAAGAGAATGTTGTTGCCCAGTTGAGAAGGGAGATTGAAGCACTAAAGCTCCAAAAGGAGGAGGAGGCCTAGGCTGAGGAATTGGCTCAGCTGCTGCAGGAGTTGCAGGAGCTCAAAGGAGGTGGCATCAAGAGTGGACTTTGGTGTTCCATGTGCAGCAAGCAAGGTCACATAGTAAGTGAATGTCCTCTATTAAGTGTGACTTGTCAATTATGGAGGAAGGTTGGCCATGAGGCCCATGAATGCCAATCAAGAGGAATGCCTGCAACGACATACTGGACACAAGGAGGACCCCCAACACCAGCAAATGTGATGGCTGCTGCACCAAATCAAGGTAACAACTATAATCCTAGACAGAGGAATAACTTTGGAAATGGGCCTAGGAGGCGAATCATCTGTTTCAGATGTGGAGAATGTGGGCACTATCAAAGTAGGTGCACCCGACCAGAAAATGCCCCTCCTTGCAGGAACTGCCCTGATGCAAGAGACCATTATACAAATTGTTGTCCTAAGAATCAAGCCTCTTCCTCCGGGCCCCATATTCAAATGATTTCTGTGCACAAGGAATAAGTGTGTGATCCAATCAATGAGCCATCCCCATCTACCAGGGTGGTGCAATTAGAAGAAATAGAATCTTTGACTGTGCAGACAAGAAGCAAGGGGAAGGCTCAAGCAGACATAGGACAAGAATCAAAGATTAAGGAAGGGAATCAAAATAGAGAAACATCTGAAGATAAAGTCAACACAAGTGCAGATTCAAGTCAAAAAGGAGATCTCATATGCACCAGTGATGCCATTGGGCATGCCTTCAACAGGGCTCATGAGGAGTTTGATAAGTCAACTGGAGCCCATGCTCTCAAGGAATCAGAGGCTTCAAAACTACTCAAGTCCATGAAAAAGGAGGTTAGTATTTTTTATTTAATAAAGATGGATGGGAAATTCAGGTCAGAGTTATTGCAGATAATTGATGAAGCTTCCACTACAAGTTTGGTGGCAAAGACGGCTGTTTCACATAAAGGAAGAATTGTAGGGGAAGCACCCCTTACAGATTATAAAAGTCCTCGGCTTACAGTATCTATCAAGGGTCATGAATTTCAAGGAGTTATTGTGGATGGTGGTTCTGGCATTAACTTGATGCCTGAACATACAATGGAAAAGATTGGACTCCACCCTTCAAGGCCTGCAAATTTCACTGTTACTTTGGCAGATCAGAGCAAAGTAAGGCCCTTGGGAGTGATCCCAAAAGTTACACTTGAAGTACAAGGTAATCTATTCATTCTGGATTTTGTGGTTTTAAGATTGCCCCATGTTGAAGGAGGATTTCCTCTCTTAATTGGACGACCATGGCTGAGGCATGCAAGTGTTATTCATGATTGGGGCAAGGACACTATGTGGGTACAAAAGAAAGGGCAAGAGCTGACATAGATTCATTTAGAAGAGGGCCCAGATAATCAAGGAAACACTAGCATGATGCAAACAGTTGGCATTTGCATGGAAACAGAATCGGAGGATCAACCCCAAATAGATTTCGAGGAAGAAGAGGATATTCTAAATTGGCTCCAAGCACGCAACTCTTCCTCTTGTTTTGGAATTTTTCTTAATAATTCTTGTACGACTGAAGGTTATGATGAAGATAAGGAGAGAGTCCAGGTTGATGGATTGGGAGAGCCCATCACAGACCACAGAAGGGCCAGGAAGACACCCCTCAAATACAACTTGGAGGAGGATATGACAACCACAGATAAGGAGGTTACTAAAGCTAAAGGCAAGGTAAGAGATTCTAGTGAAGAGTGTTCTTTCCCGATTCAAGAAATCCCTACAGGATGGATGCAGGACAAGGAGGAACACATTGAAATCCAAAATACACATGCTTATGAAGCAATGCACGAAAAGCTAGTAGGAGCTGATATGGAAAAAAATGAGCACGAAGATAATATGGTAGAGAGAAATCCTGTCAAAGAAATACAATTAGGCACGCAAGTCAATAATCGACCAGTTTTAGTGGCCACTTGGTTGTGGAGCCACCCAGGGCTCCTTGAAAAGGTAAAATCATTCTTGACCCATTATACAGATGTTTTTGCCTGGCATTATAAAGACTTAGAAGGAGTGCCTGCAACTTTTGGAGAGCACAGAATCCCTCTGGTTGATGGAGCCAAACCCATAAGAGGGAAAAGTTATAGACTGAATCCAAAATATGCTAAAGCTGTCTATGTGGAAATACAAAAGATGGAGGATGCAGGAATCGTCATTCCTGTGGAACATTCAGAGTGGCTCTCACCTATGGTTATAGTACCAAAGAAGAATACTAATAAAATCAGAATTTGTGTTGACTTTAGAGCACTCAACAAGGTGACCATTCCAGATGGGTTCCCAATGCCTTTTGCAGAGCAGGTCATTGAAGAACTGGCTGGGCATGCATTATATAGCTTTATGGATGGATTTAGTGACTATAATCAAATATCAATACACCTAGAGGATCGTAAAAAGACTGCTTTTATCACACCTTGGGGAACATATGTATATGTAAAAATGCCATTTGGGCTCAGAAATGCTCCAGCCACCTTTAACCGAACGGTCAATCTTTTTTGTGGCCCCCTATTGTTGGAATCACTTAGAATCTTCATGGATGACTTCTCTTCGTTTTCAGGTTCTCACAAAGAAACTCCTCTATATTGTTTGGACCATCACTTGAGGCAGCTGCAGAATGTTTTCAAAAGATGCAGGGAGACTAAGCTAAAGCTCAATCCAAATAAATGTCATTTCCTTGTGACAGAAGGAACTCTCTTAGGACATGTGGTGTCGGCTAAAGGTATGGCCCCAGATCCTGACAAAATCATTTCTATATTAAAGTTGCCTAAACCTAAATCCCCTAAAGAGATTCAGAGTTTCTTGGGGCATACTGGATACCATAGAAGATTTATAAAAATGTATGCAGAGATAGCCAGACCACTTGCTAGACTTACAGGTAAGGAAGTACCCTTTAAATGGGAAGAAGAGGAGGAAAAAACATATCAAACATTACGGTCAAGGTTAGTGTCTGCTCCTATTTTGATCACACCTGAGTGGTCAAAAATCTTTCATATACATGTAGATGCCAGTGCCTATGCAGTGGGGGCAGTTTTGACCCAACCCAGTGAAGAATTTAAAGTGGACAGACCAATTCAATATGCCAGTAGAATCTTGACCAAGGCTGAAAGGAATTACAGTACTACAGAAAGGGAAGCCCTAGCAATGGTCTTTGCTGTCCAAAAATTTTGTCATTACTTACTAGGAGTAAAATTTATTATTATAACAGATCACCAACCACTAAAATACCTACTCAACAAACCACAAGCCACTGGTAGAATATGGAGGTGGTTATTGTTGTTCAATGAGTTTGATTTTTCTGTAGTCCATAAACCAGGTAAAGAAAATGTTATGGTGGATCACCTATCCAGAATCAATATGATGAATCAAACTAGTGGAATCAATGATGATTTTCCATATGCTCATCTGTTTGTTGTACAAGCTCAAGGTTGGTATTATGATATCAAAAATTTCATTAAAA
Source organism: Ceratopteris richardii (assembly GCA_020310875.1). Taxonomy (NCBI): domain Eukaryota; kingdom Viridiplantae; phylum Streptophyta; class Polypodiopsida; order Polypodiales; family Pteridaceae; genus Ceratopteris; species Ceratopteris richardii. Next base: position 5,907,706 of record CM035410.1, read on the forward strand.
CTGGGTTGTATCGAGAAAAGGCTAGTGCTGTGCAAAAGAAGAGACTGCTAATCAATAGTAGACCATATACCTTCATTTAAGATAAATTGTATAGACAGAGTAAGGATGACAGGTTCAGGAAGTGTTTGGAAGAAGAAGAAGTGAGGGAAGTCCTTCACTCTACACATGAAGGAACAGGTGGTGGGCACCTTCCAGGGCATATTATGAGTCAGAGGATACTGGATATGGTGGCCTACACTATTTAAAGATGCAGATGAATGGGGAAAGGCATGCGACATTTGCCAGAGGTGTGGACCTAAGCCAACAAAGCAGAGGCATAACCCCTTGGTTGTTTCCACTTCCTGGCAACCATTTGAGAAGTGGGGGCTAGATTTTGTAGGGCCCATCTACCCTCCCGCAATTCCAAAAAGAGAAAAATATCTCTTGATAGCTACAGATTATGCGACAAAGTGGGCTGAAGCTATTGCCTCCCCCGATTGCACTGCCCAAACTGTTGCTGATTTCATTTATAGTAGCATCATTTGCAGGTTTGGATGCCCACTTGAAATTTGTACAGATCAAGGTACCCATTTTGTCAATAACGTCCTGCAGGAAATTTTCAACAGATATAGAATTCTACATAGGACCTCTTGTGCTTACTATCCAAGAGCCAATGGACAGGCTGAGTTGACAAATAAGGTTTTAATCTCAATGTTAAGAAAGGAGTGTATGTTACAGCCCACTTCCTAGGGCATTGCTTATCAAGGTACCCTATGGGCATACAGGTTAGCCTACAAAGAGGCCACAGGATACTCTCCATTCCAACTAGTTTATGGCATATTGCCCATTGAGCCCTTTGAATTTTTACAGGGATCACCTAAGATAGCATTCATGCAGGGCAAGAAGAATTGTGATGTCTCTCAGAGGCTCGGAGCACTACATAAAGTGGAGGAGATTCGTCTACTAGCAACAAAACAATTGATAGAAACTCAGATGAAGAGGAAGGAGACACATGATCGACATCTGTGGAGCAACAACATTGAAGTAAGCATGTTAGTTCTTCTCCATAGACCTCATCTTCATACACAACTGAGAGGAAAATGGCTTCCACATTGGGAAGGACCTTACAGGGTCAAAACAATGCTAAATTGGGGTGTTGTGGAGTTAGAGACGCTGAAAGGAGAGGCCTTGCCACTGGTCAACATATCCAGACTAAAGGCCTATCATCAACACACTTGAAGAAGTATGGATCACCTGGAACTACAAAATCTGTCCAGGTTGTACATAGCTTTCTCATCTCCTTTTGCTTAGTTTTAGTAGTTTTTTTTTTTTTTAGCAATTTCATTCTTGTTCCTGGTGTTTTTAGCAAACCTAGAAGGCATTTCATAACCTCTGCCAAAAAAAAAAAAACTTTTGGGTATTTTTTGGAAATTTTTCTAGTAATTTTAGCATTTTTCTAGCATTTTTTATCCCTTTCTGATGTCATTTTCTTGCCAATTAGGAGGAATAAAAGGAGGCTCTCTGTGGTTTGATGGAAGCAATTGAACTTGGCTCTGTGGAAAATTTCATGAGAAATTTTTCACAATTTTTTGGCCATTTTTTGGCAATTTTTTGGATTTTTTCTTCATTTTTTTCACTATTTTTGGGTTATATTTCACAAAAAAAAACACACACACAAACACACCCCAGGGCGTTTTTTTTTTTGCAAAAAAAAAAACACCCCCCCACCGACACCACCGACCATCCCCCCCGACACCACCGACCATCCCCCCCGACACCACCGACCCTCCCCCCCCCCCCCTTCCCCCCCCCCGACCCCACCGACACCACCGACCATCCCCCCACTATTTTTTCTTCATTTTTTTCACTATTTTTTTAATTTTTTCTTCATTTTTTCACTATTTTTGGGTTATATTTCACAAAAAAAAACACACACACACAAACACACCCCAGGGCGTTTTTTTTCGCAAAAAAAAAACAACCCCCCACCGACACCACCGACCATCCCTCCTGACAACACCGACCCTCCCCCCCCCCCCCCCGCCCCCCGTTCTGACAGCCCCCCCCCGCCCCCTGAGACGTTCAAACCCACAAAATGCATAAGCCAACACAAGGGACACCAAGAAGATTGCCAGAACACGTTTATATTCGATTAGCAACTCGTGTTGAAGAATGCAATGAGAGCTTGGTATGAGGAGTACTAGTACCCCTCATAGTTGCGCACAATTTGGCGCCACAGGGCATACCCCCCAAGCACTGAAAAGGGCTGGATAGAAAAACAGGCTGTGACATCCTCCCCCGGCTTGAAGAGCTTGGTGTCCTCAACAAGCGGGTTCGGGTCTTACAAAAGTTGGTGTGATTACAAAATTTGGGAACATTACATGGGGCTCATAGCCAAAGGGGCTTAAGTGTGGCGATAATACTTTCAAACTAATGGATGGTCGGGCCCAAAGGTGTTGGCCAGAAGCCAGTCCGCATCGACTAAGGGTCATCCTTTGAATTTAATGAGGAACTGGGGACCTTCGCGAGTGATCCGGTCCCGTAAGATAGCTTCTGCCTCGAACTGGTTCTCTCCGTCGTGCAGCACCGGGATCTCGCGTCCGTACTTGGAGTCGGGTTTGAACCGCTTCAGGAGGCTGACGTGAAAGGCGTTGTGAAATTGCACGTTGTCGGGAAGCTCCAAGCTATAAGTGACTTCATTGATCCGCTTCTCCACTTTGTATGGTCTGTAGTAGCGATGGTTGAACTTCTGCGTGATGTTCTTTGGGAGAGTGATATTTCGTGCGCTGACGAGGACAAGGTCGTCGACTTGAAATTCTTCGCCGGGTCGTCGTTTCTTGTTTGCATAGCGAGCCATGCGTTCTTTGCTTCTTTGCAAGCTGGACTTTGCTTCTTCTAACTTTGTTTTCCACTGATCCAAGAAGGCGCCGCAATCGGGGTTGTTTGTTGCAAGTGTGGAGTCTTGCGTAAGAGCCAAGGGCGTGATTACCTCCTTGCTGGTCGCCAACTCGAATGGGGTCATCTTCGTGCTTGAGTGGACGGAAGCATTGTAGTGAAACTCCAGAATGTCTAAGTGCTTCGCCCAATCCTTTTGGTCCGTTCTAACATAGTTCCGGATGTAATCTTCGATCTTCTGGTTGACCCGTTCGGTTTGCCCATCTGTTTGTGGGTGATATGATGAGGAGAACCTAAGTTGCGTCCCTAAGATGCGGAAAAGCTCGGTCCATAGCCGACTTAGGAAACGGCCGTCCCGGTCTGACACTATGGCGAGAGGCAACCCATGATACTTCACGATGTGAGTGAAGAAAAGCTGAGCCACGGCCTTGGCGTTGAGCGAGGGTTTGGCCGGGATAAAGTGTGCTTGTTTGGTGAAGTAGTCTACCACAACGAAGATGGTGTTGAACCCCAAAGACGGTGGGAGTTCCGTGATGATGTCCATGCTAATCATGTCCCACGGTCGGTTGGGAATCGGGAGTGGTTGCAGAAGACCGGCGGGCTTTACCCGATCTTGACGGACTAACTGACATGTTGGGCATGTTTCTACATATTCCTGGACTTGTGCCTTCATGCGGGGCCAATAAAAGTGTTTTTGGAGTGTCTCATAGCTGCGGTTTTGACCTCCATGGCCGGCCACTTTGCAATCATGTGCCTCCCACAGTAGCTCTTTGCGTAGCTCTAAGTCGTTCGGGACATAAATTTTCCCTTTGCGGTGGAGAATGCCTTCTTGTAGTGTATAGCGCTGCGGGGCTTGAGCCGTTTGCATTTCCTGAAGTATTTCTTGAACTTGGGCATCCTGTGCTTGTGCTCGTTGAATTCTGCCTCTGAGATCTGAAGATACGGTGGATATCGCCTGGAGCTCGGGTCTTCGACTAAGTGCATCTGGCATCACGTTCTGTTTGCCCGGCTGGTGAATGATTTCGATATCGAATTCGGCAAGAAAATCCTGCCATCTTGCTTGCTTTGGGCTTAACTTGGGTTGAGATGTAAAGTACTTCAAGGAGATGTTGTCCGTGAAGACCTTTGTGTGCTTGTCCAGAATGTAGTGCCGCCACTTGCGTAGGCAGTGGATAACGGCTAACATTTCTTGCTCATGTGTGCTCCATCTGAGCTCGGGGCCAGTGAGTTTATGCGACTCGTATGCAATGGGTTGTCTGTCTTGTAAGAGGACGCCGCCGATGGCTGAGCCTAATGCATCTGTGTGAACTTCAAAAGGTTTGTCGAACTCTGGAAGTTTGAGAACCGGGGCATTGCACATAGCAACCTTCAATGCTTCGAAGGCGTCTTCTTCGTCTGCTCCCCACTTGAATGGCTCCTTTTCTTTGACCAACTCCAAGAGCAGGGTCGCGATCTTGCTAAAACCTTGGATGAAACGGCGGAGAAATTGGCAAAAGCCGATGAATTCTCGCACCTCTTTGATGGTCTTCGGGGGTGCCCACTTGAGTACTGCTTCTACTTTCTGGGGGTCGGCGTGGAGGCCGAGTTCGGAAACGATGAACCCCAAGAATTCCACCTTCTTCATGCAGAACTCGCACTTGCTTGGTTTGGCGAAGAGCCGAGGTTGCCGTAGTCGTAACAAGACCGCCCGAACGTGCTCATAATGTTCCTCTAATGTTCGGCTATAGATCAGTAGGTCATCAATGTAGATGATGAGGAAGAGGTCGAGCATGTCCCGGACGCCATCATTCATCTCTCGATAGAAGGTAGCCAGTGCACCTGTAAGCCCGAATGGCATGACGAGCCACTCATAGCTGCCATAGCGTGTGCGGAAGGCCGTCTTCTCGATGTGTTCCTGTGCCACCCTGATTTGATAGTACCCCGATCGGAGGTCTATGCGCGTGAAGTATCGTGCCTTGCCCAGGCGATCTAGAAGTTCCTCCATCACGGGCACGGGGTATTTGCTCTTGATTGTGCCTTTGTTGAGTGCTCGGTAGTCGATGCATAGGCGTAGGGAGCTGTCTTTCTTCTTCACAAATAGGACCGGGGCTCCATATGGGGAGCTACTTGGTCGGATGTATCCTTGCACTTCAAGTTCATGTAATTGCCTCTTCAGCTCCTGAAGGTCGGCCTCATTCATCCTGTACGGCGCTCGCGACGGTGGTGGGTGGTTCGGGAGCGTGTCGATCCGATGTTGGACATTACGTAAGGGGGGAAGACCGGGTGGAAGAGTATCCATGAGAACATGTGAAAATTCTTCCATTAGCATCTGGAAACTTGGGTGCCCAATCTTTGAGACGTCGATCGGCCGTGGTCCCATCTCCTCTACGACCGGTCTAAGAACGCATAAGTGTGCGATCCTGCCTTGATAGACTGCCCGTCGAAATTGCTTGTGTGATAATGGTGATGGTGTGTGTGTGGAGGATGACATTCGAGCTTGTGCTTTCTCTTTGCTCGTATGTTTCTGCTTAGATTCCCTTGGTTCACTGTCAGAAGGCTCGTCCGTACGAGGAGCCTGGACTCGATTGCAGTCGACGACGATGGCCTGCCCACTCTGATCGAGAAGTACTTTGTCTACCCCTTTGCCGAAAAAGGAGATCATGTGTTTATCCATAAACTCGAGGCCTAGAATGACTCAGGAAGTTCAGGTGACCAAACCATTGGCCTAACATGACCGGGACACCGTCGGCATAACGCACATGACTGGCCTCACCCTGAGCAAAGACCACGGACATGCGGAGCCGTTTACTGAGCTTTAGTCCAAGGCATTGAGCACACTACGGAGTCATGAAGTTGTGGGTTGCACCCGTGTCCAGCATCACCGGCATGCGTTCGCCTGTGACTTCTCCCATAATGAACACTTGGTGTATGATGGGTAATGCAACTGAGTGGCATTGAGCCTTGCCCTCTGATGTGGACGGTCCGCGGGGGGAGGAGTCGTCTGATTCGTCGCTGTGAATCTCGGTGATTTTCGGGCCGGAGGTGGATGCCTCTTCGGTCTTCGTTGCTTGCACTCTAGTGTCGGTTCGTTTCCGCCAGCATTTCTCAGTGGGGTGACTGCCTTGGCAATGTTTGCACACCGGACGGGGGTCGCGCCGGGTTTGGTTGCTTCGGTTAGGGGATCCTGAACGGTTGTCTGTTGGGGCCTGGAGGGCTTTGAAACCTTGACCACGTTGTTGTTCGGTTGATCTTCGGTATGTGGAGGTTCGCTCTTTGTTGGAGGTTGAGTCTTTGCGGGTAGCTTGGCTTCCGTCGGTTGAACGAGCCAGCCGATTGGAGTAAGCGTCATTGAGCTGTTCTGCGATGCGGACTGCGTCCTCCCAGGTTTGGGGGTCTTGCTTCTCCACTTCTTTGCGGTAGTACTGGGAGCACCCATAAAGGAAGCCGTGTAGGCAATCAATTTCAGCCATGTCGTTGATGCGAAGCATGAGCCTGCGATATTGTGATACATAAGGCCTGATGAACTTGTCTTGACGGAGGTTGCACCATTCGTCACGTGCTTGGAACGCTTCGTTGCGAGGTACAAAGTAGTCGACGATGGCCATCGTGAAATGATCCCATGAGGGCCAGGCTTGCTTCTTATGTTCCACCATGTACCATGCTGAGGCTTCGTCCTGTAAGAATTGGCCGGCGATGCGCGTCCAATGGTTGCGGCCAACCCGGAGCATCTGGAGGTAGCTTTCCATACCTTCGATCCATCGGTTGACGGCAATGGAGCTTCGGCCGCCTCGGTACTTGTTGGGGGGGTTCGGTTTGAAGAAGCCGAAGGAGTTGAGATCGTCGATGTCCACCGATTGCATTTGAGTGATCGGGGTTGGGTTTAAAGGAGTTGGTGGCTGTTGGGATGTATGTGTCGGGGTGGGTTGGGGTGCCGGATGGGTGCTTGACTGCGGTTGTGGTTGGGGTTGAGATTGGTCCTTGGCTAAGAGATGGGATTCTACTAGGGTAGTTAATCTAGAGAGGGTGTCTTCGAGTCTATCTATGCAATCGTGGACGGGATCAGGATGTGGTGGAGCTTGGTCGGATTCGGGTTGGGTGTGGATCTCGGCGTTGAGTTCGGCCTCCTGGAGCCGTTCATGTAGCTCGGCGTTCACCAAGAGAAGGCGATTGAGTTCCTCTTCTAGGGCAGCCCGTTGGGCCTTGTGACGTCGGCGCCGTTCAGTCACATTCTTGGCGCGTTCTGTCCCCGAAGTTAGACCAACCGTGCCAACATCGTGTTCGCTGGCCATGGTGGCGTGGAGCCAACCGGCGACAACTCGGGAGGGAGAGAGAGCCTAGGAGGAGGGAGTCTAGGGCACGCGGGCACCTAGCAGCGAGGGGCGAGGTTCACCGGTTAAACGGGGGTTCGGAGTTGCTTGACGGGTAAGGATGGGGCCGACGGCGGATAGCGTGAAGACGGTGGCGGGTAGCGCGGGGCCAACGGTGGATAGCGCGGGGACGGCGGGAGGGCAAGGGGGTGCCTTGCTTGAGGGGGGGGGGGAGGAGGGGAGGGGGGGGGGGGGGAAGGGGGGGGGGGGGGGGGAAAGGGGGGGGGGCAAGGGGGTGCCTTGCTTGAGGGGGGGGGGGGGGGGGGGAAAGGAGGGCCTTGCTTGAGTGGGGGGAGGGGGGGGCAAGGGGTTGCCTTGCTTGAGGGAGGGAGGGAGGGCAAAAGACCTCTTGCGACGTCAAAGAACTTCCCACGAATGGGCCCGGGACGTTAGATGGCGCTGCCAGCATTGGAGTGACAGTCCGCCCATCCAAAGGCTTCCCCTAGGGTCGTTGCTCTGATACCACTTGAGACGTTCAAACCCACAAAATGCATAAGCCAACACAAGGGACACCAAGAAGATTGCCAGAACACGTTTATATTCGATTAGCAACTCGTGTTGAAGAAGGCAATGAGAGCTTGGTATGAGGAGTACTAGTACCCTTCATAGTTGCACACAATTTGGCGCCACAGGGGATACCCCCCAAGCACTGAAAAGGGCTGGATAGGAAAACAGGCTGTGACACCCCCCCCCCCCGCCCCCCCCCCCCCCCACCCCACCGACACCACTGACCACCCCCCCCCCTGCCCCCCGTTCTGACAGCCCCCCCGCCTCCCACGGTTCTGACACCCCCCCCCCTATATAATCCTCTAACCTTCCACTCAGTCGGCAACTCACGGCGGCCCCCATCCAGGTATCTTCTTTTTTTTGTTTTTACTCTTTTATTTTCTTATTTTATTTTCTTTTATTTTATTTTAGTTTATTTTTATTTTACAATTTCTTTCATTTTATTTTTATTATTTTTTCTTTTTATTATTTTATTTTATTTTATTTTGTTCATATTTCACTTCTTTTTTTTATTATTTTTTTTGTATATAGTTTCACTCTCTATTGTTTGTTTCCTTTGTATTTAATCTTGTACCTCTCTGTTTTTCAAGTTTTTACAGTCGTTTTTAGGGTATTTGCTCATGCCGGATCCATTTTTTGGGTTCTCTGTTCCCAGATCAGGTGTTTTTCCTAGGTTTTTCCCCGTTCAATATAGAGTTACCTTCTTAAGCCATTGCTATCTGTGGTTGCAGAACTTTGTGACAGCGTTTTGCTCTGCAACTATGGCGTCTTCCGCTCCCCAGCAGGATTCATCCATGGCTACCGAGGCGTACTCGGAGCTTGCTCCTTCGGCCTTGGCTTTCGGTCCTTTCCATCCAGAGGTAGGCCCCCTATTGCCTATGGCACCCTCCCGGTCAGCCCCTCTAGCCTCCACCCTGAACGTCCTTGTCGCCACCCTATATCCCGCTCCTCGAGCCCACCTCCCCTCCATAGTCCACCCCGTCCCTCGCGCACCAGTTCCACGCCCTACTACTCCTTCCACCCCTACCCATTTACAGGGTAATCAGCCTTTCGCGGTGTCCCTTCCGTGCCTCTCCATATCTAGTTCCTCGTTACATAGCCCCGGCCATCTTCCACCAGCTTCCCATCGTCCCGTTGTAGTGCCTCCCACAGCCGTGCCAACGCTCTCCGATGGTTCCAGTGGCCACCCCGCCCGCAGTTTCAGTAGTCATTCCACATCTCCGGTTCCCCGTCCACCATCGTCATCCATCGTTGACCATCGCGACCCATCTTCGACCCTTTCCATCCGCCTGCATTTGGCCTTGCCTCCCATCCCGCTCTTTGATCTCCTTCCCGAGGGTTGCCTCCGTCAGGCCGGTCTTTGGCGATTGGCCTCCCTCCTCTTATCCGAGGCGGAGGGGTCCGATATTCGCACAGCGCTGCTTGAATTCCCTCATTTCCAATCCGGTTCGCTAACCCCTGCGGTCATAGCTGCCGGCATAGGTTCTCCCATACATTCATTTCATGCTCCGTAGTCCATTTACTCGGGGTTATCTCGGGAAGAGACCATAGCTTTCTGCATTTCAGTATATGGCATTGATGCCATGCCCACCCACTACCAGCTCGCTGTCCTTCATTCGTTCATTTTCTTTTTCTTATTTCGTAGTCCCTCCTCAGACCTTCCGTTGCACGATATTCATATAGCTGACCCCCTCTTCTGTTTTTTACATGGCCGCCCATTTCCATATGGCACTCTCATGTTCCAGTCATTCCTCCTACGCTCTCGCCGTTTCCATGATGCCCTCCACCGCGGCACCCGTTCGTTCTCCGTTTATTCCGCCCCAGTGTTGGCTTGGCTCTTTCATCTGCCTGGTACACAGCTCATAGCATCCAGCCGTAGTTTTGACCCTTCCCTTCCTCCACCTTCTATTGACCATTCTTCCCATCCCCCTCCTCTGTCGCCCATTGTCGTGCCCTCCGCCCCCTGGCACTCTTCCACAGGCATCTGTTTCCATCGCCGCCTCCACTCTCCCTCCAGCTCGCAGAGTCCGTACGCGTTTGATGGATTCCTTTCCTACCCCTATCCCTGCCTCGCCCATTCATTTCCACCCCTCGGCAGCTGCCTCCCAGCCCCCTCCCTCTCCCGCCATTTCCATTGAGTCCGCTTCCACCTCCCATCCTCATCCCTCACCCCCTCCTTCTCCCTCTTATCTCGAGCCTACCCCGGCCCCACCCCCACCACCACCCGCCGCGCAGCCTTCCGTCCCGCAGCCTTCCATCCCTGATAGCCTCAACGACGACCCACCATTTTTGGGCCTACTTCGTGATGCGAGCCTCGACGCGAGCTACGCCGCCCGTCTCTCCCTTGATTCCGTCTCAGCGATAGCTGCACTTCACCAGCAGTATGCTATGATGATCGATCGCATTCGTGCTACTGCCGCGGCTCAGTGCAGACCTCGCGGGATGCGTTGCGGGCCATGCAGCAGGACCGGGATCGGTATCGAGATGAGGCTGATGCTGCAACTCGCGCTCTCATGGAGATCCGCCAGCGTGCGTCATTAGGCATTTGTGATAGTCCTGCGTGTCGGTTGGTCCGCCGAGAGCGCGATCACCTCCGTAGGTACAAGAGCAGGATTGCTGCATACACTGAGGAGGCAGCCATCATGCCCCCCAGCTCACCCGACTTACCTCTACCTCGGGACGATGTTCCTCCCGGGGAGAGGCCTCCTTCCCCGCCGATGCCATAGTCATGCGTTCCGTATCTATCCACTAGGTCCTCGGTTTTAGACTTTTTGAGTTTCCTGCGTTTCATTAGCTTTACCCTTGCCTCATTTTGTTGTTGAGGCTCAGGGTAGGATACATCTACTTATCCCTTTTGGTTATTTTGCCATTCCTTAGCTCATCATTTCTTTCTGCTAGACAGATCTTTGCCAGTCCTTGGCACTTCATGTACTTACCATGGACATTTGTTTCCTTGTTCCTTTCTGCTTTTATATGAGATTCTGGTTCAGTGTTCATTATGTGTTCATTCATTATGTGTTCATTCATTATGTGTTCATTGTGCACTCTCTGGTTGATTATTGGTTGTTTTATTACTATGACTGTGTACAGGTTGGTTTCTCTCTGGTTGGGGTTTTCTTTCATTGCCACACTCCATATAATTCCATCTCCCTCTTTGCTCTTTTCCCCCTCTTCCCCACCCCGCCCCCACACCCCATCCTTTCCCCCTTCCCCTCTTCCCCACCCCGCCCCCCCTCCACAAATTTTCCCCGCCCCACTATGCTGAGTACTCTCTGATGCTTTCTCGGCTGCCCTTGATGGTCTTGGTTGCTGCTCAGATGTCCTCTTCAAGTTTTTGCAGCTCTCTTATCATGGTGTCCTTTCTACTCTGGATTTGGCTGTAGCTCTCCGAGACGGAGAGCACATTACGTGGTGGGCAACTGTTGAGCCCATAAAAGTCAAGTTGGTCAAAGTCAATTGCAGTCAAAGTCAAAGGTCAAAGTCAACTGATCAAAGTCAACAAGGTCAAGGTCAAAGTCAACAGGTGCAGAGTCAAAGTGCTAAAGTGCAGGTGTCAAAGTGCACAGGTGGTGCACAATTAATTGTCCACAAAGGGTAAATTGGAGAAAGTAGATTGCAGGTGGCAGAGGTATTTTCTCTAATTTCCCTAAGGTTCAAAGTGTGTTTTTAAGTGTTTTGGAAGGTTCAGGTGAAACCCCCCTTTATGTGCAAAAGTGAAGGCTTAAAAAGAAATGTGAAGGCATGTGAATCGGCAGCGGCGTACGCACAGGTGAAAGTATAGCCCCCCATTAAAATTTTGGGTTTTAGTCTAAAGTCACTACAGGACAAAACAGTGAGTCGTTGGCTGCCACTTGTGAGGACAATCTTGGGACATCAAAGTGAGCACCAAGATACCATTGCAGTTAGGAGCGTACGTGATCGACACACTCAAATCAAGGCAAGGCCATTCTTGGAGCAATCTTAGAGTAAGCAAGAGAGCATAGTCTAAGGAAGTAAGAGAGAGAAGTGCAAGAGTCACCAGTGTGCGACGCAGAGAAGTGGAAGTGAAGGAGTGCATAGGGAGTGCCTAAGGGATTGTGCAGAGAGTGCTAAGCTAGTCCCCCCAAGTATCTCAAGGTCCCATTGTAGTGGGCGCGTGCCGACAGAAGGTATTCACTCTTCCCCCCTTTGTGGAAGCTTGGTGCAAGGTGTGCACAAGGATAAGCTTGAAGCAGGTGGAGGTCTGGTGCAGAGGAGGCCGGCGGTAAGAAGACTTTGGGATATTGGGTATTTTGTAATTGGGCACTCTGTGGGATTGTGCACAGAGGTATTGGCTTGTCTTGTACTTCAAACATTGTAATTGTCTTACTGTAATCAATCGGCAGAAGCTTCCAGGTGTATTTTCTCTTCTTGTCTTCCCTTTTCTCCTACAAACCCTCAAACTCCTTCTTGTCTAAGAATCCACCAACAAAAGTCAACTACAAACTTTCCCAGATAAGGGCTTAATATAGTGTTCATTAGTATCATGAACATGGCTGGGGCATTTGTTAGTCCAAAAGGCATGACCAAAAACTCAAAATGCCCATATTTAGTTCTGAAAGCTGTTTTAGGAACATCTTCATATTTAATTCTAATTTGATGATATCCTTGACGGAGATCAATTTTGAAAATATCTTAGCTCCTTTTAATTGATCAAATAAATCATCAATTCGGGGCATTGGATATTTATTCTTGATCGTAACTTTATTCAAGGTTCGATAGTCAATGCATAGTCTCATTAATCCATCTTTTTTCTTGACTAAAAGAATGGGTGCTGCCCAAGGTGAAAGACTAGGTTGAATGAATCCCTTAACTAGGTATTCATTTAACTGCTTTTCTACTTCAGCCTGCTGGGGAAAAGGGAGTCTATAAGGGGATTTACATATAGGCTTAGTTCCTGGGAGCAAGTCTATAGCATGGTCGACTTGCCCACGAGAAGGAGGTAAGCCATGGGGAAGTTCTTTTGGAAAAACATCCCGATAATTATTTATTAAACACTTAAATTTAAACCTTTCATGTTCATATAAAGGAGACAAGATATAAGAAACTGGTTTCATATTATGTACATTGTTTACATCAGTTGGAAGTATCATGAAAACTTCCGCTTTTTTAGTATTTACAATTTTTTTCAACTCCATGCTAGAAATCATAGGAGTATTAGGCACATCATGCTCTCCTTGAATTAGATAACGGATTCCATTTCTCTCAAATTCCAAAGTATTCAGCTGATAGCTTCTTTTAAGTGTTTTCCCTAAACCCCAAAGCCATTCTCTACCCAAAACCACATCAGTTCTTTCCATGTGCATGATCTGAAAGTCTAATTTATCTTTATAACCTTGAAATTCTATTTCAAGGTTATAGATCATAGTATCCCAGACTTTCTTGTCTTGACCCTGCATCATAGATACAACATACTGATGAGGTGACTTTTGCTGGGTAACTTTAGTCTCTTCACCAGTGAGTAGTTTAGGAAATTGTTGGTGGCCGAGTCGTCTATCATGACTCTGGCATTCTCACCACTTATACAAGCATGAAGTTTGACCAAGTCATGAGGTCCAAACTGGTTTTGGACCCACATTGAGGCAGACAAACAGCACTGATGCTTGTCGTCTTCGTGAAGGACTTCCACTTTTTTCCAAACTTTAATATTTTCGAGATTCAATGTTTGGACTAAGTGTATTCCTGTCTTTTCTTTCCCTCTTATCTCACGGGTGGCTTTTTGTTGTCCCCTAGTCATGCAATTCTTACTAAGATATCCTGGCTTAAGGCACTTAAAGCAAAGATTCTCATTTTTTGCTTTTTCCCAAACCTCAGGGTCTAGCCTAGGTCGTGAAGATCTAGGGGTTTTAAAGTAGTCTTTTTTTATTGTGCCTAGCTTTCTTTTACCTGGTTTAAATTTTTTATTGTCTCCGACAAGATGAAGTGGTTGTGTTCCAGTTTTAGCATGATCTTCATAGATCTGTGCTAACTTAATAACATCTTCTAAACTTTTTGGAGCACTTCTTTTCACTTCATGTTTGAATTGCTTGTCGAGACCACGGATGAAACCTCTTACCTTATGAAATTCATCGAGGTCTTGCAATTTAAGTAGAAATATATAGAGAAAGGGGACATCCTTTCTGCAGGACTTTGTCCCATTCTTCCCAGTTTCTCTCATCCTCATTTTCTGGTAAGAATTCCTTTTTGAAGAATTCTTCAAATTGATTCCAAGTTTCTGGGATTCTTTGAGCCTCCTTTAAGCTCATCCACCACTTATAAGCCTTAGGTCCAAGTGATAAACTTGTTTCTAAGACTTGATAAGCTTCAGGGGTGTTTTTTTTAACTGATGCAAGTCTTGCCATTTTTCTAAAAATTTCAAGACTGCATCTTTGTTTCGGTCTTTATCTTCCCTTGAAAATTGAGGTGGTTTTAAATCTTTTGCAAAAGACAAGCTTCTAGACTTAATGGCAGTATGAGGAGGATTTACTTCATTATCTTTATTTTTTAAAGATACATTACTATGCAATGGTAGAGGGGCATCCGTTCCTTTACTAGATGATGGGTTCCTTGGTCGAATAGACAAGGAACCCCTTTGTGCAGGTAAGGGTAAGGATGGACAAATCGTATTACGAATTTGTTCCATCTTCCCTTGAACTTCATTGATTGAAGTACGAAGGGTACCCATCTCGTTTTGGATTTCTTTAACAATGAACATATCCGCTTGGATATCGTTCATTTTTTCATCCAAACTATTCAACTCTTTATAAATATTTAATTGTCTTCTTGGCCTATCTCTAGAAGACCTGGAGTGTAATCTAATTGTCTACCCCCTTCATGCGGTGCATAATCCTCTTCCTGCCTAGGAATGTCTAATAACATGTTACTTGCGTAGGAATCCCCCATAATTTAGTGAATACTTTGGAATCAACTAGAAATAAGAAAATGATGTTTCTAATACTGAAGGAAAATAGATGAAAATTAAATCCAGTACTTCCCCGAATTTTTTCTTTGATATCAACTTCTAGTTGTAGGTCGGATTGGGCCGCCTTGGACGATTCACTACTTCACTGCCTCGGTTGAACTTTCTTAGGCTCTTCAGTCTTTAATCCTCCGTTGCTCGTTCTTCCGGCCGATGTGTGCTTGATTGGTGTTCAACTGGAGATTGATTCCCCGTGGGTACCGATTGAGAATATTCTCCTTCTAAGTGCTTGACCAATGAACCTTGCTTTGTTGGATAAAGCAAAGCTTTATTGATCAAATGGTCGCGGGCTCAAGTCCCGTGTGGGACCTTCTCCTTTTAAAGGCGTCGCCTGAGAGATTCGTGTTCAATCCCTGCGTCTCTTGAGGAGAGAGAGCTATTGGATGCTCCCCCTCTCCACCCCACGTGAGTGGGCGGGTGAGCCTTCTACAAGCGACGGGTGTGGAATCCCTTGTGTGAGAATAGATTTATCTGTTGAAAATGAATATTCCACACACTACTATCCGTTCATTTGCACTTGAATAGGAAAGAAAAGCAAATCAAATAAGCATTCCAGTGCCTACTCGGAAACCCCAAGAAATTTGGGCTATATCTTGGGTCGTGCGTGAGCTACAGACAATTCCTAATCACTGAGCGGCTCATTACTTGTCAAGAAAAATTCCTTTGCCTTCATTCACTTCAGAGAGCACAGCGTTGCACCATCGTTGGCCCTGAAACTGATGCTCCTTCACCGGCCACCGGTTGGCTGAGGGATCTCCCTGGCTGTCGGTAGGCTGGGGGGGGGTAATCCTTCTTTAATGGTGTTTGTACTAGATCCACTGAGAACTTTGATCTGTTTATTGTCATGTGTGAATTGCAATACAGGCAGAAGAAGTTCCAATAACCGACGTCTTGGGCGCACATTGCTGCTGCACCATTCCTGAGAGAAAACAAATCTTTCATTTCTGACGACGCCCAGGCGCCCAGAGAGCACTCTTAGTGTGAGAGTGAGAGAGTGGCAACTACTAAACGGTGTCTGGGGCATGCGCAGAGAGTGATTGTAGAGAGAGAATATGGGATGAGAGAGAGTTTGTTGAGTTGTAGTCAGCAATAGAGCACGACCTGCAGATTCAAAGAGAAAGAAGTTTTTTTATATATTTCTTCTCCCTCCACGGACTGCAGCACGCAGCGCGCAGAGAGAGAAAGAGTGTAGAAGAGAGAGAGTGAGTTGAACCTTGCCTAGTAACTGTCCTAGCTGAGCGACGACGGAGACGCTGCCCAACTGTCCATTTAGAGATTCCGACTGTCGTCACTGAGAGTATTAGAGAGAGAGCATGGGATTCTAGCACCGGAGCAGTCATGGCAGAGGGGAAGTTTTCTGGTGGCAATAGATATCTGACAGGCAGCTCTGACGGCATGCAGAGAGAGGTAGTGGGAGACGGCGATCTGGTCAGGCACGCATCAGAGAGATACAGAGAGAGAGTTAAATCGAAAAGTTCTCCCTCCTTTCCTCCCAGCAGCCTGCATGCGGCAGCGTCGAGAGAGAGAGAGAGAGAGAGAGAGAGAGAGAGAGAGAGAGAGAGAGAGAGAGAGAGAGAGAGAGAGAGAGAGAGAGAGGCAGAGAGAGAGAGAGAGAGAGGCAGAGAGAGAGAGAGAGAAAGAGGGAGTGGGAGAGAGAGAGAGAGAGAGAGAGAGAGAAAGAGATAGGCAGAGAGAGAAAGAGAGAGTGAGGGGGAGAGAAAGAGAGAGAGAGAGAGAGAAAGGCAAGAGAGTAGATCAATCATTACTGTGTTAATTACTAATTAGTTGAGCTTTTTTTTAGTTGTGCCGTTTAATATTGCATAATTAAATTTTAATGTATTGATTATAGAGCATGAATGTATTAATTTGCCTAGCTAGTTCATTGAAAATACATGGGTTAGAAGCATATGTATGGATTATGTTTATGAGTGTAAATACATATAGTAAGTGTATCTACATATAAGAGTTAATGGTTTGATGTGCTATGATGCATAAAAATATGTTTCCATATATTGTAAGTACAGATAATCCAACTGTTGAAAATTTTCCGCCAACTCTAGATAGACCAGAAAACCCTAGCTTAACTAATAATTTAGTAGAAGAAACCATTAAGGAACGCTTAACAGAAGAGTCACTAGTTTTAAAATCATATCACGAAGCTATTGCTAGATATAGGGCTGCCTGTCCTTACGGTCCATAGCTACTTAAATTATTTAAATTTTATAAGAAGACCTTAGATTCAGTCATAGAAATAGGTAATTTAAATTGTTTGACATTAGAACCCTTATTTCCATAAGCCTGAGTTTGCTACAGAAACCCCGCGTGTGCCGATCAATTTCGGCGGATGAACTGATCCAACATCCGAGCATCTACACGACCCGACATTGGTGAACTAGAATTGAACCATCGGCTTGCGACTCAGACGGATATTTTCTGTTTGCATTGCATATACATTCGTACGATACTACATTGGTGCAGCTGCGTCTTCATCCCTAGAAGCTGTGGCAATCTCGTGAACTTGCAATCTTCTCGGTGTTGAGGGCTGGTCTGTTGACATGAGCGCCTCCACGAAGATTGGCAAGTAGGCGAACCTCCTCTCACCACCCTTTCATCAGTAATTGAAGAACACAACGTTTGCACCCATTTTAGCAAAAGATGTATTTAGGCTTTGATTAAAATCAATAAATGTATTGAATTTCACAAAAGCACTATTTTGAGCCTCATCTTCGAGCAATTGGTATAATTTCTTTACTCTTACATTCTTGGGTGCAAAATTTTATTTAAGGTTGAATTATTGGTATAGGTTAAAGGAAACTATTTGTTAATCATAGGTTAAGCATTAATCATAGGATTATTTGCAATATATGGGTATATTTAAAGGCTTATCAAACTAGACTCTAACGGAATTTCAGAATTAGTAGATGAGCATAAGGAAAGAGTAATGAAAGAAGTTCAGGATATTGTTAGGATTGTTCAAGCTAGATCAAATCAAACTACAAAAATGGATGAACTATTTCAAAATATGATGCATGAGACGCAGGGTCAGAAAGTAGCCGAAACGTTATTAAAAGATAAAGGGAAATTCACTGGTATGAATGTTACAAATTATTTAGACACATTTGAGGAATTAGCCAAGCTACATGGCTTGCCTGATACAAAATGGAAATCCTATCTTGGACGACTTGCTATAGGTACGGTTAAGGCTATTATGGATCTACATGACAATAAGGAATGGGATGAGTTTAGAAAAGAGCTACATAAGGAATTTTACTTAGAAGACTATAGTCAACACAGTAGAGAGGGATTTATGAAATGGATTAGTTCTCCTAAGCCTCACATTTCTTTAACTCAACTCCATTGCGAATTTATGAAAAGATTCTCTCAATTACCTAAACAGGATGTTGATATATTTAGGTAGTGATGTGTGTGAACACACTAGGACCGCTGGGGCACTTGTTTCCCTCTTTAGGAGGTTTTTTTCCCTCGGCTTGTATATGCGCCTATTGCCCTAATGGTCTACTTATCTTTGTACATTCTCTAGTAATACATTCAGTATTGTGTGTTTGTGCTCCAAGCTTCTTCTTCTTCCTTGTGCTGTTCGCGTGCTTCCGCAGACGTCTAACTCCAACAATTGGTATCAGAGCAGGTCGTCGCTTCATCTAGGGTGCCGTCGACACTCCTCCGTTTGCAGTCTCAGATTCGCACGAAATTTGGTGAGCATACTCAAGGTGTTTCAGAGATCAAAACGGCTTCGCTTTGTGGTGCCGAAATCGCAATCTGAGCTCGTTTCGACCTCCGAACGCATTATCGCAGCGCTTGTGCAGGCTATTTCATCTTTTTGTGCCAAAGGTATATACCAGTTTTTGTTTGCCAGTATAAGCGTCTCGAAGTCTGCTACAGGTTTAGCAGAACTCGTCTGGGCAGTTCCATTCAACTTTTTGAGATACAGTCAATTTTCTGCATCAAGGTATTTTAGTCACCGGCCATGGCTGAAAGCAGTGATGTATTCCGTATGTTGGTTGTTGAGGATAAGTTGGATGGTACCAACTACCCATTGTGGGCTTATATGACGCGACATGTATCGGTTGCAAAAAGGATTGTGGAACATTGTGCAAGGTGTTGAAAGACGTCCTGTCACACCTGTAACAACAAGTACTGCAAATACAGGTGTTGGAGCTGATGAAGATGGTGTCGAAGATGATGTTGTGCGGATTCCTGTTCGTGCTGCTGTTTCTGTTGCACCTACTGCAGAGCAGATTCGTTGGGATGGTAGAGATTCCTAGGCACATGCATTGATAGCTTTGTCTGTCAAACGTGCCATTATTCCTCATATTCGCTCTTGCAGAACAACTAGGGATGCTTGGGATACACTTACCACATTGTACCAAGCTAGGAATGAGGTTCGTGTTGCTTACCTCCGAAAACAGTTGAAGAGTGAGCACATGAATGAAGGTGATTCTATGGACAGTTTCCTAACGAAGATCAAAGACTTGAAGGAACAGTTGATTTCTGTTGATGAGGTTATACCAGATAGCTCACTTGTGTAGACCGTTCTGAATGGTCTTCCTGATTCATATCAGAGTTTTGCTTCTACTCTTCGGTTGATGATGAAAGGCAATCCGAATGCCTTATCATTTGAGGAGTTAGTCTCTGTTCTGTTGCAGGAAGATCAGTCGAGGCAGAACAGGTCCATTATGTGTTTTGCAGATCAAGCTTTCCTGGCTAGTCAGAAGGGCAAAGGAAAATGGAGCTCTTCTACTAGTAAGCAGAAATCTGCAAATGCTGCACATTCGAAGAACCAGGATAAGGATGAGAAGAAATCAGAAAAGCAGAAATTGTTTTGCAAGTACTATAAAGGGAATGATCATATCATAAAGAACTGTCCAAAACTGGCTGCAAAAGAGGCAAAGAAAAAGGAGGCTGGAATGGTTGTTGCAGAAGCCTCTACACCAAAAACAGAGTCTGCTAATCTTGTGCAGGAAGAAGAATGGGTGTTTACTACTGTTTGCAGTTTTGACCCATCTTCTCATGAGCAGTGCATGTCTATAGTGGACTCAGATGTTTGGTACTTTGACAGTGGGGCGACCAAAAATATTACCTCGCAGTGCAGTTTCTTCTCTTCACTCGAGTCTGCCCCTACAGGGAATACTGTCACATGTGCCAACAACTCCTCTTATCCTGTTATGGGAGTTGGTAAGATCATTCTGACTACTACTGATGGTAGTTCTTTCACCTTGTCAGATGCTTTATTTGTGCCAGGGATCAAGAAGAATCTGTTATCAGTTTCTACATTAGCCAAGATTGGCTTGGTTATGAAATTTGTTGATGATAGATGTACAGTTCATGATCTGTCAAATGGCGATGTTATTATTGCTTCTAGCATTTTATGTTGTGGGCTGTATAAGCTCATAGACTATGAAATATCTGTGAATGATTCGGCATGTGCAGTTCATGATTCTCAGGCTATCTCAGATGCAAAGCTTTGGCATGCACGCTTTGGTCATCTGAATTTTGCTAGTTTGTTATGGCTGCAGAAGTCTAATATGGTGTCTTCTTTGCCCAAGCTTGAGACACCTGGAAAACATGTATGTGAAAGCTGTATTTTGGGCAAAATGTAGCGTTCCTCCTTTCCAAAAGATGGTTCAGTTCGGGCTACGTAGAAATTGCAGCTTGTACATAGTGATGTCTGTGGTCCTATGCAGACACCCTCTTTTGGAAATTACCTTTACTTCGTGACTTTCATTGATGATTTTTCCAGGCATGCATGGGTATATCCACTCAAAGCAAAGTCCAAAGTGTTCATGTGCTTCAAACAGTTTTTGGTTTTGGCTGAAAAACTGTCAGCATGTAAAATAGGCACCCTCCGTTCTGATCAAGGGGGGGAATATATGTCTTCTGATTTTAATGCATTTCTGGCTGAACGTGGGATAAAACACCAGTGTACAGTGCCATATACACCTCAACAGAATGGACTTGCTAAATGGAAGAACAAGTCTCTCATGGAGATGGCGAGGTGTATGGTCAAGAGTCAGGCTTTACCTCAAAGTTTCTGGCTTGAGGCTGTCATGTGTGCAGCATATGTACTGAACAGGTGTCCCACTAAAAAACGCTGCAGTCTATCACTCCATCTGAGGCTTGGCATGGACGCAAGCCATCTGTTGCTCATCTGCGTGTTTTTGGTTGTTTGGCATATGCACTAGTGCCTGAACAACATCACAGAAAATTGGATGATAAGGCAGTAAAATGTATTTTTGTTGGGTACAGTTTTGAAAGTAAAGGCTATCGTCTGTATCATCCACAGACTAAACGCATTCTGGTTAGCCGTGATGTTGTCTTTGTAGAAGATGCTATTCAGCCATTGCTTTCATGTACTAAGGAGACATCTGTTAGCTCCAAAGACATGTATGATACTTTGATGCCTCTTTTTATAGGTGGACAGTCTAGTGTTGGTCCTAATGAGGCAACTTCTCAGCCTTTGCAGGTTTCATATGATGATGCAGATCATTCCATTTCTGATGCAGATTTACATGATGCACTTGTTGATGAGAGAGCTGATATTGAGCAGGCAAAAACTATGCCAAAATGGCTTGTGCAGTCTTTGCATGACAGTAAATTAGATGCACCTTTGTCATATCGTACTCGTTAAGGCTCTCATAGTGCCTCCTTTGCATTAGATTGCTATGCTATGGCTGCATCTAGTCTCTGTGATGAGAATGAGCCTGTTTCTTTTGATGAAGCACAGAATTCAGAAAATTGGATGGCTGTTATGCAATCTGAATATGATGCTATAATGAAGAATGGTACATGGTCTTTATGTGACTTGCCTCCTGGCAAGAAGGCCATTGGCACTAAGTGGGTATACAAGCTGAAGCGTAAACCTGATGGTACAATTGACAAGTATAAGGCTAGGCTTGTTGCAAAGGGTTATGCGCAAGAAAGAGGCATTGATTTTGATGAGACCTTTGCACCTACATGCCGTATGACTACTGTTCGGAGTATTTGTGCACTTGCAGCCCATCATGGTTGGAATGTACATCAGTTGGACATTAAAACAACATTTCTAAATGGTGACTTGCATGAAGAAGTGTATGTTTTTCAGCCTCGTGGCTTTGTGTAGAAAGGGCATGAAAACCAGGTGTGCAAGTTAAAGAAGGCATTATATGGTTTAAGGTAAGCACCACGTGCTTGGTATGAGAAGATACATGCCTATCTGGTTGCACATGGTTTTGAGAACAGTCCAACTAAAAGAACCTTATATGTTAAGCGTGTTAATGATGTGCTTCTGATCATTGTTGTCTATGTTGATGACATGTTGCTCACTGGTCCTATTGAGAAGCATATTGCTGATTTTAAGGCTGATTTGAATGCCTCATTTGAGATGTCTGATTTGGGGCATTTGCATCACTATTTGGGCATTCAGTTTATGCAAGTTGATGGTGGAATGGCCTTGTGTCAAATGAAATATATTGACACATTATTACAGTGTTTTGGCCTTGAAGACTGTAAGCCTATTGCCACTCCTATGGAGACAGGTTTATGATTGAGTCTTCATGATGCTGGAGATGCATTTGATGCTGTTCTCTATCAGCAGGCTGTTGGATGCTTGATTTACTTATGCATTACTCGGCCAGATATTCAGTTTGCTGTCTCACAGATGAGCAGGTTTATGCATTGCCCAGGAGTCACGCATTGGAAGGTGGTTAAGTGCATCTTTCGCTACTTGAGTGGTACTCGGCTACTTGGGTTGTTTTATCCCAAGGGGGGATCACTACCACCAGATTTGCATGCTTTTTCTGACTCAGATTGGGTCGGTTGCTATGACACTCATGTGTCCACCAATGGTTTTTGCTTCATGCTTGGTAGCTCATGTATATCTTGGTTGAGCAAGAAGCAGCCTATTGTGGCCACTTTGAGTTGTGAGGCTGAGTATAGGGCAGCTTTCACAGTGACTGTTGAGTGTGTGTGGCTTAGACGCCTTATGGCTGAGTTGGGTGTTGGCCAGTCTTCTGCCACCACCATCTTCACTGGCAGTCAGAGCGCATTAGCAGTTGCGAGGAACCCTGTGTTCCATGCTTGCACTAAGCACATTGAGGTGCATTATCACTATGTCAAGGATAGGTTCTCTGCTGAGGAGATCAGCTTGGCATATGCGCCCACGCAGGAGAACATTGCAGACCTTTTCACGAAGGCTCTGCCTAGGGAGAAGTTTGAAGCTTTCCGCAAAGCTTTGGGCTTACTTTTCTTTTGTGGAGTGATTTCCACATAGCTTGGCACTTCCTTATACATGAGTGCCAAGTCCTTGTTCACCGCATCACTCCCAGGGGGGATTTGTTGATATATTTAGGTAGTGATGTGTGTGAACACACTAGGACCGCCGGGGCACTTTTTTCCCTCTTTAGGAGGTCTTTTTCCCCCGGCTTGTATATACGCCTATTACCCTAATGGGCTACTTATCTTTGTGCATTCTCTAGTAATACATTCAGTATTGTGTGTTTGTGCTCCAAGCTTCTTCTTCTTCCTTGTGTTGTTCGTGTGCTTCCGCAGACGTCTAACTCCAACACAGGATAGGGTTGCCCTTACTCCAGATATCGTTTTATATTTTCTTAAAATCTTTACTCCAGATATAAGGATAGAGGTTGAGTGTAGACTTGAAGAACCGAGAAAGAAATATGGGCTTACAGATGACTGGGGTGTAGTGAAAACAGTAGTTGAGGCAGTTGCTCACATGAAGCAACGTAAAACACTCCTTTATGATTCAATGTCTCAACCATCTTCCAGTTTTTACTCCTATTCAGGCAACTAGGGATACACATATAGATTCAAAAGTTGAGCCTACAGCATCCACATCTAGAGTACCAACCAAGTTACAATTTGAGATTTTGTTTAACAAGTTGGACAATATGATGCATATGCACGAGAATATGTCTAAAGAGGTATCGGCTTTGCAGAATGTGGTGTATGCGTTAAACTTACAAGATAAACCTACAATGCAAGCTCATCCGACTATCTATCCTCAACCAGTAAGTGCTCCTAATCCACCATTAGTAGCTCCGAATCATCCATTAGTACCTCCTAATCCACTTTTTGTACCTCCTAATCCACCTTTTGTACCTCCTAAACCACCTTTAGTACCTCCTAATCCTCCAATTATATCCCAACCAATTCCTCAACCATTTAATCAAAGGAATTTCAATGAAAGGAGAAATTCCAATGTGAGGAGATGTATCTGGTGCGATGCCACAGATCATCTTACCTATACATGCGAAGCTTTGAGAGATGCGAAAGAGAAAAAACTTGTAATTGATATTGATAAGCAATTGTGCGATTATAGAACACATTTACCCTTAGCTGCAAATTGAGGAAAAGGAGGGATGCAGAAGCTGTATGAAAACCTTTTTGAGTCCAAGAAAACTGCTTCTGCTGTTAAACTAGAATATGTAGATAGCGACTCTGATTCTGAACAAACAAGAGAAACGAGGAACTACTCAATTGAAGCTTTAATAAAGGCTAGAGATGACATTATGCAGAAAACTGGATGGAACTCTCCTGTCGATCAATTCTCGATATATTCACATATTGCGAATGTTGAAGAGAAACGAAAGAGGGATGATGAGCAGGAAACAAATGAATCAGGTAGACGAATGACTAGAAGTAAGATGAAAGATGAGTCGAAGCCTAAGAAAGTTCAGTTTGAACAAGGCGAAAGCTCTAAAACAAATGAACAGCGAAGAAAAGAAATTAGGGAGGGTAAGCAACCTGTGATTAATGAGCCAATTCCAACATCAGATAAAGTAGAGGAAATTCCTATAACTGAAACAAAAATTGAAGAGAAACCAGAGAAGAAATCAAAACGAGTTCCGAAAGCTATTCTTATTTCAGAACTAGAACAAAAAGTTGATTCAAAGGAAATATTGTATGACATTTTATTAAAAAGTGCAGTAACAATGACCTTAGAACAAATCTTTTCAATAGCAAAAATTGAATTTAAGGAAATTTTTATTAAACTAATTAAAAGGAAGAGATTCCCTCTATCACAAGAGGTAGAGATGCAGGATGTTGCCGATGTAACTCACTTGATTCATGAATCTCTTTCTTCAGACTCAGAGGATGAAGAAAACAATACCTGTAATGTTAACAAAAATTTCTTAGGCCCGATTGTACCAGACGACGAAACCAAAAACTCAGAGAGTGATTTTAGAAAAAGTTTTTGGGCGAAAGGCACACCTGAGATTAAAATTAACTTAGGTGATCAGAAGAGATCATATTCTGCTTTAGCCCTAATTGATTCTGGGTCTGAAATCAATGTGATTTCGAAAGAATTATATGATAAGTTTAAATGGCCTATTGATAAGAATCACGGCTGGATAATAAGAACTGCAGACAATGGTTGTGGATCACTCCTAGGAGCATGTGCCAACATACCTCTAATGATAGGTGGAATCTCTGAGACATTCCACTTTTTCATTCAGGACAACTGCTCTTATGAAATTATCTTAGGTCAACCATTTATATGCGAAGCCAGAATGGAGAATAAAGTAATGGATGACGGCTCAGCATACGCAAGAATTAGATCTAAAGATGATCTACAATCACTTAGAAAGACGCCCATCCGTTCTCATGAAAAGATACGCGAAGATCATATGCCTCTTCGTGAGTTTGGAACTTATTATGATCAAAATTTTGCCTAGATGCCACTGTTGAGCGAGACAACGGTGGTTCTTGGTTTGATGTCTCGCACCCATCTGTAGATACTTTAGATAGTTTTTCTTTATATTTCCCTTCATCGTATTTGCAATTCAGTCATTATAAACAAATTCCTAAAAAAATTATAAAACATTATGAAAAATTTTATAAAGATAAAGGTCTCATTTCTTCTGATGAAAACATTGAAAACGTAATTGAAACTTTATCTTCAAACTCATTGTTTGAAGAACTTCAAAATATTTTGCATGAAAAAGAAACTTTTAGATTTGTACTTCTAATTCTATTGAAGAATATGATATTATTATTAAATTTGTTATGAGTAATGAAAGTAAGGAAGCAAAAGTAAATACAAAATATAAAACTGTTGATAAAAAATTAAGCCGATTGCCCAGCCTTTACCGAAAGAGAGTGAAGAGAAGTTTAGACAAGTTTTAAAAGATCCTTATTTAAGAGAGCGCTCAAATATAGGTCATACCTTCACAGACGAAACTTTAAAACTAATCAAGATAGGAAAGGATGATAATTTTTTGTTACCCGTGGAACGAGAATTATTTCAAAGAGTGATTAGAAAACATGGAAAGGCGTTTTCTTTACATCCCCATGAGATAGGCTGTGTAGACCCGCAAATTGTTCCACCAATGATTATCTTTATGGTGCCTCACATTCCATGGAATCTTTGTCCCATACCTGTTCCGAAAGCCCATCTTTGCTAGGCATGGAATTCGCTTAGCCCTTACTACTGCTTATAACCCTGAAGCTAATGGGAAGATAGAATGAGGGCATTCTCCTATTATTAAAGCGATTTCTAAAGCTTGCAATGGAGAACTTAAGAATTGGCCAAAATTTCTGCCATTTGCATTATGGGCTGATAGAATGACCTGCACTAGAACGACGGGGTATATGCCGGCAGAGTTGATGTACTGCCAAAAACCAATTTTCCCTGTGCACACTCAAATTCTTACTTGGACTACTTTACCATGGGAAGATAATCTGTCTATTGAGGATTTATTAGCTCTAAGGATTCAGCAACTAGAGCAAGGGAATGAAAGAATAGAAGAAGCTATAATTAATCTAAAAGATTCTCGTCTTAAGAACAATAAATATTTTGATAAATCACATAGGTTAAGGCCAAAGCCGATACAAATTAATGATTGGGTTTTAATTTATGATGGTACGTTTGATTCTCAGTATGATGCTCGTAGGAAACTAAAAAGGCGTTGGTTTGGACCTTATGTGGTGGTCAAAGTTTATAATAATGGAATGTATGCCTTACGCGAATTAGATGGTACTCCTCTTAAGAACTTAATTGCGGGTAAAAGAATTAAATTATTTAAACAAAGAGATGATGAAACTTATGAAGTTATGTATGATGAAGAGCATGACTGTAAGGAATTGAACTCACAACCTCTTGGTTAGGAATGTGATGGGCTAACCACTTGCCCCAAAAGCCATGGTTGAGGATTACTTCCTAATCCTCTCTCTTAGGGTGTGGTTCAACCATCTCCTACCCTTTCACATGGAGGATGCCCAAGCGCCTTTTTTAGAGGCCATTGGATCATTCCACCTTGCCCAAGCCTACTTCCTAGGCTCTGATACCAATGTAAGGAATTGAACTCACAACCTCTTGGTTAGGAATGTGATGGGCTAACCACTTGCCCCAAAAGCCATGGTTGAGGATTACTAATGTAAGGAATTGAACTCACAACCTCTTGGTTAGGAATGTGATGGGCTAACCACTTGCCCCAAAAGCCATGGTTGAGGATTACTTCCTAATCCTCTCTCTTAGGGTGTGGTTCAACCATCTCCTACCAGGATTATGTTACATTCTTCCCCCCTTGAACTCCCTCGGGAATGTACCCTGACCAGCTATGGGACTGGTAGGATGTACCCTGGATGTACCCTGGCAGGATGTACCCTGACCAGCTATGGGACTGGCAGGATGTACTCAATCAAGTTCCATCCAAGGATTCCCAAGGAATTCACACATTGCAAGCTAGCTCATTGGAAAGTTCGTTCCGAGAGCTTTCCAACGGTATATTACACGCCTCAATCCGACCTACGGATTGGGAGATACACCACAATCATTGTAAGGTCCATCATTGAAATCGACGCGCGTCTTCCACAATTCCTACCCTTTCACATGGAGGATGCCCAAGCGCCTTTTTTAGAGGCCATTGGATCATTCCACTTTGCCCAAGCCTACTTCCTAGGTTCTGATACCAATGTAAGGAATTGAACTCACAACCTCTTGGTTAGGAATGTGATGGGCTAACCACTTGCCCCAAAAGCCATGGTTGAGGATTACTTCCTAATCCTCTCTCTTAGGGTGTGGTTCAACCATCTCCTACCAGGATTATGTTACAATGACTAATTTATGTATGGATGAATTTCATTTATGTGGGTTTCTTTTGCAAGAAGAAGAAGAATATTTGATTATGAAACTAAATAATTTTGTATATCTAGTTGTTGCTGTTTTATTTTCAACAAGTCTTTGAAGATCAAATTAAGATGAATTTTAAAAAAAAATGAAGATGAAGCAGATTGAAGATGAAGTTGATTTTAGGTCATATTTTTCTATGTCGTATTTTCTCTGCCTATCTCTTTCTCTCTCTCTCTCTCTCTCTCTCTCTCTCTCTCTCTCTCTCTCTCTCTCTCTCTCTCTCTCTCTCTCTCTCTCTCTCTCTCTCTCTCTCTCTCTCTTTCTCTCTCTCTCGGCGCTGTCGCACGCAGGCTGCTGGGAGGAAAGGAGGGAGAACTTTTCTATTTAATTCTCTCTCTGTATCTCTCTGATGCACGCCTGACCAGATCGCCGT
The DNA here is from genome assembly GCA_020310875.1 of Ceratopteris richardii. Taxonomy (NCBI): domain Eukaryota; kingdom Viridiplantae; phylum Streptophyta; class Polypodiopsida; order Polypodiales; family Pteridaceae; genus Ceratopteris; species Ceratopteris richardii. The sequence goes on from CM035410.1 coordinate 5,935,926, forward strand.
CTCCCACTACCTCTCTTTGCACGTCGTCAGAGCCGCCTGTCAGATATCTATTGCCACCAGAAAACTTCCCCTCTGCCATGACTGCTCCGGTGCCAGAATCCCATGCTCTCTCTCTAATACTCTCAGTGACGACAGTCGGAATCTCTAAATGGACAGTTGGGCAGCGTCTCCGTCGTCGCTCAACCAGGACAGTTACTAGGTAAGGTTCAACTCACTCTCTCTCTTCTGCACTCTTTCTCTCTCTGTGCGCTGTAGTCCGTGGAGGGAGAAGAAATATATAAAAAAACTTCTTTCTCTTTGAATCTGTAGATCCTGCTCTGTTGCTGACTACAACTCAACAAACTCTCTCTCATCCCATATTCTCTCTCTACAACCACTCGTTGCGCATGCCCCAGACACCGTTTAGTAGCTGCCACTCTCTCATTCTCACACTAAGAGTGCTCTCTGGGCGCCTGGGCGTCGTAAAAAATGAAAGATTTGTTTTCTCTCACGAATGGTGCAGCAGCAATGTGCGCCCAAGACGTAGGTTATTGGAACTTCTTCTGCCTGTGTTGCAATTCACACATGAAAATAAACAAATCAAAGGTCTTAGTGGATCTACTTGAGAAATTGTGGTGTGAAAAAGCCACCTATGCACTCTCTATGTAAAGCTTACATAACCCCTCCTTCAGGTTCATTTTGTTCAAAAATTGAGACAATGCTCTCTCTTTCTAATCACTCTCTCTCTAAGATGGTCAATAACAGAATCAAAGAAAGAATGCAGAGAATCAATAATAGTACCTGCAAGAAAACATTAGGAAAGAACAGAGCTTAACACACATATTTATACACTCATAGAGTCCTTTCTATACCACTCTTTTTATTTTTACTTTATCCTACAACCACACTTTTGCCCACACATATTTACCACACTTTGAATTGGCTTTCCACATACTTTAATTACATACTCTACTTATACCACTCTTTACACACACACACACTCATTTACCTCACCTTTAACTATTCACTTTATCCACTTTAGTTACACACTTAACTCACACCACACTTTCAATTTACTCACATACACCACTCATTAATAAATCTATTTAATTTATGATTTTAATTTAATTATCCATATTTTTCATAACTTAATAATTCATTTAATTTGAAACTTACATTAAGGTTTTAATTAATTAATTACCTTAGTATTAATACTTACACACACTATTAATATAACTAATTAATTTTAAATAAATAAATATTTAATTTTTAAAACTAACTTAATTAAATATCAAATGTTTTACTAATGCCAATATCCATTTTCGCTTAATCCTACACTCATAACCCTTCTAAAAACCCTTGGAAACCCATTCAAATCCTTCTGAACCCTATCATTAATCCATTGGCATTTAAATAAACCCTAGCATTAACCCATTAGAATCTTTTGAGACCCTTTAGATTAACCCTACTGACATAAAATCATATGAACTTATGAAACCCTAGGGTTATATACCCATGTTTCTTGCATGTATGAATATAAAAAACTCATTAAATATATAATTAGGCTAAACCCTAATATGAACACATGTTCTGCTTCATCATTCGTACCTGAAAACACTTCAAACGTAGTTAATTCCAATAAAAAAAACTGATCAACAGTGATATAAAAGGTTAGAGTTCACCAATAAAGTTGTTTTCATTTTCTCTGGTCGTCAACTGGAAGATGCAAATCTTTCCGACATCATGTGAAGTTGAATATCATGCAGCATTTACAACTACTCTAGAGTCAGTTCAGTTGAAGAAGATTTTCAGTTATCTTGATGTGAGAGTACATGAACCCATTCAGATATTTTTCAGATAGCCAAACTGCAATAGCTATAGCTAAGAATCCAGTGCATCATGCAAGGAAAAAGCATATAGAGGCACACTACCACTATATTCGAGCGAAGATAGCTAAGAAGCACATGGAGCTAGTTTATGTTCTGTCTAGTGAGAATGTTGCAGATATATTTACCAAAGCATTGACTAGAGATAGTCATGTGAAGATTTGCAGGTTACTGAAACTTGTACCAATATGACATTGAAGGAGGGATTGTTGGAAGTCAATGTCTTCATTGGTCCAAATATTATCAGGATATAGTATTGTATATATATTTCTAGAAGACACCTTTATCAAGCCACGATGGGCGACGTGGATGGATCGACATGCTTTCAAACAAACCCACCAGGGATCGAACCCCGTTGGGCATAGCGGCGATGTTCTTTTTTAATAAAGCAATGATTTGAAAAACGCAAAAGGGGCAAGCGCTGATTCTATGATGGATTTGTCTTATTGATCGTTCGTGGTGCTTTTACAAAGTAGTGCTTTTGGAAGAGTATACAAAACTATATAATGAGAGCCAAGCTCATTGTATAATCACTCACTCAAGCTCTCAAGGAGATCAAGGAGCAGTCTAACACTCTTGAGGAGGTGGAGATTTGGTGAAGGAGAGGCTACTCTCTTGGAGCAAGAAGTCTCTTGCAAGGTGGTGGTAAATATCTTTTGTGAGTTAACCTTATATTTCGCTTTTAGGGTTTCTCTACCCTTATCTCAAAATTAGGTTGGTTGATTTACAATTTTGTTACACTATTTTGTGAGAATAAGGTTAGCTTCATTGCTTCGTTCACTTCACACACACTTAGATTATTTCAACATAATCTAAATTTTGTATCATCATCTTCTTGGATATTCTTCCATTAGTGAGTGCACCACTTTATATGGTTGAGTAGTACTCCCATGTTGTAATTTGGACATCTATTTTCTAGTGAGTAAGCATCCAGCTTACATTCTCTAATCTTGTCTCAAGATCTCTATGTTTCTCTATCTCACATATCATATTATTTAATTAAGTTGTGTATGCTCAAAAGGTTTTAGTATTGGAACGATACTGGGGCCCCAAATTCCAACACTTATTTATTATTATATACACTGTTGTTAATTTTTTTTACATGCTTAATCCTAGGTTTTGATTCTATATAAGGCCATGGACTACCATAATACTGAGGATTTTGGTACATCACCCCTCCCTTGTGTACCAATTGAGCAACAAGTGGAGCTTTTGCAACACAAAGTCCAACATGCTCAAAACTAGATAAAAGAATGTGATGTTGCACTCCAACAAATATAGAGTGATAAAAATAACCTAGTTAAGGTGGTGAAGGCCATTATCACCGCTCAAAAACAAGGCACATAGTCCAAGATTGGTATGAAAATTTTTCAATTTTCACGATTCAATGGGCGAAAGGATGGTCGATTTGTTCTTTCATGGCTTTCTCAATCTGATGACTTTTATTCTAATGAACTATATTATGAAATTGAGAAAGTGAAATTTGTTACTAATTATTTGGTGGGTAAGGCCCAGTTATGGTGGAATGTTTTGCGGCATAGCATCAACCGTCCCACCACATGGACCACATTTCAAGAAAAGACCAAGGAGTCTTTCCTTCCTCCCCAATTCCACTTAGATGCTTGTCGATCATGGACAACTTCTGGATGGAAAGATGGAGATACTATGTCTACCTACACTGAATGCTTGTGGCAATGACTACTACTTATTCGTTCGCTTGAAACAATCCTTGAAGATACTTTGCAATGGAAGTATGAAGATGGTTTGGAGATGCGAATCCAAGCCAAGCTCAACACACTACATCCCACAACTTTCTATGAAGCTAATTCTTTTGCACATGATGCTGAGGAGGAGTTTCAATCCATCTCCAAGTCCATTCGCTTACAACAAACGCGTCAACGACCACAACCAATCAAGCCCAATTTTCCTTTCAAACGTCGTTTCACTACTTTCTCTTCCCCTACTTTTCAGCATCCTCCTCAATCCAATTTCACACCCATTTACAAGCCAACCCCCTTACACCCTACCAACCCGCAAACCCTTCAAACAATGATGATGGATGCTCAACAAAAGAGGCTCCGTATCAGTTGTTGGCATTGTGGTAAGTTTGGTCATACTAAAGCTGAATGTAGGTTCCGAACTAATGACATGAAGCCTATTGGATCTCAAGTACACAACATGAAGGCCGTTCACACAAACAGTCAACCTGATTGGATCAAAGAAATATTGGAAAACGATATAAGTACCTTGGTTAATGAAATTTCTATTCATTCTTTACTTTGCATGCAAGGACTATTCATGGTAAAGTTGTTAATATTTTACATAATGATGGTAGTTCACATTATTTTTATTTCTTATACACTAGTGCAAGATCTTCAATTACATCCACTTCCTTCTATGTATAAAGTTAAGGCTGCATTTCAAGGAAATATATATAATGTTACAAGTGAAGTGCATAACGTTCAGACTTGTATAGGTTCATACATAGATGAACACACATTCTTAAATGCTCCTTTGCAGTCCTATGATGCTATATTTGGTACGCCTTTTCATCATCATTATAATCCATGCATTGATTATCATACACACACAATGAGGTTTAAGTTTAACAAATCAAGATATTTCTTTGTCTGCAATGCATGACTTCCGACCATTTCCATTAATTATTGATACTCAAGTCAAACGTGCATTTAGGAAAGGCTATAACTCATGTATTGTTTTTGTCAATAACATAGTTGATTACACACATACATTTCCTAATGCACATAAATCATTTATGGATTCTTATCAAGATTGCTTTATGGTTGATTTTCCTTCTAAACTACCACCTTGAAGGGGATCTCTTGACCATAGAATAAACTTAATTCCTCGTAATTCACCTTCCTATAAAGCACCTTATAGGCATGGACCTTTGCATAAAAAAGAAATAGCTAATCAAGTTAAGGATCTACTCCACAAAGGACTTATAAGGCCTAGTTCTTCTCCCTTTGGAGCACCTCTTCTTTTAGTGGAGAAGAACAAGAATTATAGGATGTGCATCGATTATAGAATACTCAATAAGGTCACAATTACAAACAGATATCCTATTCCTAGGATAGACGGTTTGCTAGATAAACTTTGTGGAGCACATGTCTTTCGCAAAATTGATCTTAAATTAGGCTATCATCAGATAAGAATGACACAAAATGACATTTATAAGACTACCTTTAGAACTCAGACTGCTCACTTTGAATTCATGGTAATGCCTTGGACTCACCAATGCACTTGTTACATTTGCACGTATGATGAACAACATTTTTTTTTAATTACCAAGCTTTTGTTCTTGTTTTCTTTGATGATATACTTTTGTATAGTGAGAAAGATGATGAACATGAACATCATTTAGCAACTGCTTTTAAATTGTTATGCAAAAACAAACTTTATGCCAATCCTTAAAAGAGTTATTTCTTTCAAAAAGAATTAGAGTATTTAGGTCATATTGTTTCTAGTCAAGACATTCATGTAGATCCAAAGAAAAGTAAAGTAATTGAAGAATGGCATGTACCTCAATCCGTGAATGATGTATGCTCTTTTATAGGGTTAGCTAATTTTTAGAAAGTTTGTAAAAGATTTCTCTTATTTAGCACTTCCACTCACATTATTATTGAAGAAAAAGTTAAATTTTGACATGGGGATTAGCACAACAACAATCTTTTGAAAAGCTCAAACATACACTTTCTCATGCACCTGTTTTGCAATTACCAGATTTTGCACAACCTTTCCATGTAGTTACAGATGTTAGTGGTTTAGGTATAGGTGTTGTATTAATGCAAAATGACCATCCTATTGCATTTGAAAGTAGGAAACTTAGACCTTCTAAAAATAATTATAGTACATATGATAAGGAACTTTTTGCTATTGTGTATGCTTTAAAAATTTGGAAACCTTACCCTATGGGTTCTAAAGTTTTAATAAAAAAAGACCAACATGCTATTAAGCATTTATTAAATCAACCATTGATTTCTGATAGACATATTAAATAGGCTTCCTTCATACAAAATTTTTAGCCTATGATTTAATATCAACCTGACAAAGCTAATGTTGTAGTTGATTCCCTTAGTCGTTTCCAATCCCCACAAACAAAGATTGTTTCAATCAATAATGTTTATGTTGTTTATATTCATTCATTTCATGACATGATTCCTACTTATAAATCTTATTTTTATTTTTCACAAACATGGAATGCTTTCAATAATTCTACATAATCTAATGAGGATCACTACACTTTTCATAAGGATTCTTGTATTTCCAACACAAGTTATGCATCACACAAGGTTTTAAAGATTTTTTTATGAAAGAGGTGCATGAACCACCATATATGGGTCATAGGGGTATACAAAGTACTATTTCTATGTGTAAAGAATTTTTCTTTTGGCCAAATATTGAAAAGGATATTGCACAGTATATTTCCCATTGCATTGTGTGTCAACGTGTGAAAAGACATCATGGTAAACCATTTGCATTATTAATGCCACTTCCCATACCTAATGAACCATAGGAACAAATTTCCATGGATTTTATTATTGTTCTTCCTACAACTTCATCTCATAATGATACGATTTGGACAATTGTTGATAGGTTTAGTAAACAAGTGTATTTCATTCCTTGTAAATAGACTCTTTCTGCACCTCAAGCTGCTAAGTTATTTATTAAATGTATTTTTTTTGCATCATGGTTTATTCTTTCATATCGAGATATTCATTTTTGTAATCACTTTTGGTGTTGCATTATCTCAAAATTTAGGTTCTAAAATAGACTTTAGCTCTGCATTTCATCTTGAAAGTTATGGGCAAACTGAAGCTACAAATAAAAATATTTTAGATTTATTATGTTGTTATTCTTTAGTTAGTCCACGTAATTGGGATGAGAAAATTCCTTTATTACAATTGCATATAATAACACAACACATACCACTACTGAACGTGCACCATATGAAATTGTTTATGGTAAAAAGCTTCCCACTCCCATGACTCTCACTCAAACTGATATACCTATGGCTGATTCTTTTGCACAAGAACATATTTATACACTTCATGAGGTTCATGTGCACATTAAGAAGCGTCAAGAATGTAATTACATGCGTAATGTTAATAAGAAATGAGTAGTTAAACAGTTTAATGAAAATGACTTGGTATGGTTACAAATAATTAAAAGACATCTGAAAAATATTTCACAACATCCTAAAGTTAAATTTGCACCACATTATTATAGACCTTTCTATATTATTCAGAAAATTAATGAGAATGCTTTTAGACTAGACATACCTTCTCATTGGAATATACATAATTCTTTTCATATTATTTTATTGAAATCTTTTGAAGGAGCTTTACCACCCACTCCTATTTTAGATGATCCTCCATTACTTGAAGAGGATGTTGAAATTTTAGGTCGAGAGAAAATACTTGATTATGATGTTACTACTACACTCACAAGTAACCAATATCATAGATATTTAGTTAAATATCAAAATACCTCACCTAAAGAATCTCAGTGGATTCATAAAACATCACTAGCTCCACACTATGATCATTTGATTTTTGCATATCATTCACAGTCACATTAAATTCTAGTTTTCCAATTCCATGCATGTGCTTTTACATGGAACATGCTTATGATTGTTCAATGATGGGACATGTGACTGGCCATCCATGTCTATTTTAATTTTAGCAACTGAGGTCAGTTGGTTGTCAATTGGGAGGCATGTTACACTTTATGGAATAATGGAATGTTATATGGATTTTAACGTCTGGAGGATTTTTAATGTGATTTGTGTTCGGATTTAGCAAGTGAAGACTCATGAGGGTGTGAATACAGGTGGACTTATTCAAATATTTTTGAAGATATTTAGAAGAATATTTAGAAGATAGTATTTTAGTTATTTTTTGTAAAAGTAATAGATCACTTTAGAAAGTGACATTTTTGTAAAAATAGTAGATCATTGAAAAGCGCCGATTTTGTAAATAAAGAAAATTTTCATAAATGCACACTTTTTGAAGCGTTGCCTCATGTACCTTCTATTCAAAACGTAATGAAAAAATACCTATAAATACACATGTTGTGATAGACTCATCCATCATAGTATGTGGGGGGAGATTGTACCCAATATGGTGTCAATTCTCTTGTCTCTTTCTATTCTCTTTATGCTTTTGTGAGATTTCATTTCTATACTATCCTCTGCGTACATGTGTCTACAAGATCTGCTCAATAGCCAAAGAAGGTGATCCAAGAGAAATTGAGGGGAACTAACATACAAATAGTTTTGGCATGTTCAAAATTGGTAAAATCGACCCAAAGCTCACAAAAATTTAAGATTGGTACCCCAATATTTGCCACCTTGAAGGCTATGTGGAAAAAAATCCAATTATGCAAGTTTCGAAGTCAAAGTCTCACAAGAAAATAATAATTTGATTCAATTTCAAGTCAAGATTCTTTGAAGAACATATGCTGAAGTATTGAAGCAAAAAGTACAAATCAACCTTTTTATTGGTTGAACCATGAGTGATATACAAATGTTTCAGTGAGGAACACATGAACAATGGTAAGCCGTACTCATGCTTCCACTTAGAATTACTAATCTCACAAATCACATTCACTATTTGAAGTTCTCAACCTCTTCCAACTAGGGATAAAAAGCCCTTTGAAAATAAGAGTGTCACAGAAGCTCATTTCCCATAACCACAACCAGAGCAATCCAAATTATCATGGACACAAAAGAAACTCTCTTGAACCCTAGATTTCATATGCCTTTCTACATCTCATGATTGGTTCACAATCTGAAGAATCTAATAACATCATCACACCCCAAACATGCCAAAACCCTAAGAACAATTGTCTATTTGCTTGATTCTGACATTTGAAGGCCCAATTTTGAGTTGATGGCATCAATGATGATATCATCAATTAATAACTGCCATTCAACACCTATATAAGGAGGGTTTGACCATTCATATCCAAAGTCTTATGGATGCCAGTCTTGAGAGCTCAAGGAGTCACGATCTCCAAGTAAGTGCTTTCCAAGTTCAAGTTCCGGTTCTAGTCTTGCCCCTTGATTCTATTCTTGTCTAGTCTAGTATTCTCAACATCCTATCTTATCCTCTTCTAATCATGTAGTATGAGGTCCTATCTAGCTATTTCTTGTACCTAGTCCATCTCCATCAAGGGAGCAAGAGCAAGAACAACAAGAGGAGCTACAATCCTTCAATGGCCTTGGGTTCAAGTCTTGTGAGAGGCTGGGAGAGTAGAATGTATTTTACTCAAACCTAAGTCCAACTCCAAGAGAGTAAGGATTACGACCACCATGTGCTAGAGAGATGACTCTCCTCCCAACCAAATGCCTCTATATATAGCTCTCACGAGGGGACTACCTTCTTGGGCAGGTGGATACTAACCATCCATGTGTCGACCGTGTAACTGCATGTGCGCCAAGTGTCCCAATTAACTCGAATTAACTCAAGTGGATGCTTCTAGAAGGCTCTAGATCTCTTTGGGCAAAATACTCTCCCCATGTCCCCCATGGGGATTGAACCCAAGACCTCCTCCTTCACGTCCTTGAGACGTAACCACTAAGCTAAATGGATCACTTGTTCACAAGAGCACAAGACCTCCAAGTAAGTCTAAACTCGAGATCTTTGGTCATACACACGGATGACCAACGGTATCCGATTTCAGATCCGTTTGAACCAACTGGACCCTTAGATCATAGGCTTACTTTATTACATTCTTCCCCCCTTGGAGAAAATATTTTTGTCCTCGAAAATAGAGCTATATATCTACTGTAGGCAACCCTCGAGCCTCATGTTCTAAAACTGGAAGAACATGATCATGTTCTAGAACTGGAAGAACATGTCTCATCTCTATGGCGGCATCCCTGCCCAAATGATTCAAAACACTTTCTCGCTTCAAACTTTGAAAAACCGATCAAAGTACAAAGTAGTGAACGAATAATAAGGGTGGATCTAAAAACATCCATGAACAGTTCATAGTTTCTCTATGTGCGATCTATGGACAAACCTGTGAACTAGATGGATTCAAATTACTAGTCCATTTTTGGGCATAACTGGTGCATGGACTTAGTAACGAAGCCGGGATTCTTATCCCTCACAAAACTTTGAGAACTCTTGATTCACTTGAATTTGGTTTGGAAAACTTGAAGTTTGGTTGTCCCAAATATCTAACTTGAATGTTTGTACAATGGTTAACTCCTATCCGACAGTTACTTAATTTTTTCACCCGATGAGAGGACTACTTTGTCCTAATAAGTTCAAAAATCCTATGTAAACTGTAGGAGAAAGTTTACCATTCTCTTTGAGTTAACCATACTATAACTTGACCAATTCAAATTCAAAATGAAAATTGTCCAATTTAGGACACTTTTCCCAAAGACTTAAGCTAAAAGTTCTTGGGAATTGTCGATCTTCTGAGCAATTCCTAAGTTTCTCCATTCTAGAGTATACTGGACTCTAGGAAATCATTTATGCTATAACTTGAAGCAACTCAAATGAATAAGTCAATCTTGAACTTATCATCTTTTGATGTTTGAAAATATTCTTGTACAGAACATCTATCTAGGATGTTTAATTTAGTTACCTGTTCTATTTGGCTAACCCTTGACTTTTTTGGAAAGCATCAGATACCATATCTGAGTCAAATTCAAAAGATTTGGAAAGCGGAAAGAAAGAACTAAAACTCTGTTCAACCAATTCAAACTTCAAAAATACATAAACTTGCTATGAGTCAAAGTCTAGATGACTCAGGACTTTAACTTCTCAAAGATCTGTTTCAACAGGGTATTGAAGCATTTTTTCTATCTTTAAGAGAAATAAGCTGGATTCTCGAAAAGATTCAAAGAAAATCGAAAAAACCACCCAACCACAAGATACGACCCACTGAAGTTCTGTTGATGAGTTTTGTATTCAAATAATGCTTCACTTGAGACTAAGTTTAGGTCATATTCAATCTTTCTGACTCCTTACTGGGAATGCATTTCTGTTGATGAGTTTTGTATTCAAATAATGCTTCACTTGAGACTAAGTTTAGGTCATATTCAGTCTTTTTGACTCCTTGCTTTGATACCAATGCAAGAGAGCAAGGATTACGACTACCATGTGCTAGAGAGATGACTCTCCTCCCAACCAAATGCCTCTATATATAGCTCTCACGAGGGGACTACCTTCTTGGGCAGGTGGATACTAACCATCCATGTGTCGGCCATGTAACTGCATGAGCGCCAAGTGTCCCAGTTAACTCGAGTTAACTCAAGTGGATGCTTGTAGAAGGCTCTAAATCTCTTTGGGCAAAATACTCTCCCCATGTCCCCCATGGGGATTGAACCCAAGACCTCCTCCTCCACATCCTTGAGACTTAACCACTAAGCTAAGTGGATCACTTGTTCACAAGAGCACAAGACCTCCTAGTAAGTCTAAACTCAAGATCTTTGGTCATACACACGGATGACCAAACGGTATCTGATTTCAGATCCGTCTGAACCAGCCGGACCCTTAGATCATAGGTTTACTTTATTACACCAACCTTCTAGAAGGTTCTAACGCCAGTTGATGGGACACTTGGAGCATATGTAGTTACATGGTGTCAACAATTAACAACATTGTATTCACCTAGCTGAGTGGGTAGACCCTTGGAGAGAGCTATAATTAGAGGCATCAAGTTGGGAGAAGAATCATGTCTACTGTAGGTGGTGGTCATAGTCTCTACTTCTCAACAATACAACTAGTTTTTGAAAAAGGAATTCATCTGTGAATTCTTTGCTCATGTAGTCCAATATATTGTGGGAATCTTTTTTGGGAAAAGGAATACAAGTGGATTCTAAGAAAGTTTAAGCCATTTTGAATTGGCCACACCCCAAAACAATATATGAACTTCAAAGTTTCTTGGAGTTATCAAAATCCTACTAAACGTTTATCCTAAACTATGTTAATAATCGTTCCACTTGTAAAAAGAATAATGGGTAAAGGTAGGACCTTTACTTGGGACAAAGAACAAGTTGAAAGTATGGAGTTACAACCGAAGAAAGTTGTAACTTTGACACCTCTTATACAAATTATAAATCCAAATAATCCATTTATTATAGAAATGAAGGAAGTAGTCTTTAGTAGGAGTTTTATTGATAGAAGATGTTGAGAGTAAAAAGTTAAGCCTAGATCAACAAAATTATTTTGGTTAAGAGAATGAATTGTATGCAATAGTGCACCCTAAAAAAATGGCATCATTCTCAATTGGCTCATGACATGGGTACAACCTTAATATTTTCCTAGATTATTGAGCGATTGTTAGGGTCATATTTTATCGACTAAGAATTTGATCTATTCTGGAAAATCCAAGCACACTGAAGTGCAGTATCACTTGAATAATGATTGCTCAACCATTGTTTGTAATTTCCTTGAGTATGGCCATACTCAAGAAACTAATGCACATGCCTTAATATCACTAAGGGGTGGTCTCCCATAGGATATTCTTCAAGTGCGAGTAGCTCAATTCCTTGTTTTGCAAAGTGCCAATAGTTTATGCCATGAATCTCCTGGGAGGATGTCCCATATTCAAGTCCTACATAGGCTCATCATATCCATATAGAATCGATACATAGAGGGCTTGCTTTCCAAATTTCCTCTACTTAAAAAAAAAAGCTACCATTACACAAAATGATCATGCAATGTGGTGTTGTTTACAAACATCTGCATTTCATATTTTCACTTTGTCATTACGCGAGTCGCGACCATTGGAATTTGTCAATAAATAAGTTCTCTCAAACGCATAGAAGATGGGTTCTATTCCAAAACCCTACATGCCATTAGAGCTTCAAATATCTGTTAGCCATCTAGAAGCTTCTTTCGTCTAAAGCAGTGCTCAAATTACCAACGCAGACAGAAAGGAGAGGTGATTTCATCTCGCCATGGCTGCCGACCTATCAGAAGACATCACCGAACTCAAAGCGCTACTGAGTCGAGCAACTCGTCCCCATGTGAAGAGCCTCATCTCCTCAGAAATTCAGACGTTGGAAAAGGTTAGTATGTATTCTTGGCGATCGGTTCTAGAATGAGGATGTGTCATAGAACTACGGTTGGTTGTGGCTGTAGAGAGATGTCTTTACATTGCTTACAAGTCCATTCGAGGTGTCATATCTACAGTGAATTGCCATCATTTTTTGCCCTCTCGGTGCTCCGTTTATTCATAATTGGTTCGCCGTGACCTTTGCGACTTGGGGTGGTCCAATATTATTGGTTTGTGTGCACGAGCATCTTGCCTATTTCATTTGCAGTATGTTCTTTATTGGGGCTGTTTGTGCTAGGCATCTGTTGTTTTTTGACGTATGTATTTCACGTTTTGTTGATCTCATGAGATTCGAGATGGGCTGTTTCTTTGCTACTAGTGATATGAGTTGTGACTAGATTATTGAGCACTGTATGGCTTACAGGTAGCTTCTACGTCTGCTGCGCAAAATGAAGGAAAAGCCACACTTCTTCACACCAGCAAAGCAGTGCCTGAAGTGCGTTATACGACTATATCAAGCTTCAGTTGGGATCAAGATGTTGAAAAACTGAAGGTAGCCAGTGCGTTCTTCTGCTATGAAATGCCCGGAGAATATCGATGCATTGCTGCTTTGGGAATTTCATATCTAATATCTTACGTTTTTCATCTTTGTAAATGTCTGCTGAACCGAGTTTGTTCATTACATATTGCGGCACCGTAAAGGGAATTCTGAAAATTGCTTATCTAGCTTCTTTTCTTGTGTTCGTAAGTCCTTGATTTAGCATCTGGAAACCATGAGTTGCTGCTGAACTAGTTCACACAAGGATTCATATTGTTGATTGCATGCCCGAACTTCCTTTCTGGAAAGATTCAAATATATCAAGAGCCTTACACTAATAACTATTATGTCCTTTTTGATTGTTCCTTGTAGATCTACATTTCTCTTCAAGGGGCTTCAGAGGACAAAGTTAACGTCGAGTTCAAATCAAGGACTTTTGAGTTGAAAGTCCATGACGTTGAAGGGAAGAATTACAGACTCTGTGTCCCCTGTTTATGCAAAGCGATTGCACCTGAGAAGTGTAAAATTATCGTCAAATCTACTAGGATTACCGTTATCTTGAAAAAGCTTGATAAGGGCACTTGGCAAGATCTTCATGGAAAAGAAGATAAGGTGAGCATCATTGGTACCTTCTTTTGTTATTATTGAGACTGCATCCACATGATGTAAATGATATTATGTAATTTGAAAGTTTATAGAGCTTGTTATGCTAGCATATAGAGAATTGTGGTGTTGATTTATGCTTTTCGAGGGTGACTTGTCTGGATAGTGCTATCAGAGTTGTAATATGCTTTCTGTGTATTGCAGCTGAAACCAAAATTGGATGACAAGGAACCAATGTCAGGACTTATGCAACTCATGAAGGTAGGCAGTTCTTACTTAAATTGTATCCTTAAGCAGTTAATGGATATATTTATGTCTCCGAAACCTGAGTGATGACAAAATGAACATTCACTTACATGTTGTATCTTTGGTATGGGGTTTCTCATTCAGTATTGTCAGTTGATTATAAGTAATGTGAAACCGTGGTACATCATGATAGACTCACCTTAAATTTTAATATGTGTCCTTATCTTTTTAGTTTTGTTTCTGTCATCTTATCACGTTTCTTTATTTTCCTTGTTTTATAGAATATGTATGATGAAGGTGATGATGAAATGAAGAGAAACATTGCCAAAGCTTACTCAGAAGCACGAGAAGGGAAAACACCAGGAATGAAGCAATTTTGAAGCTCTGATGGATGATAACCTGTGTTATTGAGTTGTTTTCGGATGAGCAAATTCCTGTGAGGGCATGCTTTCAGTCAGTTATGTGAAATCGAGCTATCATTGGATGGCTGTGTTGATATACTTTCCAATTGAGCATGCCAGAAAAGCTGTATCCTGACTTGACTCAAGAAGCATTTACAGTTGAAATGTAATCGATGAATCCTGGATTAACTTGGAACTGTAAATCACTTTTTATCCCCTGATGCTTTCCCTTAATAGTTTGTACATCATGCCCATATTCCCGATTAATCTAATTAGTCAATGTGCTTACTTCTCATATGATATAGTGGATGTTTGCTGTTAATGTGTCTAATCACTCTGAACATTGTCACGATCACCTTCTTTGTGTGCTATCCACACGATTTGTTAATATTATGTTTCTTCTGTGTTGTCCTGCTGGGATGTATATTTTTGTCTCCTTGTGGGCTTTCAAGTTAGATAAAGTTAGTCTGCTGGAGCAGAACTGGTTCTGACCTAGGGAAGCTGCTATATTGTTGTCATTACCATTAGTCTGCTGGAGCAGAACTGGTTCTGACCTAGGGAGGCTGCTATATTGTTGTCATTACCATTGTTGTTGTTGTTCTGAGCTAGTGGTGCTGCTGTACTCTAATTATTCTTGTCGGTGTTTATGACAATTATCTCTATTACTACCATCATTAGGATAATTAATAGGATTACTACTATAGCTACAACTTTAATCACACCTACCATTACAGCAATGACTACTACCACTGTTACTTTCTCCACCACCATTAGTGCCGTTGATTGCCACCATTGTTGGTACAAGTAGTACCATCACCACATCTTCTATTATCATTGTTATTGTTACCATTGCTACTAGTACCACCATCTTTATGAGCTTCAATGAGAATATTAAGAATTATTCTCCTCACTGATTGGAAGTGCGTTTCTTGTATCGATGTCAGTGTCAAGCATTGATGTTGCGAAGGTTTTAATTCATCACTTGTCAACGTTTACACCAAGTATGTCCGCGGTGCTATTTGGATACTAAAGATTCAAGGTGATCCGTGAGAATTGATGGGCCAGAGTTGTTCGGTATCAGAAAGGACTTAAGGCGTTATGTTGATACGTGTAAATTCTCAGCTTCTTTTGAATCCATCGGCCAAGTCTCGCAGTATTCTTTGATTGTTATGTCATTCATTGCACTTAGTTGCTGAATGTTCGAGTGGTCACATTTCGTTACATTCTTTAATTGTTAGGTCATCAATTACATTTCGCAGTTTTCTTTAATTGTTAGGTCATCAATTACATTCTGGGGTTTGGATATGTTGTTTCTTTATATGAGAGACGAGAACACTTTATATTATGAATAATATCTCCACAGCTGCAGGTTGTAAATTGTTGGATAGGTAAAAGTGGGATACGGAGAATCATTAATTCTCCGTTATGTAGCACTGTTTCATAGTGGACATGTACGGGGTTTCCATGCATAATGGGCATATCATTCTATTTCCTTGGCACTTGAATGTCTCAGCTTGACTTGGTGCTGTTAAGCCCTACTTCCGCCAATTCCAGTTAAAATTAAAGGAAAAGTAAATACGGAGCGATGGCATATGCAGTGGAAACAACATCTAGCTATTTTCTCTTCATGTCCTCTGTTTTCTACAGATGACAATTTATAGGCTTATCTCGACATTTTTTCCACCCTGTGGCAGAACATTTCTGTTACTTCCAGAAATTGTTCCCACAACCATTTCTAACACGTCTAACATGTAGCGAAGGCTATCTGTTCGATAGTCTTGTCCTGTCCTGTTGAGAAAACATGTAGCGCAATATAGAATATAGAATATTTACAGAAGAAGTCTGTAATACTTGCAGAAACTTTAGGTGACCTGAGTTCTCACCTTCTGTATCTTAAATATATAATACTTGCAGAAACTTTAGTGACTTGAGTTTTTAGTTTGACGAAGTGTATACTTCCTGTGAGATTTCGATCGACTGGTTGTAGAGGAGAGCGTTTGAAATGAACTTGAATTTTTGATCATAGTAATAGTCCAATAGCTTGAACAATTCCACTTGTTAAAAGTAATTGGAGCTCTAGGGATCAAAAGCAAAGGCTGGAGGGTGAACCTAATTAAGAGGCTTGCTTACAATCAGATTAGCTAAGCGGAGTTATTTTTATCAGAAATTAAAAGATCTCCAGTACTGATGTGATAAGGGGGATTGAATCTGGACACGGTTTAATGAATATGAACAAGAAAATAATTATTTATCAATCAATTATTTAAAAAAAACAAAAAGGAAGTTTGGCAGAGCCTACTCTTCCAAACTTTAATTATAAAAATTACGACTACAAGTGAATGGGCTAGCACCCATGGGAACCCCTCTATCCCACAAAGCCGGGGCTGCTTATAGATTACTAGAAAGTTTTACAAAGAAGTTTGTTAACCCTCTCGTCCTCCTCATGTGGGGTCCACTTGGTTTTGATCTTGTTGCTCTCTAGGAACAACACTTTATGATGATGTCTAAAGGGCAGGGGTTTCGTACAAGTGGAAATTCTTTTGTTTAAAAGGAAAAGAGAATTTTTGATTGACCATTCTTTAGGGGGTGATGGAGAGTGTTAATCTCCAAAAGAACAAGTTGACCTTGAATTTAGATCACCTCTATATCAAGACCAACTTTAGACTCCACCTAATTTAGAGAATCTTCACCAAATTATCAGAAAATTGATTATTCTGAAAAATTCAGTTTCTTCAGAAAAGTCTGCTGCAGATTAGTCACTCATTGACTAATTAATCCTGTAAAGTTTTTGATAAAACTTTGCACAACACTTCGCCTTAAGGTTGCGCAACTTTACCAAGTTAAATCTCTCAAAATGATTAGTATACTGTGAGAAATGTGTGAAACACTTTACCTATGTCTGAAACTGCTTCTTTGCAATGGCGACTTTGACACCTGCAACTTCTTAGCACTAGTTCTCCCAACTCTGAACCCGTTTGATCAAGATCTTCTATCCATAGATGGCTTACCTTCCAACTTAGATTTTGAGCCCTCACTTGTGTAAAACTTTACACTGTGGACTGAGCACTGACCATTTCTTTGAAGATGAAATGTGCGCCATATTTTTCGACTCTTAGAACATTCTTACATATGAATGTTCCTAATCAAAATTCTCTCAACCTGACTTCAATTAACCTCTCAAATTTTAGCCATAGATAGATTAGCTATGGACTTAGACACGTGCAAAAGGATTTCTCAAAAGATTAAACACAGAAGGAGCAGACAGCAAAATATCGGGCGCAAAATTTTTCTATTTTTCAGAAAACTTACATCTAAGTGAGGATGGACAATTCACTCACTCTTCATGTGTCTAATGACACTAATTTCTCTCTCACTATTCTCTAATCTTCTCCTGCTCTATTTGCCCGACATTTTCCAACATATTTATAGATGAATATATACAAGTGTATGACTAGACAAAGGTATAAGTCAGTTAATATACATGTGTACATGTCTTTGGATTTTCTGAATATGCCCTTCCTTCAACCATCTGAATTTGTTCTCTTCTTGACTCCTTGACTTCATCTCTCCATAATCCTTCAATTGATGATTGTCATGCACCAACAGCTCCCCCTCAATCATTAATTGAGGTTCTTCTCTATCTTCTTGATTCCTGCCATATCCTTGAATCTTTGTAGTTTTGGTCCATCTAGACTTTTTGTCATCATATCTGCAACTTGATCTTTTGTGGGAGTGTGTATGACTTCAATCTCCTTCTCAATGACCTTCTCTCTCAGAAAATGATACTGTATTTCAATATGCTTAGTTCTAGCATGAAATACAGGATTAGCTGCCAAGTATAATGAACTCATATTGTCTCCACAAATAATAGGAGTACTCTGAATCACATCAAAAACTTTCAAAAGTGTCTTTAGCCATATTACCTCTTTTGCAACTTCCACCATACCTTTATATTCTGCTTCTGTAGATGACAAAGCAACTGTATGTTGCTTCTTATAACACCATGAAATCAATTTGTCTCCTACATAGCACAAGTATCCATGTGTTGATCTTCTATCATCCACATTACCTGCCCAATCTGCATCACTATATATCTTGATTCTTGTATCTGAAGTAAACACATAGTACAACCCTTCTCTGAGTGTACCCTTGATGTACCTAAGTACTCTTTGTCCTGCAATCCAATGTTCCTTTCTAGGACAATGCATGAATTGTGAAAGCACACCAACTGCATATGACAAGTCAGGCCTTGTCAATGTAGCATAAATCAAGCTACCAATCAAACTTTGATAGAGTTTCATATCTCTGAACTCTTCTCCTCCAAACCTAGACAATTTATGGTTCACTTCCAAAGGTGTAGGTGCAACCCTGCAATCTTCCATTTTAAATTTGGTTAGCAAATTTTTAAGATACCTTTCTTGGGTCACATATACTCCATGTTGAGTATAAGAGATCTCCATTCCCAAGAAGAATGATAGGTTCCCTAAATCACTGATTTTGAACTCTTTCTCCATCTGCTTCTTGATCATTTGTATTCCCTTATCATCTGTTCCTGTAAGTATTATGTCATCAACATAAATACAAACATAAATGAACCCATCTTCACTTGCTTTGACTAGCAAGCTACTATCTGCCTTTGATGCTTGAAATCCAAGATCATTTAAGAATTTTACAAGCCTGTAATTCCAAGCCCTTGGGGCTTGCTTCAACCCATACAAAGCTCTCTTGAGCTTACATACATAATTTGGACTCACTTGATCTTTGAACCCATCTGGTTGCTCCATGTAGACTTCATCTGAAATGTAACCATTCAAGAAGGCATTTTTAACATCTAATTGAGACAACTTCCAACCTTTACAAGCAGCAATTGCTATGAGTGTCCTGATGGTTGTCATCTTTGCCACAGGACTATAAGTCTCATCATAGTCCACTCCATATGTCTGTGCATACCCTTTCACAACAAGTCTAGCTTTGTACCTAGACACACTTCCATCTGCAAATCTTTTAGTCTTGTAAACCCACTTACATCCAATGATCTTCTGACTATTAGGTTTAGGAACCAAATCCCAAGTCTGATTCTCTATTAATGCATCATACTCCTCTTGCATAGCATCTTCCCAATTCTTCTTCCCTTTGGCCTCTTCATATGTAGAAGGGTCTTCATCTGCTTTTACCAAATAAGCATAATCTTTAGTAGTTAAGAATGAAGTGTCATAGCTATACCTTGTAGGTTGCCATTTGTGCCTAGATGACCTCCTAACTTCTGCACTTCTTGAGGTCTCTGGTTCATCACATTCTGGATCAAACCTTGGCCTCTCTTCAACTTCAATCTGCACTTCATTACTCTCACTTTCATCAAGTAATTGAATTTTTGCTTTACCTTTCCTTTGATCCACAACTTCTTCATCATCTGCATGTACATTATATTTACCTGCATACCAAGTACCTTGCTCATCAAATGTAACATCCTTGGATACAATAAATTGCTTTGTGGATGGACTCCACAACCTGTATCCCATTTGCTTATCATCATAACCAATGAATACATACTTTTCTGCCTTAGGCTCCAACTTATGCCTCAATTGAGATGGCACATATGCATATGCCAAGCATCCAAATATTCTGCAATGATCCAAGGTAGGTTTCTTACCCCACCAAGCTTCATATGGTGTCATACCCTGCAAAGCTTTACAAGGCAATCTATTAACCAAATATGTAGCTGTATTTACAGCCTCAGCCCACAAATAATTTGGGCAATTCTTCTCTTTCATCATGGACCTTGCAAACTCAACAAGAGTCCTATTTCTTCTTTCTGCTACCCCATTTTGTTGAGGAGAGTACCTGCAAGTAACTTCTCTCTTTATACCTGCATTCCACAAATAATCATTGAACTCATTTGAAAAATACTCTCCCCCTCCATCTGACCTTAGTCTCTTCAATTTTTGACCTGTAATCCTTTCTGCATATGCATGATAGTGTTTAAATGTATTAAACACTTCTGACTTTTCCTTAATCACATAAATTGTGATCCACCTGGTAGCATCATCAACATATATGACATAATATCTTGAACCATTTATACTAAAGTCCTTTGAAGGACCTCACACATCTGTATGCACCAATTCAAGTCTTTCTGAATACATAAACCATGCTTGGAGTAGGATTGCTTATGAGCCTTACCTAATTGACATGCCTCACATCTGTATGTCATGTGTTGACCTGCAATGTTAGGCAATCCAAGCACTGAATCATTGTTAATCATTTCTTTGATACCTCTTTCATTAAAGTGTCCAAGTCTTTTGTGCCAAAGATCCAATTCTGACACCTTCTGCTCTCCATATGTGAACATAGCATGTCCAACATTTCCTTGTACCTTCAATGTGAAGAGCCTTCCTTCTTTCTTTCCTGCAATAACTTGTTTATACCCTTGACTAGGGTCTTCCACATAAACTCCATCATTGGTAAACCTTACCTCATAACCTTTTTCCACAATTTGACCTACACTGATCAAATTCTTTGGAATTGTGGGAACATAAAGTACCTTACTCAGAAGAGTGCTCCCATCCTTAGCTTTAACTGAACCAATTGACTTTACCTTATGCTTTGTATTATCACCTGTCTGAACTGTATGATTAATTGCATTATGATCTAGGTCAGTCATCAAAGCAATATTTCCACTTAAATGATTACTACATCCTGAATCAATGTAGAACACTCTCATGTTCTCATGTGAGGTTTCACATGTATTCATAATGAGAGTCGAGTCCTCCTTCTGATCTGATGCATAGTTGTAGTAGGTGTTATTATAGGATTGATTTTGGAAGTTTCTTCCACCACCTCTTCCAAAAGAATTCCTACCACCTCTACCTCTGAAATTTCCTCTCTGAAATCTACCACCTCTTGCTCTTTGATTAAAGTTCTGATAATTACCATTGTTTTGATTATTATGCCAACAATCATGAGATAGATGATTGGTCTTACCACATATCCAACAAGCTCTTGCATTATCTTTGTTGTTTCTGCCTCTTCCTCTACTTCTGCCATTTCCTCTTCCTCTTATGAAGTTTTCTTGGTTTGATGTACCTTCTTCTTCACCTGATTGTTGCTTCCCTTTGTTGGCTTTCTTCTTGTCTTTAGAATACATTGCATGACCTGCACTCTTATCAACATCTCCTTTGACATCATTCTCAAAAGTTAGCATATGTCCTAACAATTGATTCAAATCAGGAGTAAAGTGATCTAATGAAAGTTCTGTAGATAAAATGAAAGGCTTCCACTTCTCATCTCCTCTTAGCCCTGTGAGTATTTGTCTTACCAATTTGTCTTCTTCAATATCTTCATCCACTGCACCTAGAGAATCTGCAATGTCCTTCATCTTTGTCACATAATCAGAGATTGATTGTGAGGCCTTCTTCTTGAAGGTAGTAAACTCTGCCCATAGTGAAGCCTTCCTTGATTTGGTTGTATTTTGGAAATGCTCTTCCAAAGCATTCCAAATGTCACATGCACTTTTAAGTCCTCTAATGTGAGGAAGCAAATAATCATTGACTGCCATGTAGATGATGCTTCTTGCTTGAGCATCCTTCTTCATCCAATTCTTCAAATCTGCAAGCTCCTCCCTAGTTGGAACACTAGGATCTCTGAATTCTGGCTTTTCTTCATCTCCTGTGATGTATCCTATCAGATCTTTGCTCATAAGATGAGCTTCCATCCTCATAGACCAAGCAGGATAGTTCTCTCTATCCAACTTTTCAATTTGGAGACTATCTCCCATCCTTGCTTCACCTGTAGTCTCAAAACTTTAACCTTTACAGATAATGAATGTACCTTTACTTCGAATGTTGCTCCTTCTGATCCTTTTGATACTCTTTGTATGTCTTCCTTCAAGTTTTCTTCAACCTTTACCCTTCTGCACCTTCAAAATATAAAGATTTGTACTTCTGCAATAGTCGGAGTCTTCTTCACTTCAATTTTGACACAACCAGCTCTGATACCACTGATGGAGAGTGTTAATCTCCAAAAGAACAAGTTGACCTTGAATTTAGATCACCTCTATATCAAGACCAACTTTAGACTCCACCTAATTTAGAGAATCTTCACCAAATTATCAGAAAATTGATTATTCTGAAAAATTCAGTTTCTTCAGAAAAGTCTGCTGCAGATTAGTCACTCATTGACTAATTAATCCTGTAAAGTTTTTGATAAAACTTTGCACAACACTTCGCCTTAAGGTTGCGCAACTTTACCAAGTTAAATCTCTCAAAATGATTGAGTATACTGTGAGAAATGTGTGAAACACTTTACCTATGTCTGAAACTGCTTCTTTGCAATGGCGACTTTGACACCTGCAACTTCTTAGCACTAGTTCTCCCAACTCTGAACCCGTTTGATCAAGATCTTCTATCCATAGATGGCTTACCTTCCAACTTAGATTTTGAGCCCTCACTTGTGTAAAACTTTACACTGTGGACTGAGCACTGACCATTTCTTTGAAGATGAAATGTGCGCCAGATTTTTCGACTCTTAGAACATTCTTACATATGAATGTTCCTAATCAAAATTCTCTCAACCTGACTTCAATTAACCTCTCAAATTTTAGCCATAGATAGATTAGCTATGGACTTAGACACGTGCAAAAGGATTTCTCAAAAGATTAAACACAGAAGGAGCAGACAGCAAAATATCGGGCGCAAAATTTTTCTATTTTTCAGAAAACTTACATCTAAGTGAGGATGGACAATTCACTCACTCTTCATGTGTCTAATGACACTAATTTCTCTCTCACTATTCTCTAATCTTCTCCTGCTCTATTTGCCCGACATTTTCCAACATATTTATAGATGAATATATACAAGTGTATGACTAGACAAAGGTATAAGTCAGCTAATATACATATGTGTACATGTCTTTGGATTTTCTGAATATGCCCTTCCTTCAACCATCTGAATTTGTTCTCTTCTTGACTCCTTGACTTCATCTCTCCATAATCCTTCAATTGATGATTGTCATGCACCAACAGGGGGTTGGCAAAGTTGGCTGCACACCTCTCTTTCCATATTTTCCATAGAGTCTCCCATCTTATAGCATTCCACAGTGCAGAGGAACATCTGATTGCCTCACCCAACAAAGGAACTCACTTCAATATTGTGTGTACCACAAGATCAGTCCTTTACTAAGAATTTTGTTTTGTTGTGGTTCTTATGAGATGGCATCTCTGAAGAAGTCGGAAGCAAAAATGGCTTTCATTGATGCTTTCGCCTATCCTAAAAAGATGGTTGCCAAAATTAGTAGGAAAATTCATTTCCATGGTTAGCATATTGAATGATTTTGGATAAGAGCTCGAGGGTGGAATCGGACTCTCTCTTGCCGATAATTTTTGTGCTATTGTGAACTTGTCGGTGTAGTAGATCAGACACCTTTTCACCTTTTGAGTTAACTACATTGGAATTAATAGAGGACTTTTCCTCATTATGACATGGAGGATGGTCTCATTATGTTCGTTGATTATTTTCAAGCGAGGAGCTTCACATGATCATGTAGTGTCAACGTGGCTCTGGTGCTAAAACGAGAACGATAGAGTTATAGAGATGTAAAAATATAGCCTATCCTTGTTGCAATAGAGATGTAAATATTACAAATTGGGTGTTGAGTGATCACAAAGTGCATGTTCGTGTGCATGTGCATATACATATGCATATCCATATCCATATCCATATCCATATCCACATACACATACACATACACATACACATACTGTTGGGGGATTCTTAGACAAGAAGGGATTTCAATGTTTGTAGGAGGAAAGGGGAAGACCAGAAACAGAAAATACACACTGGAAGCCTCTATCGATTGATTACAGTAAGACAAATACAAGGTTGAAGCACAATACAACCAATGCTTCTATGTAAAATCCCACAGAGTGCTCAATTACAAAATACCAAATACCCAAGGGACTTGTTGCTGCCGGCCTCCTCTGCACCAAACCTCCACCTTCTACAAGCCTGCTCTTGTGCACACCTTGCACCAAGCTTCCACTAAGGGGGAGGGATGGATAACTTCTGTCGGCGCGTGCACACTTCAGTAAGACCTTGGGATCCTTGGGGGACAAGCTTAGCACTCCTCTGCACACTTCCTTGGTCACTCTTCATGCACACCTTGCACTTCACTTCTCTGCGTCGCACACTGTGTGTCTCTTGCACTTCTCTCTCTTGCTTCACTTAGACTATGCTCACTCTTGCTTACACTTGAATGGTCCAAGAATGGTCCTTTCCTTGATTTGAGTGTGTTGATTCCCGTACGCTCCTAACTGCAAGGGTATCTTGGTGCTCACTTTGATGTCCCAAGAATGTCTTCAGGCAGCCAACGGCTCCCTGTTTTGTCCTGTAGTGACTTTAGACTAAAACCAAAAATTTTAATTGGGGGGCCATACTTTCACTTCTGCGTACGCTGCCGCTTCACATACCTTCATATTTTCCTTTTAAGTCTTCACTTTTGCACATAAAAGAGGGTTCACCTGAACCTTCCAAAACACTTTAAAAACACTTTGAACCTTAGGGAAATTAGAGAAAATACCTCTGCAACCTGCAACCCACTTTCTCCAATTTACCCTTTGTGGACAATTAATTGTGCACTACCTGCGCACTTTGACACTTGCACCTTAGCACTTTGACTTTGCACCAGTTGACTTTGACCTTTTGACTTTGACTAGTTTGACTTTGACCTTTTGACTTTGACTATGGTTGACTTTGATTGCAGTTGACTTTGACCAATATGACTTTTATGGGCTCAACAGTTGCCCATCACCTAATGTGCTCTCCGTCTCGGAGAGCTACGACCAAAACTCGAAGCATAGAGTATACCATACTGCGTGGGCTGCCAACTTTACAAAAGGACACTTGAGCGGCTCCTACATCCACCAATAGAAGGAGAGAATAAGCACCAGATAAGAACCTAAAAGTGGAAGTTTTGCATGGAGAAGCAACGAAAAGCAATGGGAGGGTAGAAAGGAGAGGGAGGGGGAGGGCTGAGGGGGTGGAGATGGATAGTTCAGGGAGGGGTAAGGATATGGCTGGGCAGAAGGAAAAAGGGAGGGAGAGGGAGGAGGATTATGGGGTCTGTAGGGTGCCAAAATGATCAAACAGTAGAGCTACAGAGGGGGCAGATGGGAAAATGTGCAACATATGTTGAAATGGGGTGAGAATAGACAATGTGGACCATGTGTATAAATAAAAACAAGTGATAATTGTGCTCAAAACTTGAGGGTTTTGAACAAAACTCAGAGAAAATGTGGGAATTTGGAAAAATAAGGCCAAAAACTGAGTCTAGAGGTGCCAAAAAACATGAAAATGACTCCAGGTTTGCAAAAACGGCCAACCGAGGCGCAATCCAGAGCCAAAAGGTTTGAACCAAGAAAAATAAAAAAAATATATAAATGTGTCCCCTTTTTTTTCATAATTTATTTTTTTTAATTTTATTTTTTTTGAACGCAGCCGGAAAAGTAAATTAAAAAAAAGATGAAGATAAAATAAATTAAAAAAACAAAACAAAAATAAAAATAAAATAAAATAAAATAAAATAAAGTAAAAAATAAAAAATAAAAAAATAAAAAAATAAAAATGGGGGGGAGGTGTCAAAATGGGGGGCCGGGGGAGAGAGAGAGAGAGAGAGAGAGAGAGAGAGAGAGAGAGAGAGAGAGAGAGAGAGAGAGAGAGAGAGAGAGAGAGAGAGAGAGAGAGAGAGAGAGAGAGAGAGAGAGAGAGAGAGAGAGAGAGAGAGAGAGAGAGAGAGAGAGAGAGAGAGAGAGAGAGAGAGAGAGAGAGAGAGAGAGAGAGAGAGAGAGAGAGAGGGGGGGGGTGATTTTTTTTTTTTAAACCCTCAAACCCGAAAAATCCAGGTGGGGCTTTTTTTTTTTTGGGAAAATTATCCAAAAATAGAGAAAATTGGAGAAAAAAATCCAAAAAGAAAGCTAAAAAATTGCCAAAAAAATTTGAAAAACTTCTCATAAAATTTTCTACAGGGCTAGGCCCAATTTCCGTACTCAAAACGACAAAGACCTTCCTTTATTCCTCCTACTTGGCCAGAAAATGACATCGGAAAAGGATAAAACATTCTAGAAAAATGCTATAAAAAATTTCCAAAAATACCCAGAAATTGTACTTTTGGAGAGGTTATGAATTGCCTTCTAGGTTTGCTAAAAACTCAAGGAAATAGCATGAAATTGATAAAGAAAACTACTAAAACTAAGCAAAATGAGATGAGAAAGCTATGTACCACCTGGACAGATTTTGCAGTTCCAGGTGATCCATACTTCTTCAAGTGTGTTGATGGTAGGTTTTGAGCCTTGATATGTTGACCAGTGGCAAGGCCTCTCCTTTTAGCGTCTCTAAGTCCACAACACCCCAATTTAGCATTGATTTAACTCGATAAGGTCCTTCCCAGTGTGGAAGCCATTTTCCTCTCACTTGTGTTTGAAGATGAGGTCTATGGAGAAGAACTAACATGCCTGGCTCTATGTTGTTGTTCCACAGATTTCGATCATGTGCCTCCTTCCTCTTCATCTAAGTTGCTAACAATTGTTTTGTTGCTAGTAGACGAATCTCCTCCACTTTATGCAGGGCTCACAGCCTCTGAGAGACACCACAATCTTTCTTTCCCTGCATGAATGCCACTTTAGGGGATCCATGTAAAAATTCAAAGGTCCATTGTATGTTCAGGCATCAAGTTAATGTCAGAACCACCATCCACAATAACTCCTTGAAATTGATGACCTTTGATAGATACTATCAGCCGAGGACTTTTATAATCTGTAAGGGGTGCTTCCCCTACAATTTTTCCTTTATGTAAAATAGCAGTCTTTGCTACCAAACTTGTAGTTTAAGCCTCATCAATTATCTGCAATAGTTCTGACATGAATTTCCCATCCATCTTTATTAAATAAAAAATACTAACCTCCTTTTTCATGGATTTGAGAAGCTTTGAAGCCTCTGATTCCTTAAGAGCATGGGCTCCAGTTGACTTACCAAACTCCTCCTGAGCCCTGTTAAATGCATGCGCAATGGCATCACTGGTACATATGGGATCTCCTTTTTGCCTTGTATCTGCACATGCAGTGGCCTTGTCTTCAGATGTCTCTTTGTCTTTGTTCAATCCATCAATTCTTGGTTGTTGAGCTATATCTACTTGAGCCTTTCCTTTATTTCTTGTCTGCACTTTAAAAGAGTCTATTTCTTCTAGCTGCACCACCCTGGTAGATGGTGATGGCTCATTGACCTGATCTAACATTTCTTCTTTGTGTACAAAAATCATTTGAATATGGGTCCCGGATGAAGAGGCTTGATTCTTAGGACAACAATTTGTATAGTGGTCTCTGGCCTCTGGGCAATTTTTTCAAGGAGGGGTATTTTCTGGTAGAGTGCACCTACTTTGATAGTGCCCACATTCTCCACATCTGAAACAAATGATTGGCCTTCTAGGCCCATTTGCAAAGTTATTCCTCTGTCTAGGGTTGTAAGTGTTACCTTGATTGGGTGCAGCAGCCATCACATTTGCTCGTGGTAGGGGTCCTCCTTGTGTCCAATATGTTGTTGCTGCAGGCATTCCTCTTGATTGGCATTCCTGGGCCTCATGGCCAACTTTCCTGCATATTTGGCAAGTCACACTTAACAGAGGAGATTCACTTACTATATGCCCTTGCTTACTGCACATGGAACACCAAAGTCCACTCTTGATGCCACCCCCTTTGAGTTCCTGCAGCTCCTGTTGCAGTTGGGCCAATTCCTCTGCTTGGACCTCCTCCTCCTTTTGGAGCTTTAAGGCTTCAATCTCCCTTCGCAACTGAGTAACAACATTCTCCTCCTCTTTGTGGGGCTTATTCCTGTTTAAGCCCTCCAGCTCCTTCCTTAGCTGGATTACTGGATCCTCCATCTCTGTAGGATATGGTAGTTGAGAAGAAGTTGCTCCATACTGTTGCCTTATCTGTTCCAATTTTGTAGCTGTGTTGATGAATTCCTCTATGGAGGCTGTTGGCAACACTAATTCTTTGATTTTGCATTGGGTGGCCACTGGAAGTGGCTTAGCTAACCATTTCTTAACAAAAAAATCATGTGGTGGGTCTGGTAATTTAGTCATTAGTGCCTTGGCCCTAGTCACAAACTCTGGGAACTTTTCTCCTGGACCTAATCTCAAATTTTCTAGTTCTTCTATGATGATCTCTGCAGTATTTCCATGCTGAAATTGATTCTTGAATGCTTCTTTCATTAGGTCCCAAGTTGTAAAATGGCTCTCTGCAAACTGGCTGGACCATTTATCTGCTAATCCTTCTAATGTGGCAGGGAAGAGTATCAAAAAGGCATCCTCCCTACCCATTAAGCCTCTAGTTTTGCATAGTGCCAAAAACCTCCTAATATGCTTGCTAGGATCCTCTTGAGCTAGGCCTTTGAAAGAAGGAAATTTTATATTCAATCTTGATAGTAAGGTTTCCAAGTCTACCTGACCAGCCATGCTCCTTACTAATGAAGTTGATGAAAGTGGACTAGATGATCTTCTAACAGCCTTCCTTCTTGTTTGCTTGCAGGTGACCCTCAATGTTTGGGACCAGGTTGCGGTCATGGGCTGTTCATAGTCCTCTGAGTATGAGTTAATTGATAAGAATATGTACCTCTTAGTCCACTAAAGTAGTACTGTCGACACTTGAATATTGCTTCTCCAACTGCAATATATCTTCTCCTATGCTCAAATCTCCTTGGATGTCCCACCGTGCATGCCAAATTTTATTGGGGGATTCTTAGACAAGAAGGGATTTGAGTGTTTGAAGGAGGAAAGGGGAAGACCAGAAGAGAAAATACACACTGGAAGCCTTTGTCGATTGATTACAGTAAGACAAATACAAGGTTGAAGCACAATACAACCAATGCTTCTGTGCAAAATCCCACAGAGTGCTCAATTACAAAATACCAAATACCCAAGGGACTTGTTGCTGCCGGCCTCCTCTGCACCAAACCTCCACCTTCTACAAGCCTGCTCTTGTGCACACCTTGCACCAAGCTTCCACTAAGGGGGAGGGATGGATAACTTTTGTCGGCGCGCGCACACTTCAGTAAGACCTTGGGATCCTTGGGGGACAAGCTTAGCACTCCTCTACATACTTCCTTGGTCACTCTTCATGCACACCTTGCACTTCACTTCTCTGCGTCGCACACTGTGTGTCTCTTGCACTTCTCTCTCTTGCTTCACTTAGACTATGCTCACTCTTGCTTACACTTGAATGGTCCAAGAATGGTCCTTGCCTTGATTTGAGTGTGTCGATTCCCGTACGCTCCTAACTGCATGGGTATCTTGGTGCTCACTTTGATGTCCCAAGAATGTCTTCACAAGTGGCAGCCAACGACTCCCTATTTTATCCTGTAGTGACTTTAGACTAAAACCAAAAATTTTAATTGGGGGGCCATACTTTCACTTCTGCGTACGCTGCCGCTTCACATACCTTCATATTTTCCTTTTAAGTCTTCACTTTTGCACATAAGAGAGGGTTCACCTGAACCTTCCAAAACACTTTAAAAACACTTTGAACCTTAAGGAAATTAGAGAAAATACCTCTGCAACCTGCAACCCACTTTCTCCAATTTATCCTTTGTGGACAATTAATTGTGCACTACCTGTGCACTTTGACACCTGCACCTTAGCACTTTGACTTTGCACCAATTGACTTTGACCTTGTTGACTTTGACTATGGTTGACTTTGACTGTACTTGACTTTGACCAATATGACTTTTATGGGCTCAACACATACACATACACATACACATACACATACACATACACATACACATACACATACACATACGCATACGCATACGCATACGCATACACATACACATACGCATACGCATACGCATACACATACGCATACGCATACGCATACGCATACGCATACGCATACGCATACGCATACGCATACGCATACGCATACGCATACGCATACGCATACGCATACGCAGACGCATACGCATACGCATACGCATACGCATACGCATACGCATACGCATACGCATACGCATACGCATACGCATACGCATACGCATACGCATACGCATACGCATACGCATACACATACACATACACATACACATACACATACACATTACACATACACACACACACACACACACATATACACATACACATACACATACACATACACATACACATACACATACACATACACATACACATACACATACACATACACATACACATACACATACACATACACATACTATGAGAGCATATGGTTTTGTGTATGTAAGAGTTCCTTAGGCACCCACATGTGTAATCGACCTTGTTGAGCTACAACTAATTCCTTAGGCACCCGAATTCGTCAGATACCTTGTGGTTGAGCTTTTCCTAGTTGCTTGGTTCTTCTTTTGGCATGGTTGGCTTGCCTGGATGGGGATTGTTGGGACAAAGTTGGTGGTTGCTTGCTTTTGGTCACCCATATTTGTTTAGTCTTGAAATTCGGTTCAAATATTGTCCTTGTGCATGAGTAGCAGGTTTGTGTAGTAGCTTTTGTTATCGAGGTGACCTCCTTCTTGCCATCTAGTTGTAGTGGTCCTCTGCTGTGTGAAATTGATTGTTCGAATTGTGACGTTGATACTTTTGAAAGAGAAGGGGGTTCCAACACTTGCATGACCTGCCCATCAATAGGTGAGGAATGGTGCACATTGGACTCTGTAGTCCTTGCAAAGTGCAGGGTACTAGAATCAAAAGGGCCCTTACCTTTCAATTCAACTATTAGGCATTGCTTGTTAACCTAGAGCTGAAGTGATCGCTACCACAGATTTAAGTGAATTGCATGATCATACAACCAATCCTGCCCTAGTATCATATGCTTTGTAATGTCCTCTCATGAAAAACTAGAAACTTTACTATCAAAGTGACATCCTTTAAGAAGATAGGAATATCCACCTCATCGATAAAAGGGGTTTCCATGCCTCCTAAGCCCACTAAATAAGTTTCTAATGGCTTAACATCCATGTCCAATCCTTTACATCATGAGTACCTAATTGCACTAGTGGTAGCTCTAGAATCGATCAAAGCTTTGATCATCTTATTTGCACTGTTGTGCCCTAGCTGAACCATTTGACATCTAGACCATGTCACCTTAACTTATTTTGCCTAATGTGCTCTCTAGCCTCTACCTATGCTTCTTCTCTAACCCTTTAACTCTTCTTCTTTTTGCTTCTTAACAGTGTTGAGTATCATTAGCATATCCTCTATAAGAGGTCCTTGCTATGGCTTGAATCGACAACCACTACTATAGCTTGGCAAGATGCCACCTTCTAGAGTGGCCAATTGAACCGCACCACAAGTGGAAATTGTATTAATGACCATGGGTCCATATCCTTGTTTTTCCAATTTAAGGGCATGTTACTGTAGGTATAAACCAACACTAGGTCTCCCTCTTTTAATCCTTTATCCTTGATGTGTGCATCGAAGTATATTTTTTGTCTTTTCTTTGCATCATAGATGCTTGTCACTGCTCATAGCCTAGTCTCACCTAAGCGTTCTAGATCAACTATCCTAGAGGACAACTCGTTTTCGTTTCACTCATGCTCTTGTGATACTTTTAAAGTCGGGATCGTAGATGCCTACTACTGCTCATAGCCTAGTCTCACATAAGCATTCTAGATCAACTATCCCAGAGGACAACTCGTTTCCATTTCACTCATGCTCTTGTGATACTTTTAAAGTCAGGATCATGAAGTCTAATGGTAACACAACATTTTGTCCAAATACCATATGAAATGGGGTGGCATTGAGTATCATTTTGTAGGCAACTCGATAAGCCCAAACAACATGATGATATTGTTTATCCCAATTAGAGTGTTTATTATTTAATAGTTTTTTCAATACATTAAATAGGATCTTGTTTGTGCTCTCAGCTTGTCTGTTAGCTTGTGGATGATAGGGGGCAAACTCCTTATGTATCACCAAGAATTCTTGGAGAAGGTTTTCAATGACTTCGTTCAAGAAGTGCATACCTCTATCACTTATTAACTCTATTGGTAACCCCTAATTGGTGAACACGTTCTCAAATAAGAACTTAGCCATCATTTGAGAATTGTTTTTTGTCGTGGCTTTTACTTCTACCCACTTTGTAAGGTAGTATGTGGCTACAATAATGTACTCTGCATGGGAGTTTCTAGCTAGGAGGTTAATAGGACCTACAAAGTCTATGCCTCACTTTGAGAATGTGTATTCTCCCATCATTGGTCTCAGAGGCATCTAGTCTTTTCTGATTGGAATGCATAGTCTTAAGTAACCATCTTTGCCTCTTCGGTATAGGTTGTATCCTACTAAGGCATAGTCTTGAGCTTCTTGCTCCATGCTTCATTTTCTTGCTAGACTAGCCTCGATGGGTTGTGTTCCCATTCTCATAAATTCTACCAATGGAGCACTCCATTATGAAATTAAGGACACATGATAAAGGGTAGGAAACTCCACTGGGGTCTCTTCTGGCACAATGGACAATTCTTAATCCTCTCGTGTATTTCTCTATCCATACCAGGACAATACAGTCCTAAAAATTTCAGATTCTACAACATTCATTGTCTAGAATAGTGATTTCCTAGCAATCCTTCATGGACTTGTTGCAACCAACTTCTATGTTCATCCTCCTTGACACAACAATCTAGTGCACCATTTGTATTTGTTTGTACATACTTCCTACCAATAGTTGATATTTTTGTGATTTTATAATTTTTTCTTTGTTCATTTTCACATTGTTATTTGCGGGTCCAAAGGTTAGGACAAATACCAACTTATTTTCCCATTTAGGAACAACTTCTAAATTGAATAAATAAGCATCGGGTAGTTCATTAGAAACTCCTTTTGGTGAGTCTCTTGAAGTGATGTAAGAAAGGTGAGCTCCCTTGAGGTGGGTCCTAACTTTTCTAACAACCACTCCAAAGTCGTATTCCATTAGTAAGAGGAACCATCTTACTAAGTATCCTGTATTGCAGGGTTTATTGGCCAAACATAATAAAGCATGATGATCAGTGAAAAAATTGAAATGTTGTCCAATATATAGTATCTAAACTTCTTCATAGCATATACCATGCCTTATTCTTCTCTCTTAGTTGTTTTATAGTTTCATTCAGCCGTCTTTAGCTATCTCCTAGCATATGCTATAGACAAATCTAGATTTTCTTCACTTGTGGGTCGGGCTAGCACACATCCTATTGCATAATTGGATGCATCTACATGGAGGTGGAATGGTTAATTCCAATCAAGGGTGATCATTATTGGTGCTGTGCACAAATGTCTCTTTAGCTCATTGAATGCTTTTTCACATTCTTCATTCCACTCTAAGTTTATCAATAGAGCATAAAGAGGTTTATCTATGATTGCATACATGTGGATAAACCTGTGATAATATCCACACTGTCTTATAAAGGCTTGTACCTCTTTAATGTTCCTTGGCCTCGATAACTCTGCTATGGCTCTTACTTTGTCCTCATGTGCTGATATTCCATTCTTAGAAACAATATGACCTAAGATCTTACCTTGAAGTACCATTAACACACACTTTATGGGCTTAAAAAAAATCAATATTCTCTACACTTGTTGAAGATATATCTAAATTCTAGGATGTGGTTTCCTCTTTCTTGGGAATGAGCACATAAATCATCCACATATACTTCTAAGCTCTTTCAAAATAACTCTTTGAAGACATGACACATGAGCCTTTGGAATGTTGTAGGTGCATTGGTGAGCCCCAATGGCATCACACAAAATGCAAAGATTTCCCACTCTGTGGTGAAGGCCATTTAATGTTGATATTCTAGGGCAATGACTACTTGGTTGTAATATGAAAATCCAACAAGGAAGCTATAAACTTCCTTCCCTTCAACATGCTCCCATAAATGTTTGGTGATTGGAAGCACATAGCTATCTTTGATTGTAGCGAAATTAACTTTTTTGAGGTTAATACACATCCATAACTTCTTGTTCTTCTTAGGCACCAATACAATGGAGGACACTCATTCAGTATGCTCAATCTCATAGATAAATCCAGCTTCAATCAGTCTGTCAATTTATTCTTTTATTTTGGATGCATAAGTTTCATTATATGTGTAGGGATTTAGTTTGGTGGGCTTCAAGTCATCCATCATGGGGATCGTATGAGAGCATATTTCCGGATCTACTCCCTTGGGTCTCTATGGGTCCATGCAAAGATGTCCCTATATTCCCTTAATAAAGCTACAAGCTCTACATTTTCTTCTGCACATAGGCCTTCTCCTATGTACCTACATTGCTCTTCATTCTCTTCAATGGTTACTACAATTTTTTTGGTCTTTTATTTATTATCATACGCTTCTCCTTTGATGGCCTCTCTCTTAGGCATTTGTACCAAAAGTTTCAAATCTTCAACTTCATATTTCTTGAATTTTTTGGTACTTTGGACAATGATTCCTCCTCTGCTTGTTTCACTACTTTTCTTTTCTTTTTCTTTTGAATACCTTCAGTTTTAATGATTGTGAGAGGTTCTTTTTCTTTTTGGGTAAATACATCTACATTTTCTAGATAGTGCTCCTCTGAATCAAAGCAACTATCCATCACAATGGACTCTGGATCATTGCCATCCTCTTCTTCTTCAATGACCTCATTACAATCACACTTCTCTAGCAAGGGTTCACAAATGAACAAAGAGATATCATAAGCCTTCTCATCACAATGAGGCATCCACTGTTCATTGACAATGATGTCCATGCTGGCTAAGATTTTTGCCCAACCATGAGGCTCAAATTCCTCATCTAGAAAGATCACTAATGTGTATGCTAGGCCTCTAACTGGTTTGGCTCCTTGAGAAGTTCCTTCTTCTCTCGCTTTCAGGTGCCTTTTCTCTTCCTCTACAAGCTTGCACATCCACAAGTGAGTATCTTCATGCATCCAAGACCGATAAGAAGAACTTATTGAATGCACAGAGATTGAATCTTCTTGCACCTTGTGGATAGGATTCCACTATAGGGGTGGTACATCTATGAAGGTATAATGCTTCAGAATGACCTTGTTTGTGACTCCTAAGTGCTACAATTACAAGAAGTTGGTTCCATAATCTTGTACCATTTGTAGTTGCCGTAGGAAGGGTCTTCCTTGGATCATTTCATAGATGTTATTTTTGCTAAATTCACATATCGCAAAGGTGTGTTCAAACTCTACACCACAAGTGGTAAGAGTTATCCCTTCTAGCAATCTTTGAGGTCCTTCAACATGGCCGTTAGCCATATGAAGCTTCATTCTAGTTGGTCTTAATGTAGGTTTGCCCCATTGATTCCATAAGGAGGTGGTCCCAATTGCAACACCAACACTTGAATCTAAGATAGCTTTGGTTGTGAAACCTTGGTAGGTGATTGGAAAATAAGTATTATCTTCTTCACCTTCACTCATGTCTCCTATTTTGTCTAGTGGTATCTATGGTACTTTCAGATTACAGCGTGCTTTTGACATATTGGAACCAAGTTCTGAAACCTGATTCATCACATGTTTCCACAACTTAGGTTTTACTTTGATTAGATCTTCTAAGGTGAGATGACATTGCACCTTAGTGTTCTTCATGGCTTTAGTGTTTCTTGGAACCACTGAGTCTTCATTTCTTATCAATATTGTGGGAGCTATGATATAAAGAGATTCAGATTCCCATGGGCTTGTGAATTGTGGCAACTCTGGTAAAGAATTAGATTCAAAATCTAATCTTTCATCTTCTTGTTGCTCTACTTGGTCTCTATAAATAGATGGAATATCTTGGGGAAATTGATCATGAAGATCATCAAATTCAAGAATAAGGGGGGGATTACTCCTCTTCTCAACCCATTTCTCTTCTTGCATTTCTTGCAAGAACTCTTGAGAGTACTATTGAATTGAAAGATGTGTTTGAGCATCCATGTAATAAGGAACATAAACTTTCATTGGTGGTGAGCTTTCTCTTTCAACAAATTGTTGAGCCTGTGAAGGTAAAGAAACCTAGGGCTTGTTTACCAATTGCTTTTGTCTTTCTAGTAGTCTGTGAAATGCAAACCCGGTTTGATAGAATTTGTTTGATTGAACAATTGATTGATCTTGAGAATAGCCTGAGCTAGTTCTACCATTTTCATGCAAATTTTTATTTGTTTAATCCCTAAATCTATTCTAGGAAAACTCTTATCTAGGTTTACAACTATTGGTCCATCTTAAAGTCAAGTCTAGTAGGCCTTGAACATCATGTCCAAGCCTTCTGGGGCTGGATCTGCAAAAATAGACCCTGTTTGCAGTCTATTCACAATGAGTGGTGGGGTGGGATGGTGGAGTGGATGGATTTTTGGCATGCAAGGGGTTTTGATATGCAATGCCTACAATTTTTATTTTTGCATCTCTTAGGCATTCTCCTAGTTTGGATAATTTTCTAGCCCACTTACGATTGGAATTCTCCCTCGTATCCTTTCCAGTTCTTGTTTTCCTCTTACTAGGCTCTCTTGATTCACTTGACTCTGATTGTTCATCTGGTTTAACCTGTTTTAAGGCTTGTGCCCTAGTGACTATCTATATAGGAGCCATTTAATGCTACTTGAACCTGAATCCACCACTAAGCCTACCACATTAATGGGTGTAACCTTGGGCTCACTAGAGGGGTTCCTTGAGAAATCTCTCAGGAGATGTTCTTTGTGCAGTGAGGACAAATGCCTTGTATTGTGATGTTCTATCCTTGTCCCAGAGCCAGTGGGTGGGGACATTCACGAATAAATGGTCGCCTTGACATCTAAAACATGGTTCTCTAGGGGCTTGTGTTCTCATTTGTCTCAATTGAGGCCTATGATTAGGATTCCTATACATGACATTGGAGTTTTGGCTCCCAATTAAGTTCCATAGGTAGTGCCTCATATTGATACAGATAAGTCTCACTATGCTCGGGTGACTTCATGTAATAAGCCCATGGACTATCTTCATGGGTGTAGTCAAAACTCTGAGCATGAGGGTCATTTTCTAAGATGAAAG
Organism: Ceratopteris richardii; assembly: GCA_020310875.1. Classification (NCBI taxonomy): domain Eukaryota; kingdom Viridiplantae; phylum Streptophyta; class Polypodiopsida; order Polypodiales; family Pteridaceae; genus Ceratopteris; species Ceratopteris richardii. The sequence continues at coordinate 5,973,650 of CM035410.1, forward strand.
GGATCGTTGACACCAATGCTCTATTAGGGTTCTCCTCTACCACTACATATTTAATTGGGATCACATTAGTAGAGGTGGCAGTTTGTTTCTTAGGATTAATTGTGGCCTATATGGTGCCTGATATTGTTGTTGGTATTGAGGTTGATATTGCTGTTGTGGCCTATAATATGGCTGTTGGTATTGGTTCTGATACCCACCCTATTGTTAAGGTTTCTGATAAGTTTGTTTGACGGCTTGCCTATTGTATGGACAATCTTGAGCCATGTGGTTCATGTATTTTCTTTGTATTGTGCAATATTGTCCGCTAGAGTTTCCTTGGGGTTGAGCCATGATTGGGCAAACATTAGCCATGTGGTCTCCTCCACACTTATACCATCGTTTCATCGAGAACATTCTAGGTGGGTGTTTGCTCGAGACTCCTAGCTTTTGAGGTACCTTGTCTACTAGTTCTTCAATGGAGGTGGATGGCTTAGAAATGAAACTTGTAGAATCGTCTGAATCTTTATAGATTTTTGAGAGCTCCAGTTCATCACCTAGGTTTTCCCTTATGCCTATGCACATGCGCACATGCTACTCTATGGTTCTAGGTTCCTTTATGTACACATAAGATCTCAATTTGGCACTTAAAAATCCATCTAGAAATAAAGCCACTTTGGCTAGTGTGGGTAACTTGGGAATAAGGAATCTCTCCAGATTCTATCTAAATCATCTACCTACAAGCCTAACTATCTCCTAAGGTGTCTGCTTAAAGCTCTAGGATGAGTTATTGTGTCTGATTCCACTCCTGGAGAACTCAATTATGAAGGCATCCAATAATTATTCTATGTTTCTAAATTGCAGTTGGTGTAATAGTTGAAACCAAGTCAAGGATATGTTCTTGAGAGTCAGAAAAATAGAAGTATATTGAGTTAGCTCTCAATACTTTTCTAAACACTTGTCTAAACACTTGTCTAAACTATGCTACGTGATCATATGGATCTCTTGTGCCATTGAAGTAATTTTTCATGGAATTAACCAACTGCATAGGCTTCAAGATCCTAGGATGTTCTCTGGGTCTTGGAAAAGGAAATTCATCTACACCTCTTTGAAGTCTTGGGCCTCTATGCCTCCCCTGATTTGTCATGCTTGTCTCCATTCTTGATCTTTCTCTTCCTACAAAGTTGGCAAAACTCACTTCCAATCTCTCTCTAGCCCTGTCACTTTGGGTTCCATGAGTTTGGGATGATCTTGCTCCTTGGAGGCCATGGGAAACATTAGATCTTGGTGGAGGGAAGATCAATTCATCATTATGGGTGTAGGCATGCCTACCTGCTCCATAACTAGGAACATCCTCTTTGAAGTGTTATCTAGATAGACAACCTTGCCTGGTGTCTTTGAGTCCTTAAACTCATAAATGGTGACTGAGCCAACTTCATTATGTTGGTTGAGTTTAAACCTCCAAAACACGTCATCAGTGCTCCTATTCAAGAATAACTCTATGCTCTTATTGTCTTGAGGAATCTGAAGGGCTTTGGTGTGCAGAAGAATAGGAGCAAGGAGAAGATGGAGGGAGAGAGAAGAGAGGAGATATGTGCACAAATGCGTGGGAGCCTCGAAACCCACATAATGATCTCTCTTGAGTCAATGCTCTATATATGATGTATATATATGAATATAGGGGTAAGGTCACATGATCCTTACATCCCCAAAAATCTCCCACTTAAGGGTCAATGTGACCATAAGTGGAAAAATATACAAAGAATGATGTACGACTATACGCTAATGTATAGGAAGAGTCCGTATCTCAACCTATACAGATCAACCTACACCAACTACCTCAAACAAGGTGTATCCATGCACCTCAAACTACTCTAGACTCATATCGATAAGAGTCGAGCTCACATCTGACTGATGCAAGAATTGATGAAGTTCCTGCAAAGCTCCCAATTGCCCTATGCCTATGTCAATCATCGAACGATGGACAACTCCAAGTGCAAATGCTCCAATAGCAACTGCAACATCTGGACTCGAGAATAATAACTCGTACATCAAACTCATGAATGTTGATGAAATCTCTGCTATCATGGCTAACCTAAGCATGTCAGCCATGTTTGTATCCAATGCATCCAAAGCACCATCATCAAGAACAAAATATCTTGACATATCTGTGTCAACATCTAGCATGAGCGAATCCAAGAATGACTGTATGATCGATGACTCATCAACATCTAAATAAATCATTCTATCAACAAAGGATATGTCTAGCTGTGCACCTTGAGAGCTAGTATGCTCTGGCATACACTGTGTATCATAAGAGCTATCGTGCTCTGCCACATGAAGTGTATCATCATGCTCCACATGAGCTAACTACACAACATCAACACCAAGATCAAACTAATGATCAAACTCTAACTGAGTATCATCACAACGCTCTACAAGAGCATCCACATCATGCTCTAAAGCATCCAAATGATCATATGAAGTGTGCTCCATAAGAGCATCCACATGATCAATAAAATCATGCTCCATATAAGCATCATGAGCATCCAAAACATGCTCTACATATGCATCCATATGAGCATCTGAATCTTGCCATACATGTGCATCATGAATGTCAAAAGACCTATCTATAGGTAGAAAAAATGAGACATGACGAGTCTCACATCGCACATATGGCTGAACTCCCACTGAGACGAGACTGTCTCTCACATGAAGTACCTGTAGTGGATACCTATGCCCAATCCTAACACCTTTGACAAGCATAAGCTGTACCAACTGCAACTAAAAATGATGCTCACGAAGGAATGCATAACATCTACTCTCCTATAACTAGTTAACTGAAATCAAGAGGAATGAAGGAACATAGCGTACATGTCTGAGTATAAGTGATGCTCCACTAGGTAATGTAAGGCATATCCTGCGCCCTCAATGTCATATGTCGTACCATCAGGCATGTGACATCCACGACTCTCACTTGAGAATAAAAAAACCACTCACGATGTAGAGTAACATGAAAACCGGCTAATGCATCAAGCAACCAAGCCATATGTGTGTTATCCAATGAACAAGAGGAATCATGAGATGAATCATAGGAGAAAGTGATTGTTGTTAGTGATGATTGGATGCACTCAAGAATTGAGTTGGTGCTGCAAAACCTGCTTCACACCTGCCCTCCTTTTACTCCAGATATGCTTAGTACACTTGCTTAGCTTCCAAATGACACCAAAATATGCTATATGTACTTTGGAAATGAGTTGAGTAATGATTAGATCAAAACAGACTACTTGTGACTTCAAGAATCCTGAAAAAACTTGCTATTTTGGTATTGACACCTGCTCAGTGTTATGCTCAGTGTGACCAGTGTAGTTACAATTAGCAAAATTCCTTCTAGAGATATTCTATTAGCTTAGTAAGCTCCCATTTGAAAGTGGAATGAAAGGAAATGATAAACCACAATCACTTTAGCAAAATAAAATACACCCCCGACTTTTTAGGAGACTTATAGTCACAGACCAGTGAGCACCTCGATTGGGATTTCTCTGCAATGGTTGATCCAATGGCCTTGAAATTTTGTAGGTCTATAGTAGACTTTGAGCTGAATCCAATGCACTTTGAAGCATCCAATTTGGTTTGGTAGATCTTGAGATATGCCTCTTGGAAGTTGACAGAGTTGAAGGTAGTCACTCAGAGAAACCAAAGATTATGAATGTAATGCTATGTATTAACTCTATTGATTGTACATTCCCATTGGCATAGAATGTGATGCTCAATGGTACTCAGATGTGTAGGCTATAGTTTAGCACTCACACATTCAAAGATTTACTCAGAAATGCCTCGGGAAGAGTGTAGTAGATCCGCGACTTTTTCCTTCACATATATATGGTTTGAGTGAGGATTTGAATTTGAACTCTAATTCAAATCTCCTAGAATCTTGTACCTAAAAGTGAATGAGATATTCTCTCAATCATTCACCCACTCAATCAATCAAATTTTCCACGACTTAATCAAGTAGGTATGATTATATGTACATGCCAAGTCACAATGACTTTTACAATGAGTAAAAAGTTAGAACATATAAGCATGAGTTCCTATGGCTCATTCTTCAAGTGATATCTTCATGAATTAACTCAAACTAAGCTTCCAAGGTCCAAGCTTTATGTTGAGTCTTCAAGGTACAAATCAAAGCCAAGTGTGAAGGCTTGATTTACACCAACAGCTCCCCCTCAAGCCAAACACTTTGGCTCAAGTCTTCATCTCTAGTCTTCAATTACTTCCTGCAATCCAATCATGGATTTAAATCTGCATAGCTTGCTTCCATCCAGAGCTTTAGTAAGCAAATCTGCACATTGCATATTAGTAGACACATATGACAATTGAATATCTTTGCTAAGTAATTTCTCCCTCACATAGTGGTAATGAACCTCTATGTGTTTTGTCCTAGCATGATAAATTGGATTAGCTGCAAGGTGAAGAGAACTTGTGTTATCACCAAAGATGATTGGTGGCCTTGTGTATAGGCCCAATTCTGAATATAATAGCTTCAACCAGATGGCTTCTTGAGTGGCATTTGCTAGCCCTCTATACTCTGCCTCAGTAGATGACAAAGCTACTGTAGGTTGTTTCTTGGATGACCAAGAAATTGGTTTATCACCTGCAAAACATATGTAACCAGATGTGCTTCTCCTGTCATCCTTGCAACCTGCCCAATCTGCATCTGAATATACCTTAATATCAATGTCTGATGAATATGGAAAGTACAACCCATGATGTTGTGTTCCCTTTAGATACTTTACTATCTTCTTTGCTGCCTCTAAATGAGGTACTCTTGGTTTGTGCATAAATTGGCTAAGTACACTAACACCATAAGATATATCAATCCTGGTTAAGGTAGCATAATTTAGACTACCTACCAAACTTTGGTAACCTGTAATATCTTGGAGTTCTTCTCCTTCATGAGCACTGAGTTTATGGTTGACCTCCATAGGAGTGCTTGAGACTTTAGCTTCCTGCAAATTAAACTTCTTGACCATATCCTGAATGTACTTCTTCTGAGTAATAAAGATACCTGAATTTGTGTAGACCAATTCAAGTCCTAGGAAGTACTTCAATAATCCAAGATCATTAATCTTGAATTCCTTCATCATCTGTCCTTTGATATGTCTAATTCCCTGAACATCATTTCCTGTAATAATGATGTCATCAACATAGACACACAAGTATATTACCTCTGAATTGTTCCTTTTGATAAACAATGAAGTATCTGCTTTGCTCATTATGAATCCTTGGTCTAGAAGGTAGGTTGTCAACCTGTAATTCCATGCTCTAGGTGCCTGCTTCAATCCATACAGAGCCTTCTTCAATTTACAAACATGATTTACCTTCTTGGGATCTTCATAGCCAGGTGGTTGTGACATGTAGACTTCTTCAGATATCCATCCATTCAAGAATGCATTCTTCACATCCAATTGGTACATGTTCCAATTCTTGGATGCAGCTACACTCACCATAACTCTGATAGTTGGCATCTTGTCCACAGGAGAAAATGTCTCCTCATAATCAATGCCTTGGGTTTGTGCAAAACCCTTGGCTACCAACCTAGCTTTATACCTGTTTATTGTACCATCTGAATTCCTCTTGAGTTTGTAGATCCATCTGGATCCTATCACCTTCATAGATTCTTTCTTGGGTACCAAGTCCCAAGTATCACTTTCCTTGAGAGCTTCCATTTCTTCATCCATTGCTTCCTTCCATTCTGGTTTAGTAATTGCTTCTTCAAATGTACCTGGTTCTTCATTTAAGAGATCCTTTGCAAGATATACAGAATGCTTGGTTACAAGGGAAGTATCATACCCATACCTAATAGGTTTCTTACTTTCTCTCTGAGATCTCCTCATAGCTTGAGTTGAGGATTCTGGTATATCCTCTAGCTTCTTCATCTTCATTTTCCCTTTGGATTTCCAAGCCTTGAACTCTTCAATGTTGATGGTGTCTTCATCATCTGAGCTTGTGTCTTCTTTCTGAATTGGTTCTTGCTTGATAAGCTTGGGGAAGTCTTCTTCCATGTCATAAGGTAGACTAACCTTCCTGCAATCATTTTCATACCATGAATCATTCTCATCAAAGATGACATCTCTGCTTACCTTGAAGCCTTTGTTTGAGGGGTTATAGAACCTGTATCCCTTCTGATTCAAATCATAACCAATGAAGATACATTTTTCAGCTTTAGGGTCTAGCTTTCCCCTTACCTGTGAGGGAATATGCACATATGCAACACAACCAAAGATTTTGCAATGATCCAGAGATGGTCTCTTACCAGGCCAAGCCTCATAGGGTGTCATTCCATCAAGTGTCTTTGATGGCAACCTGTTAATTAAATATGTGGCAGTAGATACACTCTCTGCCCATAGGTAATTTGGCAATTTCTTTTCATTTAGCATAGACCTAGCTATCTCTACAATGAGTCTATTCCTCCTTTCAGCTACCCCATTTTGTTCAGGTGAGTACCTTGTAGTAATCTCCCTCTTGATGCCTCTTTCCTGCAAGAAATCTTCAAAGTCATTGGAGAAGTATTCTCCTCCACCATCTGACCTTAGCTTCTTCAAATGTCTACCTGTTTGATTTTCAACTAGTGCAAGGTACCTCTTGAAACAATTAAATACTTCATCTTTATGTTTCATGAAATATAAGACAGTCCACCTGCTATAGTCATCAATGAAGGACACATAGTACCTTGATCCAGATATGGATGGCTCCTTGCTAGGTCCCCAAACATCTGTATGCACCAATTCCAGATAATCTTCATGCATAAAACCTTTCTTGGTATAGGGCAATCTGTGTGACTTACCAAATTGACAAGCCTCACACTTGTATATCATGTGTTGCTTGGATACATTAGGTATCCCAAGCACACATTGATCCCTGCTCATTTGTTTTATGGTCCTCTCTCCAATGTGACCTAATCTCTTGTGCCGAATCTCCAATTCTGATAGGGTTTGATCTTTATAGTTGTACAAAGCAATATTCTTAGTGTCTTCAAGTTCAAAAGTAAACAATCTACCTGATTTTTCTCCCTTGGCTATCCTTCTGAATCCATGTCTTGGATCCTCCACATATGCACCATGTTGTGTGAACCTGACCTGTAGACCTTTTTCCACAATCTGACCTACACTCATTAGGTTCTTGGTGATTGTTGGAACATACAATACTCTGCTCAATAAATTCTGATTACCATCACTAGTTTTGACATTGCCTACTTTAACAACTGAATGTTTAGTGTCATCACCTGTCTGCACTTGGTGCTTGCCTTTGGGTTCTTCCAAATCAAAAAGTAATGCAACATTTCCAGCTACATGATTAGAGCAACCTGAATCAATATAGAATAAGTGATCATCATTAATACTTGACTTAGAAGTCATATTCATGATCAATAGGGAGTCATCTTGCTCCTCTGCATAATTGTTGTAATCCTTTCTATTCCTGTATCCACCTTGATAGTTGCTATTGTGATGTAGTTATTGTTGTAGCCATGGTAGTTTTGAGATTGGTTGAATCTGCCTCTGCCTTGAGAGTATCCTCCTCTTTGGTGACCTCTTCCTCTTTGGTTCTTGTAGTTTTTGTAGCATTCATCTGTGGTATGATTAGACAAGCCACAAATATTGCATGGAGGTTGGTTGTAGGGTCTCCCCCTACCTGACTTACCTCCTCTGCCCCTACCTCTAGAAGATCTACCTTTCCCTGCATAGTTTGCTTGGGAGGTAGAGCCTTCTTCATCAACCTTCTTACTTTTGCCTTTATCTTTTATCTTCTTATCAGTATAAAGGGCAGAGGGATTGTTACCTTTTGATTGCTCTCCATTCTTTGTAATCTTTGCTTCATGTGTGAAGAGTTGTCCAATCAGAGTTGTTAGATCAGGTGCTTGGATGTCCATGTATAAGTCCATTGCTGTGGTAAAGCTCTCCCATTTATCATCTGCCTTTAGTCCATTGATCACTTGTCTAACTATTTGCTCTTCCTCAATCTCCTCTCCAACACTTGCAAGTTGGTCTGCAATGTCCTTGGCTTTGGTAACAAAATCTGAGACAGATTGCTTTGATTGCTTCCTAAGAGTTGTAAACTCAACCCATAGCTGATTCTTTCTGGCCCTTGTGCTTGATGAAAAGTAAGTTGACAAGGTTTCCCAAGTCTCTTGGGAAGTTTTGCAATTCCTTATGTGTGGTAGAAGGAAATCAGAAATAGAGTTAAGAAGATATGACCTTGCCAAAGCATCTTTTGCACACCATTGATTGAGTCTCTCTTGCTCTTCCTTGGTGGGTAGACCTCTAGCTTTAAATGAGGGCAATTCCTCATCTCCTGATATGAATCCATACAAGCTCTTTCCTTGTAGATAGGTCTTCATCCTTAGAGACCAAGCTTGATAGTTGTTCCTGTCTAATTTGTCAATGAAGGAAGGGAAACCATCACCCATGATTACCTTATATGCTCTGATACCACTGTTGTTAGTGATGATTGGATGCACTCAAGAACTGAGTTGGTGCTGCAAAACCTGCTTCACACCTGCCCTCCTTTGACTCCAGATATGCTTAGTACACTTACTTAGCTTCCAAATGACACCAAAATATGCTATATGTACTTTGGAAATGAGTTGAGTAATGATTAGATCAAAACAGACTACTTGTGACTTCAAGAATCCTGAAAAAACTTGCTATTTTGGTATTGACACCTGCTCAGTGTTATGCTCAGTGTGACCAGTGTAGTTACAATTAGCAAAATTCCTTCTAGAGATATTCTATTAGCTTAGTAAGCTCCCATTTGCAAGTGGAATGAAAGGAAATGATAAACCACACTCAGAGAAATCACTTTAGCAAAATAAAATACACCCCCGACTTTTTAGGAGACTTACAGTCACAGACCAGTGAGCACCTCGATTGGGATTTCTCTGCAATGGTTGATCCAATGGCTTTGAAATTTTGTAGGTGTATAGTAGACTTTGAGCTGAATCTAATGCACTTTGAATCATCCAATTTGGTTCAGTAGATCATGAGATATGCCTCTTGGAAGTTGACAGAGTTGAAGGTAGTCACTCAGAGAAACCAGAGATTATGAATGTAATGCTATGTATTAACTCTATTGATTGTACATTCCCATTGGCATAGAATGTGATGCTCAATGATACTCAGATGTGTAGGCTATAGTGTAGCACTCACACATTCAAAGATTTACTCAGAAATGCCTCGAGAAGAGTGTAGTAGATCCGTGACTTTTTCCTTCACATATATATGGTTTGAGTGAGGATTTGAATTTGAACTCTAATTCAAATCTCCTAGAATCTTGTACCTAAAAGTGAATGAGATATTCTCTCAATCATTCACCCACTCAATCAATCAAATTTTCCACGACTTAATCAAGTAGGTATGATTACATGTACATGCCAAGTCACAATGACTTTTACAATGAGTAAAAAGTTAGAACATATAAGCATGAGTTCCTATGGCTCATTCTTCAAGTGATATCTTCATGAATTAACTCAAACTAAGCTTCCAAGGTCCAAGCTTTATGTTGAGTCTTCAAGGTACAAATCAAAGCCAAGTGTGAAGGCTTGATTTACACCAACAGTGATATCACCATCACTAGCATAATCATCTACCATAGACTCTCCTAAAACCACTACTTGAACTACATCACATGCATATCTATGACATCATCATCACATCTGCCTAAAGCAACGTCATCGAATATGGCCCTCACATCCACAATTCGAACATCAAAGTTGTTGATGTGATCTACACTTCGCATGAGTCAATGGACTCACATACATATCATGCAGTCTCTGCCATAATGCACTACTCGTCTCCTCATACATAACAGAATCATATATAGAATCCACAAGCTGTAATCAGATAGTGGAGCTAGCCAATGCATCCATATCCATCCATACATGGTTAGGCATGTCACGAGGCCTCCGTTCATCTCTATGCACATACACGTGTAACCCTGCACGAACCAATGTATGCCACATCTGATATTTCCATCTCAAAAAGTCCATGCCATCAAATTGAGAAGACAGCATGCTGGCAATCCAAGAGACTAGCAATGTAACAAGAGACTAGAAAAAAATACTCTATCCTCTATAGGATCACATCTGCATATCCATATGCATAACTCACATCACAAATGTCTCACTGGAGAAGAAACCATATGAACCACCTGTCACATAACCATGCATCTAGCATGCACATAAAACGGATGAGCATAAGCATGCTCACCAAGTCTCAAACTGATCAAGTAGATGTGAAATAATCGTGGAAAAAATTCAAAAGAGTATCCCCTGTAAACTGAGCAATCAAAAAAGATAACCAATAACAAAAGAACAATGAGTAAGCTATCATCACCTATCACCGATCTAATCAAAGATAATGGCTAGTCACAAAACTTTAAAACACATCAATCCGAGCTTCCTAGCTCAAGTTATGGCTGAAATATTGAACTGCTGTTGAGAGATGCCGACGTACACTTTCACCTCTTATGACCTAAGCTTCCATTGAAGCTTCTTGCACACAAGCCTTCAGCATGCTGTGATACCAATGAAGGGCTTTGGTGTGCATAGCAAGAGGAGCAAGGAGGACATGGAGAGAGAGAGAGAAGAGGAGAGACGCACACAGATGCATGGGAGCCTCGAAACCCACATAATGATCTCTCTTGAGGCAATGCTCTATATATGATGTATATATATGAATATAGGGGTAAGGTCATCCTTACATCCCTAAAAAAATCCACTCTGGGGTGATCACTCTAGTCAAGAAGGATTTACTTCTAGGTGTCCTAGGTTCTCCTCCTAGGGTTCCTTGCTCTAGGCCTTCCATTTCCATCCCAAAAATGACAATTCCAAACTCATTTGTCATGTTGGGTAAGCTTGTGACCATGTACATGGTTCCCTGCTTATCAATGTATGAAACCTCTTCAAACTTGACCATTGGGTGTTCAAGCCCAAAGGTTTGATCTTGGTTTTTAAGTTGGATGATTGATCTTTGTAGCCCATCCTCATGAATGCGAGCACCTAATTGGTTGGTCAAGATATATTCCAATTTTATAGGGACCTTTTGATGTCTATAAATAGGTAGTGCTTGAGCTACCTGCGGGTCTCTCCATGCTAAAAGACATTTTTGAATCACTTGTTTCCAAACTTAGCACATAGGGATAATCACTAAGTTGTCATGCCCATGACCTAACTGTGTGATTAAGACTAGCTTCAAACGGACTATTCTGAATGGTCTTCCTGATTCAATCAGAGTTTGCTTCTACTCTTCGTTTGATGATGAAAGGCAATCAAAATGCCTTAACATTTGAGGAGTTAGTCTCTGTTCTATTGCAGGAAGATCAATCTAGGCAGAATAGGTCCATTATGCATGTTGCAGATCAAGATTTCTTGGCTATCCAGAAGGGCAAAGGTAAATGGAGCTCTTCTATTAGTAATCAAAAATCTACTAATTTTGCACAATCAAAGAAGGATGACAGAGACAAGAAGAAAGCAAAAAAGCAAAAATTATTTTGCAAATACTGTATAGAAAATGATCATGTTATAAAGAGTTGTCCAAAACTGGTTGCTAAAGAGGCAAGGAAGAAAGAGGCTCGAATGGTTGTTGCGGAGGCCTCTATGCCCAAAAACAAGTCTGCTAATCTTGTGCAGAATGAAGAATGGGCATTTACCAATATTTTCAATTATGACCCATCTTCTCATGAACAGTGTATGTCTACAATAGACTCAAATTTTTGGTACTTTAATAGTGGGGCAACCAAACATATTACCTCACAGCACAATTTCTTCACTTCACTTGAGATTGCCCCTATAGGGAGTACTGTCACATGCACCACCAACTCCTCTTATCCTGTCTACACAAGTGAACTGTCAGAGAAGACATCATCAATAGAAATCAGCTGTTCCTTCAAATCTTTGATCTTTGTCAGAAAACAATCCATGGAATCTCCTTCATTCATGTGCTCACTCTCCAACTTTTTTCTGAGGTAAGCAAAACAAGCCTCATTCCTTTCCTGGTATAAAGTGTTAAGTGTATCTGAAGCATCCTTGGCCAATCTGCAAGAGCAAATGTGAGGAATAATGGCACATTTGAAAGACAAGGCTATCAATGCATGTGCATGAGCATCTCTGCCATCCTAACAAATTTGCTCTATAGTAGGTGCAACAAGAACCGCAACATGAACAAGAACATGAAGAATATCGCCATCTTCAATGCTGTCTGCATCACCTTCAACAACTATGTTTGTAGGTGTAATAGGATGTTTTTCAACACCCTACACAATATTCCATAGTCCTTTTGCAACCAATAGATGATGCATCATATAAGCCCATAATGGTAATTGGTACCGTCCAACTTATCCTCAACATCCAACATACGGAATACATCATTGCTTTCAGCCATGGCCACTGACTAAAATACCTTGATACAAAAAAATGACAGTATCTCAAAAAGTTGAACAGAACTACCTTGTCAAGTTCTACTAAACTTGTAGTAGACTTTAAGACACTTATACTGGCGAACCAAAACCTGTATATATTTTTGGCACAAGAAGAAAAAATTGCCTACACAAGCACTAGGATAGTGCATTTAGAGGTCGAAACAAGCTCAGATTGTGATTTCAGCACCACTTAGTGAAGCTGTTTTGATCTCCTAATCACCTTAAGTATGCTCACCAAATTTCATGCGATTCTGAGACTTGATCTGAGGGGTGTCAATGATGCCCTAGATGAAGTGGCGACCTGCTCTGATACCAATTGTTGGAGTTTGAGGTCTACAGAAGCACGAAAACAGCACAAGGAAGAAGAAGAAGTTTGGAGCACAACACACAATACTAAATGTATTACCACTAGAATATACAAAGATGTATAATCCATTAGGATTGTAGGCATATATACAAGCTGAGGGGAAAAAACCTCCTAAAGAGGGAAAAAAGTGCCCCTGCAATCCTAGAGTGTTGCACATCACGACCTAAATATATCAACAAAATATGCCTCATTGTTGTTGGGGAAAAGTTGTGCACACTGCTATATACATCATGAACATAATTTTGACTGTTTCTATACATCAAGTTACACCTGAAGAGAAGTTTATAGGTAAAAAGCCAAACTTATCATATATGAAAGTATTTGGCCATATTGCATATGTATGTTGATGTATTTTGGCACTGATGTGTGTGAACACATTTAGGATCACTGGGGCACTTTTTTCCCTCTTTGGGAGGTTTTTTCCCCCAATTTGTATATATGCTTATAACCATAATGGGTTACTTATCTTTGTACATTCACTTGGTAATACATTCAATATTGTGTGTTGTGCTCCAAGCTTCTTCTTCTTCTTCCTTGTGCTATTCACATGCTTTTGTAGACCTTAAACTCCAACAATCAATATCAGAGAACTTCACCACCATCTAGGGCATCATCAACAACCCAGTCTCAAAATTGCATGAAAATTGGTGAGCATACTCAAGGCGATTAGGAGTTCAAAACAGCTTCACTTTGTGGTGTCAAAATTTGGACTGTTTTGACATCCAAATGCACTATCACAGTGCCTATGCAGGGAAAATTTTCCTTTTGTGCCAACCATATATACATATTTTATTTCATGAGTACAAGTGCCTCAAAGTCTGCTATATGTTTAGTAGATCTCAACAGGGTAGTTGTGTTCACTTTTTGAGATACAAACATTTTTCTGCATAAAGATATTTTAGTTAGTGGCCATGGCTGAAAGCAATGATGTATTTCATGTTGGTACATTTGACACGCCTTGATGCATGACCAAATATCAAGACTTATTTCATAAAATCTTGAAGGACTTATGAACACCTCTTGTAAAAGCTATGAGCTTTAACTCTTGAGATAAATGTAAAAGTAGATGATCAAAGGAATCTCGTGACATTACGAGATGCAAGTCATACCCACCTAGTAGTTGGAACCAAATCAATCAAGATCCCAAAAGGTAGGATCACTTTTAGGTGACATATTCAAAATTCAAATTTATCTCATATATATAAAAACACATGACCTCTTAGTCATGGGTAGAAAAGTGGGAAGAAGGACTCATTGAGATTCAATCTTGTGGCTACACTAAGCCCACACATGTGTGAGTAAGCCTACATCATCTCCTTTGTATTATACATTCATGATTATACACATTTGATTTAGTTAGTGCAAGATTACTTCATGTGTACTGTTATTTGCTGCTAAGATTTCATTTCAGTGGATTTGTCTTGAGGAGTTCTCTACGTGTACTTATCCAATTGATGTGATTAAACTTGTTATATGTAGCTTAACTTTCTACTCTTCAAATAAAAATTTTTACATCATTTGATTTAGTAGATTATGAGATAAGTTATCTGCAAGTCACCTATGTATGCTCACTATCGTCTTCTTAAAACGTTGGGATTACACCCTCAACTTCTAAATATGATTTCTCATCATGTATGCATCCTAAATTAGTGAAATAAATTCCTATAGCAAGCTTAGAACTTCAATTATCTATCTCTAAAAGCTCTGAGGTCAATTATAACCAGTGAGTGAGCAATGAATGATTTTTTGAGAAGAACCAAGTCCGTAAATAGCACGTTTTTGGAATCCTTCAACCTTGAAAGTTATCTGCTTTGATAGAACTATTTGAAGGTGATGTTCCAAGGCACATTGTGGATCTAAATGCATATTTGGGAAGCTAAAGGTGTATATTAAGGTACTTTGAAGCTACATTGATAGGTGTAGATCAGGATTTGTGTAGCACCACCTCATCTTTGGAGTGTATCCAACCATCTCCTCATAGTGGTATCAGAGCTATCATCAACTCAACATGGGAGATGGAGTCCCATCATCAATTGACAAATTGGATCAAGGTAATTACTCTACTTGTTCTATTAGAATGGAGACTATCTTCAAGGTAGAAATCTCTATGGTTACATATCTGGAGATGAGTTGATGCCAATACTTAGAAGCAAAGGTCAACCTACTCAAGAAGAACAAGAAAGGTTAACAACATGGTGCTCAAAGGATGCTTTCGCCAAGTCTTATATTCTCAACTCAGTTTTTGATTTCTTACTTCCACACATTAGGAATTTTAAGACATCACAAGAGACTTGGAATGCACTTGAAGCATTCTTTTCTTCAAGCACTAGAGCAAGGAAGAACCAACTATGGATGGAGTTCATAACAATAAAAAAGGTGCCCAAGCAGTGTGTGACTGATTATGTCACCAAAATAAAGGACCTAGTTGATCAACTTGGAAGCATTGGAGAAGCCATTGAAGATGAGCAGATTTTAAGACAAGTGATCAATGGAATGAAGGTATATGATAAATGGGAAGACTTCACCACAAAAATGGATCTATACATGGATATGCACGTACCTGATTTCAATACTCTGATGGGGTAACTATTCACTCATGAAGCCAAGCTTATGAAGAACAATGAAAACTCAAAAGGTAATCAACTAACCTATAGATTGATAAGAATAAGAGTAAGGATAGCAAAGGCGAAGGCAAAAGATCTGATGATGAAGCTAGTACCTCCCAAGCTAATTTTGTAGGAAGAGGTAGAGGTACAAGAGGAAGAGGTAGAGAACGTAGAAAAGGTAGGGGAAGATTCCAAAGTCCCTTTCCATGTGCCATATGTGGATTGACTAACATGACTAACCATACAACTGAGAATTGATTCACGAGTCCTAGGAATGAGAGAGGAAGAGGCTTCAATAGAGGAAGCTATGGAAGAGGAAGATGAAGCAATTTCAATGGCTACAATAACAACTACAACAACACCAATAACCAAGGAGGATATAGAGGAAAAAGAGATTTTACGACAATAACATTGAAGAGTACACACAAGAGGACTCACTTCTGTTGATGAACATGACCATGAAGCAAGGTAAAGCAGATGAGCATGTGTTCTATATAGATTCTGGTTGTTCAAATCATGTAGGAGGAAATGTGGCATTATTATCTGACTTGGAGGATCCAAGGAACAGACATGAGGTTCAAACAAGAGATGAAACAAGGCATTCAATTGAAAATATTGGAAATATGAAGACTCTAGATGGAAATATGAATCTACTCAGTAAGGTATTGTATGTACCTACCATAACCAAGAACTTGATAAGTGTTGGACAAATTGTAGTGAAAGGATTGTAGGTAAGGTTCAGAAGAAATGGAGCATTTGTTGAAGACCCTCAACAAGGGTTCAAGAGGATTGAAAAAGGTGAAAAGTCACGTAGACTCTTTACATTTGAGTTGCAAGATACTAGGAACATAGCACTATTCAATTATGGAGGACAAACCTTATCAGAATTAGAAGTGTGGCACAAAATATTAGCTCACATAGGTGAAAGAAGTTTGAAGTGAATATGTAGGGATGAAAGTGTGCTTGGTCTACCAAATATATCCAAGAAACATATGATATATAAATGCAGTGCATGTCAATTTGGGAAGTCTCATACACAACCCTTTATGAAGAAAGGTTACATCCATGGTGACCTATTGGAGCTAGTCCACATAGATGTTTGGGGACCTAGCAAGGAACCTTCAATTTCAAGATCCAGGTACTATGTATCCTTCATTGATGATTGTAGCAGATGGACCATTCTATACTTCATGAAGCATAAGGATGAAGTTTTCAATTGTTTCAAAAAATATATTGCTCTTGTTGAAAATCAAACAGGGAAAACCTTGAAAAGGCTAAGGTTAGATGGAGGGGGAGAATTCCTCATAAGAATCTGGCTCTTGATCTACAATGACATTCATTGTGCATGCATAGTGCTTTGCCATGAAAGAACCATATGTATACCTTTGTGGGGGTGAATTCTTCCTTGCAGACCTCCTCTCTTGACCTTTGGGATATTGCTTCTTGAGTCTATTGAGCTTTACATTAGGAGTAATGACCTCCTCAAGCTCTTCCTCCTCTCACTCCTCTTGAGCTTCCCTAGTGTCTTAGTGTGTCCCTTGAAGCCTTCCATACTTTTAAGTAGGGGATGATCTTTCATAATCATAAGTGTAAGAGTGATCATATGAGTGTACCTTAGATGTAAAGCCTCTAGTCCACTGATTTTCTTGACTCTTGAGGTTGAATTTGTACATCAAGGTTTGCATACTCCTCTTGATCCTCTTCACCCAACTTTGCCTTGCCCTTGTCTCCATACCATGACCTTGACTCATCAAACACAACATCTCTTAACACATATAGCTTCTTTGAGAGAGGGTTGTAGCACCTATAGTTTTTTTTTCTCATTTGAGTAGCCAATGAGCACACATTTCTCACTCTTGGTCTCTAACTTTGTTCTCACTTCACGAGGAACATGAACAAAGCATACACATCCAAATACCTTGAGGTGCTCCATGGTTGGTTTCTTGCCATAATAGACTTCACGTGGGATCAATTTGTGCACACCACCTGTTGGAACCCAGTTTATCAAGTAACAAGATGTATTCACAACCTCAACCTAATAAGAGAATGGTAACATACCTTCATTTATGAGACATCTAGCTATCTCAACAAAATGCATATTCTTCCTCTTTGCAACACCATTTTGTTGAGGAGTATACCTGCATGTAAAGTGCCTCTTTATGGCATTGTCCTACTAGTAATTTATGAATTCCTTGGAGAACTATTATCCCCTCCATTTTTCCTCAATGTCTTGATGTATGCATCACATTCTTTCTCAAACAAGGGACCTAAACTTTTTGAAAGCATGAAAACACTTCTAATTTTTCCTTGATAACGTATAGCCATACCTTTCTTGAGTGGTCATCAATGAAAGTGACAAAGTACCTAGCTCCACCCAATGAAGCCTCTCTGCTAGGGCCCCATGCATATGAGTGTATAAGCTCCAAGATCATAGAGGATTTGTACTCACTCTTTGGAAATAGCTTCCTTGATCACAAAACTCATGTAGATCTTGGCCTTCAAGATTTGGAAGTCCCTGCACTAAACCTGCTTTGCACATGCTTTTTAACTTGGGAATATTGATATGTCCCATCCTCTTGTGCCAAAGATCAATTTTTGCAATCCTTTTGTTACCAATCATCACATAACATACCTTGTTGTGTGTAGGATCAACATCTAGTGTGAAGAATGTGCATTATTTCCTTCCCTTGGCAATGACCTTGCCTCCTTGCTTCAAGATGCACCCTTTTGCATCAAATATAACCCGCATACCTCTCTCTACCATTTGTTCTATAGAGATAAGGTTCTTGGAAATAGATGGAACATGGAACACATCTTTAAGAGTCTTGACAGATTTACCTTCACCTAGCTTCACATCTCCCACATGTATAATGGGATGCTCAATGTTATCTCCTGTCTCCACACAACCTTTTGAGCTTGGGACCTACATACGAATAAAAGATCCCTCCATACATGACATGTGATTAGAGCATCCTGAGTCTATGTACCACTTTGTGTCCTTCACTAGTGTAGCCATGTCTCATGGCTAGGAGGGTCTCCTTCTCATCATCCTTCTTGGAGTTGTTAGCATAATTCCTTTGCTCCTTCTTCTTCTTGCCTTTTTCATCCTTGAACCAGAAATATGAAGAAATGCGATTCTGCTTACCACATATAAAATAAGTTTTACCTTGATGAGGGCCCTTTGCCATTCTCGCCCTTCCTTGAAGATGATGCCTTGACATCTCCTTTTGAATCTGAATCTTCTTCGTTGGACTGATTCCATTTGCTTTTTCCTCCTTCCCGCTTCTTGCCACTCTTGCCTATGCCTTTGCTAGAATATAGGACTTGTGAGTGACCATCCTTCTTGGATGTGTCTCCTATGGTGACCTCTTCTACCACTAGGTGTGGGATCAACTCCTCAAGAGTTGGTAGAGGATATCTATACAAGATGGTAGTAATAAGGGGTTCCACTTGTCTTCCCCTCTCAACCCATTGAGAGTAATCTACACATGGTCTTCCTCATCTCTTTTGTAGCCAATGCATTCCAATTGCTCCCTCAACTCCTTCACCCTAAAGGTGTAGTCAACAATATATTGACCACTACCCTTGTTCAAGGAATGGAGTTCATTCTTAAGTTGCATCTTTCTGGTTCTTTTAGAATTGGCATATATCTTCTCTAAGGCCTCCCAAAAATCTCTAGCATGATCAAAATCTAATATATGACCAATCATAATGTTAGAGATTACCTGTGATATGTAGAAGATAGCTCTCCTATTCCTTTCCTCCCAATCCTTCAACATCTTCAATTCTTGATTTGTGACCTTTAGATCTTTGGGATCCATATTAGGCTTGTCTTCATCTCCACACATAATAGGCCATAAAAATTTGCTCATGAGGTAGTTCATGACTTTGAACCTCCATGGCTCATAGTTGTCTTTGTCACACAACTCCAATTTTTGACCTAGATTTGCCATAATGAATGGGAAATTAGGGTTACACTGAAAAGTACATCTTAGCCTTGATGTCCAAGCTTTTGTGTCCTTCTCCTATAGTCTTCAAAGGGTTTTTCCTGCTTTGATACTAGCTGATGGAATTTAACCCTCAAATTTGCACACGAGAAGTGAAATGAATCCAATACCTAGGTCCCTTCATACATCTTTTCTATTACCCCGTAGCAAAACTCTAATTCACCTACCATATATTGATCCAAATCACCTACACTTTTAGCCACAATTATTTGGTTCAGAAACTTTCCAACAAGCTATAGAACACCACAAATAAATCTATTTAGGTCAATCAACAACTCTGTACAAAACAGATTATGTAGAGATGTAGGATATGAAAAAATTAGGGTTACAGAGATACACCAATTTCTCTCCACATAACATTTATTTCAAGAAGCCCTCTTAGGAAAAGTAAGAAAATATATAAGCTATAGAATTCACTTTAAATATCTTGAATTGGATATGTACACAAGGAGTTACAACTGTTATAAGTAGACTATGTCTATACCTACAAGAGACTAGAGAGGGTGTGGGCTTGATAGCTCGTCCTTACTCCTCCTCTGTGCATATAATACCCTCCTCTACATTCTTCATAGCTTGGACAACTAAGTTTCAGCTCCTTGAGCCTGGGATGAATGTCTCCTTGAGCCTCCTTGAGTATATGTCTCCTAGTCTTCAATGATCTACAAGACTTCCATGCATTTGATGACTCTTCACTTTCTTTTATAGCCTTTGGATGCCTCTCTTGACTTTTCCACTACCTTAGGACTACCTTGCCCAACCTTTCCCGACCTTGAGACCCCCATAAGTAATTTGAGTGAAGTGTTTCCACATTAAGGTCCGTTGACCCCTTTATCCACCTAAATCTTGATAGTTCACATTTTCAACATTTAGATGGTCAAAGCTCATGAACCTTGAGGATGGATGCCCCCAAACCACATCTAGGAGGAAGTAGTACACGTTTCTACTAGTTGAATCCAACATAAACTTGATCAAGAAGAATTTCCCTTACATGTAGATTCTTTCTTGGTTGTATGTACCTAATGACTATGGATGGACACATATGAATCCAATGGGACCACCACTAGAGGTTATTGGAGGTTATTCAAGGACTTCATTCCCAAACTCATCCAACTTATTAGGATGCTCATGAAATTCATATAAAGAACATTTCGTGTCCACGTATGCATTATCCTCTTATTTCATAGCAAGGTGATGAATCAAAATCACTATAGCATTGGAGGTCTTGATCCTTTATAGTGTGTAACTCATGGATCTTTGAACATATTAGCACAATTCCCATTGTCCTTTTCATAGGTTAGAGTAGTGTGCTTTTATGATGGAAATCCCTTGAAATGTGCCTTCCTACACTTAATGGTAATCCACAAGCCCTTGATCAAGTCAAAATCAATGCTAGCCTCTAGATTATCACTTTGACCACTAAGGAACTAGAGAAATTGTGGGCGCCTCTTTAGATCTATTTAGAGGAATTTTTTGACAAATCCTTGCTTGCACTAAGTTCCTAGAGTCTTATAGATGATCTCAATTTCCTTTCAATGTTAAAAAGCCCACATAGTCATCTAGATGATTTCTTTGCATAGAGCAATTGTGAGGAGACCCTCAACACTCTTTAGATGAGTTTTGTCTTGTATAATTGTTAGAAATTCTATATAAGTCTTGGGGATCAATAAGGAATCACGTAATGGCCAAATACATTACAAATTCCAAACAACGATCGCTTTGGTGCAAGTCAATGCTCACGGAAACTATGGGTGGAAATTGAGCAAAATTTTGGTAATTTGAAGTGTAAATTGGTTCCTAGTGTACTATTAGTGCACATAGGATACTTCACTAGTTTCCCTTAGCTCAAAAGCTTAATTTTTCCTTGGGAGACTTGCTACGGACATAGAAATATCTACTTGTAAAAATGTGGGTTTTTTTATGATTTTTTACTTCTAATTTCCACTTATAAGGTTATTTGGATGCTTTTTGATGGATTGGAACCAATATGTGATATAAAAATCCTCTATTTTTTCTAATGATGGTTCTAGCCTTTGATACAAGCCAGGGAAATTTTGGTTGGTCTTTAGCACATTTTTGGTCTTTCAATGTGGAAGTAGGTTTCATATGTGTTATTGATGCATTTAAGGTAGCATAGAAGAACTTCAAGGATCTAAAAATCAAGGATTTTCGCTAGACAATTACTCTACATAGAGCAATTGTGGCCAGTCAAAGTCAATTATTCTCTAATTTTTTGGATTGGTATTTGAAAAATCATGATCCCAAAATGCAAGAGGATTGGGTGTCAAAGCCTAAAGTTGAATACCAAATGCATATCACTTTCAACCATACTAATGCATTGGGATCCACTATACATCAAGATGATCATGGACAATCTTTTGTTAGATTAGGCGATCCCAATGATTTAAGTGTGCCTAACATCATTGTAGTTAATCTACAAGGAGAGTTGTTGGTTGACAAGATGGAAGCCTATTTTACATGGCCACCAATAAACCAGAGAAGATCACCCCACAAGAAATAGAAGTTATAAATAATATTGCCATGAATCCAAATATAGATTAGAAGAATGTTGATCTTAATGCTCTACCTTTTCTTACAGGGACCATCCATGTGAGCAAAGTTATTCACAATGGATAATCTTTTGAACTCTAATGTTCTTCAAATTCAAAATGAGTTCGACCTCCCAGGGACAACCTTTACGAAGAAGACCCTGCTGACAATTCCCTTGGATGCTCTACCAGCAAAGAAGACAACCAAGAAGGTTACACCACCAGTAAAGAGGATGGATTCACCATTAACAACGAAGACAATCAAGATAGTGAAAGCTCCTTCCTCGGACCTACTCCTCCAGTATGCTTGCCAAGCCTACCGCAACAAAAGTCAAAGCTTAAAGGGAAACAACCGTCAGGCATGCCTTGGAAGAGCCCCCTCAAGAGTAGGATCCTGAGTAAAGAAGTTGGGGGTAAAAAAGAAGATCAAAAGAAAAAAAAAAGATCGGGTCCCTCCCCTCAAAGAGGGAAACCATCAATAGTGAAAATCACGTCGCTTAACGTCAGGGGGTTGTCCGACCCCTCAAGAGCGGCGATTCTTGGCCAATGGTTCAAAGGCAAGTGCCTCAACCCCGACTTTATTTGCTTACAAGAGATCAAAAGCGATGCAAAGGATCTCCAGAAATGACTTAAATGTATTTCTCCAAACCACCTTTGGCTCTCCACTTCGCACCCTAGGGGCGCGGGCGGCGCTGCAATTGGTATTAGTCACTCCTGGTCCAGCAGGCTGACATCGACTTGTGAAGATCGAAATCATCGTTGGATTGCTGCCTCTTTCGGGCTCCCTAAACAATTCACTGTGGTCTCACTTTATGTTGGCCAAGTCAAAATCAATGCTAGCCCTTGATCAAGTCAAAATCAATGCTAGCCTCTAGATTATCACTTTGACCACTAAGGAACTAGAGAAATTGTGGGCGCCTCTTTAGATCTATTTAGAGGAATTTTTTGACAAATCCTTGCTTGCACTAAGTTCCTAGAGTCTTATAGATGATCTCAATTTCCTTTCAATGTTAAAAAGCCCACATAGTCATCTAGATGATTTCTTTGCATAGAGCAATTGTGAGGAGACCCTCAACACTCTTTAGATGAGTTTTGTCTTGTATAATTGTTAGAAATTCTATATAAGTCTTGGGGATCAATAAGGAATCACGTAATGGCCAAATACATTACAAATTCCAAACAACGATCGCTTTGGTGCAAGTCAATGCTCACGAAAACTATGGGTGGAAATTGAGCAAAATTTTGGTAATTTGAAGTGTAAATTGGTTCCTAGTGTACTATTAGTGCACATAGGATACTTCACTAGTTTCCCTTAGCTCAGAAGCTTAATTTTTCCTTGGGAGACTTGCTACGGACATAGAAATATCTAGTTGTAAAAATGTGGGTTTTTTTATGATTTTTTTACTTCTAATTTCCACTTATAAGGTTATTTGGATGCTTTTTGATGGATTGGAACCAATATGTGATATAAAAATCCTCTATTTTTTCTAATGATGGTTCTAGCCTTTGATACAAGCCAGGGAAATTTTGGTTGGTCTTTAGCACATTTTTGGTCTTTCAATGTGGAAGTAGGTTTCATATGTGTTATTGATGCATTTAAGGTAGCATAGAAGAACTTCAAGGATCTAAAAATCAAGGATTTTCCCTAGACAATTACTCTACATAGAGCAATTGTGGCCAGCCAAAGTCAATTATTCTCTAATTTTTTGGATTGGTGTTTGAAAAATCATGATCCCAAAATGCAAGAGGATTGGGTGTCAAAGCCTAAAGTTGAATACCAAATGCATATCACTTTCAACCATACTAATGCATTGGGATCCACTATACATCAAGATGATCATGGACAATCTTTTGTTAGATTAGGCGATCCCAATGCTTTAAGTGTGCCTAACATCATTGTAGTTAATCTACAAGGAGAGTTGTTGGTTGACAAGATGGAAGCCTATTTTACATGGCCACCAATAAACCAGAGAAGATCACCCCACAAGAAATAAAAGTTATAAATAATATTGGCATGAATCCAAATATAGATTAGAAGAATGTTGATCTTAATGCTCTACCTTTTCTTACAGGGACCATCCATGTGAGCAAAGTTATTCACAATGGATAATCTTTTGAACTCTAATGTTCTTCAAATTCAAAATACTCCTTTGGGACTCTACAACCACCTATGCAAAGAGGTCCTTACCATTTGGACATTTGTGTGTTTAGATCTGTAAATCCAACTTTACTACCCATATACAAAGATGAAATGAATGCACTATATTATCCACTCAAGGTAGTAAACCAACTAAAGTTTACACATCATGACATGCCGATATTTGCAAATAGCATTCCTAGGATAGTAGTCACTCCAACTTGTGGTCCTAGGAAGCCCACACCTCTAATCTCAATAGTCCCAAGTAACCCAAGAGTCACCACTATCACACAAACATAAGGCATATCATCAAGAATAAAATCTACAATAGTTCAATCAGATCTGATTTCAATGATTCAAACAACATCGACCTCTACACCTCTTACAAATATCACATCTACACATATTAATGACTGAGTGTAGCAATTCAACTTGAGGCTCTAGGTGGCTAGTGTTAATTTTGCATATTATAAAGAAAAGAAAAAATACATACATATATACACTTGGATGTGTGATCTATCTAGGTATATTAATGAATTACAAGGGCATGAGGTGTACTTGCATCTTGAAGATTGAAAAAACAATTCTTTTTAAGTGTTGTGCATGCTCTCTAATGGTGAGTGGTTTCTTTTCTTCTATAATTGGTGAAGAAATTACTATGTGCTTAGAAGAGGAATTGGGCATCCCTTCTTTATCCACATAGCATTCTTTATGTTCTTCTTGGTTTTGAGTTGAGAATGTTTTGGTATCCAATTTTGACTAATGCTAGGCTTTTGTTGCTATGGTTTCTTTTTCTTTGATGTGTGATACCGCTTGTGTTTTTGTGGCCCTAGGTTTTTGGGTTTCTTTGGGATCAGTGTAGATTAAGACATAAGGGTAGATTTTGGAACCTAGTGATCAATTAACATGTATAAATCAAGGCTTGTAGCCAAAGGGTTTTCTCAAACCCAAGGTATTGATTATGAAGAGACATTCTCACCTATGGAAAAAATGCCTACAATTAGAGTACTCATGAGTGTAGCATCTTCCAAGAATTGGAACATCTATCAAATGGATGCTAAAAATGCATTTCTAAATGGTTGGATTTCAGAGGAGGCATACATGGCTCAACTGCCTGGCTTTGAAGATCAATCATATCTAGACTACGTATGCAGGTTGAAGAAAGCTTTATATGACTTGAAGCAACCTCAAAGAGCTTGGAATCATAGATTAGTCACTTATTTGCAGGATAAAGGATGAGCGAGGCAGATCCTTCCCTCTTCATAAAGAGGATCCACTTAGAGGTCATATACCTTTGTGTATATATGGATGATATAATTATTACAGGAAGTGATGCACATGGAATCAGAAGGATCAAGGCTCAAATGAAGGAAGAGTTCAAGATGAGTGATCTTGGATTACTCACATACTTACTAAGATTGGAAGTGGTATATACAAAGAAAGGTATGTTCCTAAATCAGAGAAAGTACATTGGAGATATGCTTACCAAGTTCAAGATGGAAACTATGAAGGTTGCAAGTACACCCATGGAGGTAAATCTGAAGCTAAGTGCTCATGAAGGTGAGTTAATTGAAGATGTGACTAGTTACCAAAGTCTTGTTGGAAGCTTGAATTATGCCACTCTAACTAGAGTGGATATATACTATGGAGTTAATGTGCTAAGTCAATCTATTCATACATCAAGGAAGCCTCACATGGAAGCAACCAAAAGAATCCTAAAATATTTGAAGGGCATAATTAATGAAGGGTTATAATACCCTTATACCTCTGATATAGATGTCAAATTATTTTTTGATGCAGATTGGGAAGATTCAAAGGATGATAGGAGAAGCACATCATGATCTTACATTTGTAGGTACTAAATTGATATCTTGGTCTTCAAAGACGCAACCTAACATTTATCTTTCATCAACAGGGGATAAATACAGAGGACTTGCAAATGCTAGTCAAGAATCCATGTGGATTAGGACCCTTTATTCAGATTTAGGGTAGAATACTTCGACTCCACACATATTTGGAGACAATATTAGCTCATTACATCTTGTTTCTGCCCTATCTATCATGCTAGGAACAAACATATTGAATTTCACTACCATTATGTCAGAGAAAAGATCATAAGTAAGCAGATACAACTCTCATATGTATCTATGAATCAACAATGTGTAGATATGATGAAAAAAGCATTGGATGAAAGCAAATTAAGTCAGTGCAAATCAGTGATTGGATTATAGGAAATCATGAAGAACTGAAGACTCAAGCATCTCAGGCTTTAGGGGGAGCTATTGGTACATTTAGCAAGCCTAAATGCTTGGCTAAATATTCAGGACTACACCTCCTTCTTCTTCATCTCACATGAGGAACTACATGTGAACACATGCTTGTCAATTTGGCATAGTTATCTTGGACAAATGTAAATGTTAAAAGAAGATGGAATCTTGTGGATTTATGAGAGTCAAGTCACGGCTTGTTTGGTGAAATAATCAAATCAATTATGTACCTAAAGTGTAGGAACACTTTTAGTTGAGTAAAATTCAAAATTCAAACTTAAATGATGAGCATAAATAGAGATAATTTAGTTGCAAGGCAAGAATGCCATTTTTGAGAGACCTTGAGCTACATCATTGAGCACACATTGAGCTCAACTCATGTACAAGTAGTACAATACCCTTCCCTTGTATCATATGTTCATTATCATATACATTTTGATACATTTCTTCAAGAAAATCTATGGCTACTATTCTCCGTTGCATCTTCATCATTTCAATGATTTTGCAAAAACACTTTTTTTATGTGTACTCAATCATTTGGTACATTTTAACTTGGTATAGTTATATTTAAGTGTCCACGTTCTACATATCAAGTTTCATTAACTTTGGTTTACTCAATCTTGAGATATAAAGTGAGGAAGGTGATTGTGTTTGCACACCTTCTAGTTCCTAAAATGGGATGCCCCTAACTTGCTAGATTCATTTCTCAATGTATGGTGCCTCTAAATTCATGAAATAAGTTGCTTTAGCTAACTATACTCTTGAGTTAGATGTGTGCAAATTCCTCCTATCTTTATATCTACTAGCTCTGCACCCTTGAATGTGAGCTCATCCTCACCATACAACATGGATCAATCATATTTTTTCATGTGGCAACCCTTCAACATTTATGTACCTACATGTGTGATTATTGAGCCCATTTTTACATCTCCTCAAAACTTCACCCAAATTGTGTTGGAGTTCAAGGTCTATAGGAGAACACAAACAAAAAAAGGAAGAAGAAGAAGAAGCTTGGAGCACAACACAATATAGAATTTATTAACAAGTGAATGTAGAAAAGATAAGTGACCTGTTAGGGTCATAAGCATATATACAATCTAGCGGAAACAAAACTTCTAAAGAGAGAAAAAAGTATCTCATGGTGCTAAGTGTGTTCACACACATCATGACTAAAATATATCAACAAATGCCCCCTAGGAGTGATGCATTGAACAAAGAGCTAGCATTCATGTATAAGGAAGTGCCAAACTATGTGGGAAGAGATCAATCCACAAATGGAAATAAGTCAAAAGCTTTGTGAAAACCTTTAAGTTTCTCCCTAGGTAGAGCCTTTGTAAAACGTTCTACATTATTATCCTTGTTGATATATTTTCGCAGTGATCTGTGTGGACACACTTAGGACTGTTGGGGCATTTTTTCCCTTGTTTAAGATGTTTTTTCCCCCAGCTTGTATATATGCCTATATCCCTAGCAGATAACTTATCTTTGTAAATTCACCTGGTAATACATGTTGAAATGAAAAAGGACTACTCCTACTCTACTCACATGCACACATCTAACAATCTGAGGAAGGGACAAAAGATAAAGAAACATGATGAATGAATTAAAATGGAAATTGCTATATTCCAAAGATGTACATGCTTGGAGGAACAAGAAGTTCCTTGGTCAGGTGAAAGCCAAGGCCAAAAGCCAGAGAGTTCATATGAGGTACCTACTCATGATGGCCAGATGAGTAGAGGGACCTTAGAGAGAACTCTAGATGGTGAATAGGTGAGGGCTATAAATAGGCTGGGAGGTGAGTCCCAAGCATGTCATTCTCCACTTCTCACATTTGGTATCAGAGCATGGTGGAGAGATCCGTGGAGGGAAAGATAGAGATGAAGATGGAGGATTCTCATGAGCATATGATGATCTTCTTCATCCCGTATGCAAGGTGATCTTTTGCTTCTTCCTCTTTGAGCTCAGATTGGTCATCATCTTTATGGCAGTCGGTCGCTGTGCGTGTAAAGAAAAAAATGGAAAAGAGAGTTTATGCTGATCGAAGTTGTAGATGATGGGAATCGAACTCATAACATTAAGCTTGCAAGTTCAATGACCTTACCATTGTTGCCATTAGAGTACATAACACATGTACTCGATTTAGAGTTGGGCAAAGTGTATTGTCTTTTGCTAAACAACATCATGCTGTAGCAAAAGAGAACACACTCTGACCAAAAAATTTGTGCAGATATGGTCATCAGTATGGGCGTCGGTACACCTAGCAAGTCGACGGTATACGCGTCGGTACACCCAGTATGGGCGTCAGTAAGGACGTCGATATAAACGTCAGTATTACTGACGCTTATACCGATGATTATACCGATATTTATACTGACGCCTATACCGACGATTATACTGGCGTTATGTTTCCGACGCGTATACTGACTGCGACACCGACGTCCAAAGAAAATTATGCCCGTTCATTTTCCTTGGTAACAGCCTCGGTATATGCTCGATATGTTGTAGTGAGAGCAAGTTAATAATTAATTTGGTGGTTATGTATGCTAGATAAATCCCGTGGTCATGGTCTTGGTAAGCAAGTGCAATTTTCTAGCACAATAACATTTAGGGGATTATAATTAGGTTTAGAATTATATATCCAAATATATGTTCTTTGAACAAATTGTCAATGCCTATACTTCTCATATAAATATGTATCTATCCACTCATTTACTTCAATGCACATTCATACGCATGGGCACATGCTTAATCATACCCATGGGCACACATACATAAGCAAGGTTTAATATATTTATTCTTAGGACTTGTATCTCAATCATATACAATATCATAAACATAAAGAATTCATATGATGAGGGACTTGATCAGTTTACATCTTCATAGGTTGGCTGCCTGCAGGTACTAGAGAGAGATTAGTAAAAAACAATCTTATCAAACATTTTTGAGAGAGATTAAAGATAACCAATCTGAAAACAATTTTTTTTTTAATTTTCCAGTATCTCAATTCGAAGGATGAAATCGTTTTGACAATGCATTCAAAGAAGTCTTCTTGCAAAGACTCCGGTTAAAGAAGAATCGAGCACAAATTTTTGACTTCCTACAAAATAATATACAAAAGCCAAATCAGGGTGTGCAAGAATATGCAACAAGTTTTCACACTCATCTCAAACAACTTCCTACGAAAAATGCCAATTTATTGACAGATGTTATTATCCAGTGGTTTATCAATGGTCTCAACCCATAACTATGACAAATTATGATTATCTGGTGTATTGGTGGTATGATGTTGGATGCCATCATTGAAATGGATTGGCAACTTGAACATAAAATTGGTGCTATTGCAAATGATTTAGGGTGGATGAAGACCGAGAAAAATAAATTAGAGGACATGCTGAAACAAGTTTTTTATATAAAATGTAAAAATATGGGCGATGTTGCAGCTAAGTGTGCATTGAATCAAGTATAGTATGCCCACTTTTTGGGATAGATCCAATGGCACAATCATCATCTTCACTGGCTTGCGCATCTCACTATCCCACTTACTCGGTTGAAGCCAATCTCTCCTCGTGAATTTCACTAGATTAATGAGTGTAACACTATCTTTCTTTGCCTGGAGTAGTTACTCATGCAAGCTCCTATCATCTTGGCTCCTCAATGGGACTTACCATCCCATGTATTTGTTGACGCATCGAATATCGCTATTGGTAGTGTTTTAATGCAAGTCCATGACAATTAGCTACACATGAGTGAGAGAGAGAACTACACATGCATGAAGTAGAGAAAAGGAGTATTGGCTGTGTCATTATGTGTACGCAAGAGAAACAAATAGAGATATTATGGGAAAGAGATAGAGGTAGCATGTGAGAGAGAATTAGAGAGAGATGAATTATGATGAAACAAATGTTTGCTGTAATGTAATATTGTGCAATACTAACAATTGATTGCATGAGAGAGAAAGGGAGAGATGTGCTTTTGGTTGTGTAAGATAATTAATACATAGAGAGAGAGAGAGAGAACAAAAAGACATTTGTGTTTGAGATAGATAGAGATAGAGTAGTGATAACCATTGGGTTGATTATCAATATATGACTTCTATAAATAACTTCCAAAAGTAGGACAAACTCTAGTTTACAAGGGCTATCCTAGAGTACCCAATCTCACTATCATGCCAACTACCACCCAACTTTGGAGCCCTCACTCTATATATCCACCAGAGAGAGGCCTCTTCCATAGTGGACAAAGTTGCACCAATGAGCAGAGAGTAACCAAGGAGTAGCACTATGGAAACACACTCTCGAAACAGCCTCAATAGAACCGTAACACAAGAAGACCAAGAAAAAAGACAAGAAAATAGAGTAGAGTCGTAGACGTTTGTATGTCATCATCCGTAAAACAAGTGCTAACAAGTTTTTATATAGACCTCCAGGCCAAGCGAGTGGCCTCCACCGAATCCAATCATTTACTACACCTTCGCTCCTTTCTGCACGTGCACCACTCCTGACTGACAAAATGGTGGAAGAGTTGGTCATTTTTGGAAGAGTGGCCAAAATATGGTACTCACAGCCACTGCCTTAAAGCGGCCTACAGACTTCAGAATATGGCCTTGAATGCGATTGTTTCTTTCATCATGAATCAACTCTCCCTTTTGGATCTCCTTCATAGCAAACAAGTCCCCCATACTTGTTTCTAGAAGGACGAATTTAATGATATGAAGCTATCGAGGAGATTTTGGTGAGGTGTTGAATTCAAGGCCAAGCCTATTAGATGAATCTAGAGGATGATTGTACTTCTGACAAAGGACAAATGAATCCAAGCAAGGGTTTGTTATGAACAAGTATGGAGACGAATATGGATAATCAAGAAGAGGCCAATATTGAGGATGGTTGCTAAAGAAGGAGGGCAAGTTTGGATTTCTAGTCTCCAGAATTAACTCTTGTGAAAGAATTTGATAGATGCCTTGAACCTTGTGGATGCTAATTTTGAAGAAGACGGATTTGCAAGAAGTTTTCCCAAGCTCGACAAATTTCATGTTGAGGAAGGGAAGACAAATCTTGCTCCCATAAACTTGCTACATTTTCCAACTTGCAAGACTAATGTTTTAGGTTTTCATAGAACCAGATGAATTCAAAAACACAAATTCCTCCTCAGGGAATATATGAATTTGGCTAGAAATTCTTTCTAAAGGGGCCAAAAAGATGAATTAGGTACATTGCCTCACTCGGAAAATTTTCTAGAGAAGAAGTTGAACTTCTATGCAATCCTCATAGTACATTCGAAGCGGTCTTGGCTAGCGTGGAATATTCCCCCACTCATTCTCTACTGTCGGTTGCTTCTATTGTTCTTGAGGATCAGACCATGTGGGATGCTGCATTCTCTCCACCTTCGTTGCTCCCACCACCACCAACACCTCTTGTTCCTATGGTGTTGCCATCTAGTTCTTCTACATCCTCTCCGAACTATTCTCCACCTAGTACTCCTCCAAGTTTGAGATGGTCATTGCCCTCGCCACCCACTTCTCCCTTGTGTAACCTGGTACCTTTTGAGTCTACTAAAGATGATGTTCGTGATCTTCCCCCCTCTTTTGGCATCGCATGAGTAGTTTTGGTAGTTTGGAGTCAATGACCATTGTGGTCTTCATGAACTTGTTCTTCTCACTATCTATCTACCAACTATCTCCTCCATATGCAAACCTTCATTCATATTGCATTGCGGCACACCATTCTTCTATAGATTGTTCTACTATCATTGTTCTCCTCAATTTCGTTCTATTTATTTGGAAACCACAATGTTTATGATGTCTAGGGTGGAGAGCCCGTTGGTGGTGGGCAACTTTTGAGCTTGGAGGGTGAACATGTTAGCATTAGGTTCACATGTAGTGAACAAGGTGTGATTTTAGTAATAGAAATCCTCTTGTAGTAAGTTTATTTTTATGTGGATTTGAACGCAAGCCTTAGTACATGAGAACCCCATCAAAAAATCTATTCTTCATGTGGAGTAAGGTCACTCAAGGAAAAATTATGGAGTATTTGAACACATGTAGATTTTTCTAAAAGAGTACTCATCTAGCAAAGCAATCATAAAGAAATAAAATGGCTTGGGTAATCTGTACTCAGGTTGGGATGAAGTACCCAAGGCATGGATTGTTTGCCCCCAAGCTATTCAGCTTGGAAATGTCAACATGGAATCATGAAAAAGCTAACTCGTTGTATGTGTATGCAAGGAGAAGAACACTATACAATTGTTTAGTGGTACACGCCATTCACTTGGAGATGGTCTCTGAGGGTTAAGGGGATAGTCGTTCATCGGATTTCGTTTCGTGCACTATTTGCAAAGCCCATCATCTTTCTATCTGAACATTTTAAAAGGTTTGAAATAATCTCTTAAGAAATGACGACCTCCACATCTAAAACATGGATCGCTTGGAGTTGATGAAGTTTTAGTGAGTTGCCATTGTGACATGGAAGCTTTCTTGATGTTATGCACTACACATTTACAAGAAAATACTCGTGAACTTCGAGAGAAAATCGTTGGACTTCTTATGAAGACTCCAATTGTAGGGATTCATAGGTAAATTCAGATTGTATGTACATGATACATAATACTTTAGGTACACAATTGTGGATACAAAAGGTTTAGGCTTTGACAATGGAAAATGTTTACAATTTACATTTTTTTTTTGGAGACTTGATCCTTGCATTGTGAAAAACCCAATAAAGAACCGTTTACGTTTGCTTTAGAGGTGCTTTGGGCACATGAAAGATCCTTTAAAATAAATTCAAATCATCTATTGAAGTCCCGCTTGGAGAAACTTTGAGCACATAAACAGAAATAGAACAGAAATCATTAAGACTTTGAATCAGTTCACAACTTCAGGAAACAATGTTGGAGCTACAAACTTGGATTGAGAGGTTGTCTTATTAGAATGCCGTGAAAAATATATATTT
Organism: Ceratopteris richardii; assembly: GCA_020310875.1. Taxonomy (NCBI): domain Eukaryota; kingdom Viridiplantae; phylum Streptophyta; class Polypodiopsida; order Polypodiales; family Pteridaceae; genus Ceratopteris; species Ceratopteris richardii. The sequence goes on from CM035410.1 coordinate 6,006,974, forward strand.
ACGATAAAGTGACACTACTCTCAAAATATTCAGGTTGATGAGAAATGGGGGCCTACCAGTATGTTGGGCAAAAAGGGATAAATAAGTGAGCTCAAGAGCAATAGTATGTGAATTAACTATTGAAAAGAATAGATCAACTCATTGGAGAAAAAGAGGATAACTTACGTTGTGCAAAATATGTTTGACAAGCTGTAGCGGAAGGTTAAGTAGAATAAAAGTAATCAAGCTTGAAAGGGAAACATGTTCAAGTGTAGATTTTAATTTGCAGATACTATTGATTTGATCAAAATCAATGCACAACTCGAACAACTCAACATATGTTTAGATTATAGCACATTGCAAAACATCTTACAAACCTTTCTCTGTGAAAGAAGGCTGAAAAGTGAAAATTTTCACAATAATTGATTCCACAACCTAGATAATTCTTCTGCCACATTTAAAAACTTTAATATCAATGCAAAATCCACGTATAGATTTTGTTGGTCTCAAGGAAAACCTACTATGCCTAGTAGCATAGTCCGATATTTAGAGAGCAATACTTTCGATTCTCAATAACTTATCTAATGACACTTTTTCAAAATAGTAAATCAATATCAGTACGAAAATAAACATCAATAGATAAGACTATGTATACACACCTTCTTGTTGTACCTCATGGAGTATAATGATACTATGAATGGACTAGTTATAATCAAATTATGAACACTTCTCTATATATGCATACATCTGTAAGAAAATACTAGACCTTATACTCACCATAAATAAAATCAAAATTACCTGGATTGATACATATGCATATATTTACATATACACATGATCATGCATAGACAAATAAATCCGTACTTCCATTTACACACACAAACACGCATGCACCAACACATTTACACACACTTCTATAAGCTTTACATACATACTCCCACACGCAGTCACACACATGGCAAATAAGGACACATGTGAACATCCATATTTGCACCATTTTACACACATCATTTCACATACACGCACGTACATGCATATAAACCTACACATGTACGCACTTAAATACACACACATGTACATATACACACCAAGACAAGAAAATGCATGCATGCGAAGAGTAAGACACACATACAAAAACCTTAAGCTGCATATATACACCACCAAAAACCTCAGGCTACATATATGCTCTGAACGATGGTGGCCAAGTTCACCATTGCAAAAAGCGGTATCACAACGTAGCAGTTGCAGTTGTATGTCTAGACAAGGCAGAATATGATGCACAGGATAGCTGCAAAAGTGCGTACACGAAGCACACGCAGAAATGAAGCTGATTTGGATGGAGGAACGACCCATGTATGACGTTTCACTTCAGTTGCTTGAGCGTCGAGAAGGCTGGATTCTGTTTCTATGTGGCTGCTTTTCGAGATACCATCCAAAATCAAAGGGAAAACTTCCTCGGGTGCCTTTTCTCCGATTAAAAGATCAGAATGACCATATCCAGGTACCACATGCCTTGAATGATGAAATTCAGGGTGATGATGTTGCATTAGCGCATGAGCTCGCTCAGTTGTGGTGGGTGTCACAAGCAAAGAACGTCCCCCCGATATGTATGTGGTCGGAAGACTAAGCCGCCCAACATATGGCATATATATATTCTCTCCAGTGCTGGAAAGTACATTTCCTTCCATGCAGATGCGTCGTAGTTGACGGAATCCAGATGTTGGAAGTCTAACAAGCGTCTCCTTGCTCAACCAAGCATGAAGGATCTCTGTTACATTTTCATGCCAAAACGCGTTTCCAAATATCCCCGAAAAGATATTGCATTCTTTGCAAGTGCAATGTTCTACGCGTGGAATAAAGGCGGAAGCCATCTTCAATAGGCGATCACATGTCTCAGAATCATCATCTCTCTCCTGCTTGTTAGCACTTGCAGATGATGAGCATTTTGAATGAAAGTAACCGCATGTACAGAAAACTTGTCCGTTCGGGTTTGCAACACTATCCTTGTAGCTTGGCCCTACTGAGCAACCTCCTAGAAGATGCACAGTGGTATTGCGTAATGTAGGCATGAACATCTGGCCTCCAATTCGCTTGACCATTCGCTCCACTGTGCTTATCTTCTTGGTTATAAGAGGATCGGTTGGTGGGAAGAACTTGGCCAGCCCGCGATCCAGATCAAACTCTACGCGACCATCGGCAGCATCATGACCCATCATATGTTGAAAATAAGAGAATCACTGTTTCGAGTTTTCATTAGACGCTTTACCTTGTGCCAGAGCCCGTAAATGAGACCGAACCAAAATCCCCGGTGGGAAATGCACTTGAAGAATACAAATGAGAACCCGTTGGCCAAAATCGCCCCCTGCAAGAAAAAGCATGTATTAGCATGGCAGCAAAGAGACATAGCATCTTCCTTGGCAACTTCCAGACTTCTCAGAAATCGTTCAGCTATGACATATTCTGAGCACTTGCTGCACCGAATTATCCGGCATCCATTTCACAGAAGGAGATGACGTAATTTCGGGACGGCTGTTACGTGTATTCAAATGGAAAACACAAAATGTTTTACTTGTTTATAATGTGATCACCGGACGTTGTCGGACTTTTTATAAATAGAAACCAATAGGAGATAATATGTGTTTAGGCGGCTTTGTCATCTTTCAACGGTCTGTACACTCATCAATACATTGAAAATCCAGAAAAATTGCTTTTATAGAATCACATCTGGTTTTATTTCACTCAATGCCCAATCTATACGTTCGGCAACCCTTTCTTTTATTCATCCCCGTTGGATAATCTTATTTTCACACATCCCCATCTTTTCATGAACTATGTTTTCTTTCAGGCTATTCTGCACAGTAATCTGCCTCTCGGATCCTTTGATAAGGTAGAAACAGCAATTTAGATAAAAGGAAGCAAGTACATATCTTCATACTAACCTGTATGGTGTATCCCAGAGAAGATGTGTATGAAGTAGTTATCGAAGGGCCCGGTCTGTCAAAAGCCGGTGTGTCCTTTAATTGACTGCTTATTAGAGAATGACCTTTGGTTGTCACATGAGTTCCACATACAAACGCAACACTATTTCCGTTGCAGCTGAATCCATGCCCAATCTTATCTGACAATGGAAGACCTCTTATCTTCGACTGCAGCAGCAAATTTGTTGTACCTAGGACTCCAGCTGCATGAATTTTTGATAGTCAGTACCTCATCATCGTCTGTGCAGACTCCACTCGTAAACAGCATTGTAATGATACCGTAGCGGAAAATGTGATGAACGGAAAGCGTAGATGATACTAATATGATAAAAATAGGGAGCACAAGAAATCGTTGTCGGAGATAAGGAGCACGACCCTTAGAAACATTAAGCAGAAAAATGCATGCATAAAGTCCAAACACTTCTCTCTCTTTTCCTATGTTCATATGCAAGTATATCTATCATAATCTGCGTTCGCGAGCCCCAGTTCGATGGAACATTGCTGTACAAAATAGTATGGCTATCTAAGGCTTGCTGAAATCACAAAGATTAAATAGGCTTTCAACTTCAGTTCGTATGAACAATTGGAAAGTAACAGTAGGGCTATCTAAGGCTTGTGGAAATCACAAAAGATTTATAGCCTTTCAACTTCAGTTCGCATGAACAATAAGAAGTTTTGTGTTCATTGGAAACCTATTCGCTTATGATCACGATACCTCAGAAACATGGATGGAGGATATCTCCTTTTCTAAATAAGGCTGACAGTTTTGAGTTGGTAGCTTCAATTCCTCCGTATTTTGAAAGTCAGATAACGTATTTGAGTGACATCATGGTTATGTGGTATTGCTTGAGCAGATAAACGCTTGATTAAAACGAGCGTTGCGATTCGTTGCAGTGCATTCAATATGATACGTACACGAGGCCCTAAGTATAGCAAATTAATATCATTCACACAAATCAGGAATGCTGTACACCTATATAAAAGCGGTACATGTGCTGACTACATTACCTGCCATGACCACAAAGTCTGCAGTTATGAAATTTATCTCATCCAAATAGATTCGCCAACTCCGGTGTCTTTGCCAACTATTTCGTCCCGTTCTTCAGATGTAAATGTATGGTTGAAATTCGGCAACACAAAACGTGCTTCACATTGCGTAAGGATGGTGCAACCAGCCTATAGAAGAATAAAAGCTGTTAGAGAACCCTGGAACAGAACACTGACGCGAGAGAATACTTCAAATTTTAAATTGCGATGGTCTTCTCCAATGTTATCGGCGTTCTATTTCACGGGAATTCTGTACTTCTTTTTTCTGCTAACGGGTGGAAAATACAGGTGCTCCAAGCGCTGCTATGCAGTGTTGTCAAGTTTTCTGATGCGAACGCAAATGGTGAGGCGATGGGCGTACCTTAACGGCAGCTCCAATGTAACTTTCATCCACCGACTTCTTTGCATTGTAAGGACAACCAGTGAAGCAGTTTCCGCAAGCTTTGCAGGCGTCATTAGAGCTGGAGCTCTTCCCATTCGAATCACGACTTAATTTTTATGCTCAGCTCAACCCGATCAGGTACACTGTCTTCAATCTCATTTGCGACGGCCTTAAGAACGCGATCTTGGTAAAAGCTGCATTGCGTGGGCACCGATTCTGCCTGAAGCATGGATCGAGCCCGCGACTGTGCATTGTCCCATGCTGCACCGCTCCATTCCAGTGGCCACCGAGGGTCTCTTTTCGCTCGAGCTGGAGTGGGTAGAACTACACCACCATTGATTAGCGATCCACACCAAGCCCTGCGGCAACGAACGCTATCACTGCTCCCTGGTAGTGTATCTGCAAGTTCAAAGTTCCCTTATATAGCGTATATTCATATTATTGTGACGGATTGTAACTGTCTTAGTTCGTAAAATTACTGATAAAGAGAGTCCGAGCTACCGAAAACACCCAGAGGTGTATGCCACCTTGTCGTACGCAATGTTTGCCAAGCAGACGTGGGAAACTGGTGTGCTTCCCACTGTCGCCCCTTCTCCAACAAGCACACCTTTAGTCCCGCCTCCGCCAACCGCAGTGCTGCCACGGAACCACCATACCCGGATCCTATCACTACTGCATCGTACGAATTAATCTCTGCTGCTTGCGTGTCGCTGTTGGCATGCGCATTTTTTGGCCCCTCCATTTGCATAACGCAAACGCCCTCGCCCTCAGATACTCTGCGTCCTCAACAGGAGACCAAATGACTCTCTCTCCCTCTTCCTCTCTCTCCTTTCTCTGTCTCTCACTCTCTCCCCCACACACAATGCACAAGATCGAGAGTCGCACCTCATGTTTATATATAGTCAAGTGCAATAGGTCGGCCGACATTATATGTCTATACATGCGGTCGTAAACTTTCCTGTCAGGGATTCAATTTGACGAGCAACCCCAAGCTTCAAGAAAATACTCGCGGAGCTCGCGAGAAAATCTTTGCTTCTTATGAATACCTCAATTGATTGTAATACGTGCCCAGTATAAGAAAATGCATACCTACTTGCTAACATATGGTTTTGAGAGCACTCCAACTCAGATAATGTTTGTCTATGTTGATGATGGTGCTCACTATTCCTAATGAGAAGCATATTCTGAATTTAAGGTTGATTTGGATGCCGTTCTTTTGAGATGTCAGATTGGGGCATTTGCATCATTAATTAGGCATTCAATCTATGCAAGTTGATTGTGAAATACTTTTATGCCAAACAAAATACATTGACAAATTATTATAGTATTTTTGGCCTAAGAGAGCGAACATATTGCCACTCCCATAGAAACAGTTTTACAATTGGTCTTCATGATGGGTTGGAGATGCATTTCATGTTGTTCTCTATCAATAGGCGTATTTGATGTTTGATTTATTTATGCATAACGTTGGCGTTGATATTCAATTTGATGTCTCTCAAATGAGCAATTTATGCATTTCCCAGGTGGCACGCATTGACAGATAATTAAGAGCATCCATAGCTACTGAGTGGTGCCCAGCTACCGGATTGTTTCTATCCCAAGGGGGGATCATTATAACTAGATTTAAATGTTTTTTATAAATCATCCAAGGCTTGGTTTTCCATGGCACTTGTGTGTCCATCCGTGGTTTTCTTTCTACATGATGGTAGCTCATGCATATCTTGATAAGCAAAAAGCAGCTAAGTGTGGATACCTTCTAGTTGTGAGGTTGAGTATGGGGAATGTATCATATTTGAATGTTGAGTTGTGTGTGCCTCAGATCACCTGTTTGTCAATTTGGGTAGTTGGTCAGTCATCTACCACCACCATCCTCACTAGCAATCATAGCGCATCGCTTTGCAAAACTTTCACAAAGGCTCTACCTAGGGAAAATTTGATTTTCTTACAGTCATCTCTCAAAACAAATTTTTCTCTAACTACACATGAACACTTTGTTGCTGGGATTTCTATAGCATA
>CM035410.1:6023375-6043375 GCA_020310875.1 Ceratopteris richardii
AGGCCAAGGGACAGATGAAGACTCTCACACGTCGAAAGAGGCGAGCCTTTGAGGAGGCACAGGAGCTTGAGCTATACCATCTCTTTATGAGTATGGACAGTGCTGCAGCATGGCACAGCCTGCGAGAGCCACGCCCGACCACACCTATTGGAGACCCACACACATGGCATGACTATGCTCAGAGGTTATATGAGGTACCTAGGCAGCCTCCCATTCCCCAGCCACTTGAGCCTCGCCCTACTAGTTCTTCTCTCTTCACAGCAAAGATGGTTGAGAGGGCCATACGACGACTGCGACATGGACGTTCGACAGACCACGCAGGATTGCAGAGCGAGCATCTCATATATGCAGCCTCCACTATAGCCCCGTTGATTGCACATGTCTTCAACCGGGCTATAGGAGAGGGCTTCCCAGAGGAGTGGACTAGGCACACCATTGTGCCTATCCACAAATCGGGCGACACCCTGGATCCAGGGAACTACAGGACCATCATGATTGGCCACACCATGGCCAAACTATACGGTGCCATACTTGAGGCAGAGCTCAGCTCATATGCAGAGACTGAGGGGCTACGAGCACGAGGCCAGGCAGGTTTTCGACGGGCTTTCTCTACTATTGATCACATCTTCATTCTGCGCTGCCTCATTGATGGGGCAAGGATGCGGAAGAAGAGGCTATATTGCTGCTTTGTGGACTTCCGCAAAGCTTTTGATACGGTGCCGCGAGAGAGGCTCTTCCAGCGCCTCCAGAGCTTGGGAGTACCATCAGGGATGATTTGGGCCATCTATGCACTCTATGAGCAGGTGACTGGGAGGGTACGGTGTCCAGGAGGTATGTCTGAGGCCATTGCTAGCACCATCGGTGTTAAGCAAGGCTGCCCACTCTCTCCCACTCTATTTGGTCTCTACATTGACGAGATTGAGGACTACATTCTCCGAGCTGGAGGAGAGGGTGCAGACCTCGCAGGTACACATGTCCACATTTTATTATATGCCGATGACATTGTCTTGATTTCAGAGTCACCCGAGGGATTACAAGCGCCACCTTGAGGCCCTGGATGAGTTTTGTACACAGAGGGGCTTGACAGTAAACCTTGGCAAGACCAAGGTCATGATCTTCCACACCTCCCCCATGGTGAGGAATGGAGCAGGATTCAGAGCTGGTGGTGGACAGATTGAGGTGGTCACTTCCTATGTCTATCTCGGAGTCACATTCACGAGCTTGCCTGGCCCCTTCAGCATGAGACAGGCAGCCACCGATAGACTCACACGCGGATATGCAGCTTTAGCCATGTTAGAGCGGAGATGTCACCAAGCACACTTCCAGGAGCCCCGCACGAAGGGCTGGCTATTTGACACACTGGTCAGACCAGCTATGATGTATGCCGCGACGGTTTGGGCCCCAGGTCTCACAGTCACCCAGTGGAGTGCGATCGAGAGGCCACAGGTACGTATGATCTCGCGATTATTTCGTGGGAAACAGTCGGTGCCACATGACATCATCAGGGCAGAGCTAGCTGCACCACCCATGGCAGTAGAGGCACTATTCCAGACTATCTGCTTTATTCAGAGGATTAGGGACCTCCCTACAGATAGACTCACACACAGAGCTCTTGAGGCATCTATACAGATATCAGAGTCAGGATATGAGAGAGCTTGGTACACTCAGGTTAGAGTCTGGTTTGATAGTCATGGACTTGATATGGACAGATTGCCGCCTTTTCAGTATGACCCAGATTCACCTCACATCCACCTCTCTCGTCGTGAGAGGAATGTTGTGCTCAGACAGGATCTCTGGCAGCTTTACATTAGTAAGAAATGGCACACACCACACATGGGATCGAGACTATCGCACTATCGAGACCAGTTCATAGACATACTAGCTGACGGTTTCATCCAGCGACCACGCTACATGGATACTCACATGCCTCATAGCTCGAGGGTAGCGATTGGCCAGCTGAGAGTCTCATCACACCGACTCGAGATTGAGACGGGCAGAGCCGCAGACATTCCCAGAGAGGAGCGGATATGCAGAGTATGCAGAGTAGAGATGGAGGATGAGGAGCACTTTGTATGCAGATGTAGCGCATATGATGGCATCAGAGGCAGATACGAGACTCTGTTTGCAGGGCAGCCCACCCTCCGAGAGATCATGGACTCTAGAGACCAGCGACAGCTCGGGCGATTCTTACTAGAGATACAGAGTCACAGAGATTCCCTACTCCAGCCTACTGTAGCACTCCACACAGGAGGGAGACAGAGCCAGCTCACTGACTTCTTTATTCCACGACGTGCTGCAGCCCTCCCCCCCTCAGCCCACACACCGAGCGGGGTGACTCTTCAGCAGGCTCAGATATCTCGAGCTAGGAGACGACCCCGTGCTATAGGATATCGGGCCCCGAGACTTCACCAACACCAGATTGCGGAGATCCAGGCTTGTGACCATCGCGCCATGGAGGAGAGACGATCCCAGATGATGGCCGATCCCGTTGCAGCCATCAGGGTGGCCCTGACTCCACCTCCACCTATGTATCACATATTACACCCACCCACTAGCACAGGATGGAGCTAGTAGTCGTTTTAGATGCATTCTCATGGTTGTTGTACTACCCTTTTGCATATAGACTATCATAGATATCGCACTCCATACACCCCCCACCATTTTCATGGGTATCCCCACACGCATACTACGGAGATCTATATCAGCTTAACCAGTTTCTTTCAGCACTTTTATCTTTTCTGATTGACAGAAGATACACCCATGTACATCGATTTGTCTCATAGGCCGAGTTCGGCCTCCTAATAGACGTAAAAACACTTTCTTTCTTTCTTTCTTTTTCTCTCTCTCTCTCTCCCCTCCCCCCCTCCCCCCCTCCCTCCCTCCCTCCCTCCCTCCCTCCCTCCCTCTCTCTCTCTCTCTCTCTCTCTCTCTCTCTCTCTCTCTCTCTCTCTCTCTCTCTCTCTCTCTCTCTCTCTCTCTCTCTCTCTCTCTCTCTCTCTCTCTCTCTCTCTCTCTCTCTCTCTCTCTCTCTCTCTCTCTCTCTCTCTCTCTCTCTCTCTCTCTCTCTCTCTCTCTCTCTCTCTCTCTCTCTCTCTCTCTCTCTCTCTCAACAGCATGGCTCGGCTCGAAAAAACAGATGTGGAAGACATGATTACTAAAGCAGTCAGAGAGGCAAAGAAGGAGGCAGACAAGGCACTTAATCAAGAAATGAGGAAGTGCACTGATAGAATAAGAGCCCTAGAAGAGCATGTCAAAATTATTGAAGAAGATCAAGATGAAATGAGAGCTGAGATACATAGGCTTCAAGAAGAAATCATTCAGCTCAAGATTTCCAAAGAAGAAGGAGAGATAACAAAGTTGGATGACTTGAAAGAAGAAATCAAAAATGATTGGAAGATGGGTGTACAAGAACACATCAGATCAGAGATAGAAGCAACATAAAATAGTTGGGCGGAAGTGGTAAGTAAAAATATTAAAAAGGAGGTCAAAGAAGAAGTGAAGAAGGAAGTCAAGGAAGACGTGAAGAAGGAAGAACTCACACGAGTTCAGGATACACTAGAAGCGGAGAGACTTCGACACATTCGAAGACTCCACATTCAAATTACGGGCCTACCGGAGGGAGCATCACCAGAAGCTGACGCCACCGACATTTGCCGCCGCCTTGGATACGAGAACATGCCCTTCACATGCGCATGGAGGGCTGGGAGGGATACGTCTCGTTCACGAGCACTCATCCTTCGTATGAGCTCCGAGGAGACACATACCACCTTTTTTAGACGTCGATCAATACTACGTGAACTAGCAGGCGACGCTCTCTACATGCACGAGGACATCACGAGGATGCAGGTAGCACACTGACGGGCTTGCATGCCACAGATGCTCCAACCATGCCGAGAGGGAAGGAAGTCCTTTTATCGGGATGGTAAGATCTTCATAGACAGACGCCCTATCAAATAGGGTCACACGGCCTATGAGACATCATTACACATTGCACAAGGAGGCGCCACTCAGAGGAATGGTGTGGAATTGCAGCGGGGCACTCTGGACACGACCAGGCAGACTCGAAGAGATCCTGGAGTCACATGACTTTGCTTGCATTATAGAGACACATGAGAGCCCATAGAGAGGCCTACCACGCATTGCAGGTTTTCATTGGGAATCTGCATTCAGGACCACGATGTTTCATAGTATAGCTCGAGAGTCGGGAGGTGTTGCCATCATATTTAGACAAGAGATACAGAGCCGGATCCATATCATAGGGAGAGATGAGGAGGCATGATACATGTGGGTTCGCATGGAGATAGCACAAGGTAGCTTGATTTATGTTGCGATATGCTACTTTCCATCAGGTGGATCTCGATATGAAGGACAGGACTTTGGAGGATCGATTGGAGACAAAGACTCACCATACAGAGCACTTTCAGATGACATACTACATTACAGCACCTTAAGTGAAATCTTCCTTATGGGGGACTTCAATGCCAGCACCCAATCACGTCAGTGCGAGGTATACGACATGGATCATCCACATCTCATGAGGGGCAGAGATCCAGAGGAGAAGTGCATCAATAGAGTTTCAACAAATATGGGTCAGGATGCCACCGGATATGGAAGACACCTGCTTGAGTTGGGCAGCACACACCATCTCGTTATCTATAACGGGATGCACGTTGGCAAGGTTCGGGCGGACTTACTTGCTTCCCTTACGGGGGAGGTGAGAGCATAGTCCACTACATTTTGGGTACCATCTCTGGAGCTTCACTCATTCCCTCACTTAGTATTGGACGACGCCCACTTGGTGCTGACCATACATTTATCACATTCACACTTTCATCTCCTATTCCATTAGACCCTCCCTCACCCACTGGGACACACACCACGATACACTTCACACAGGAGCTCTCACACGTTTATGCACACCATTTACACACCCGTCTACTCTCCCTCGACCCACTCTCACCCTTGAACACTCTTACATCACAGATCACCACCATCCTAAAGTACTCAGCTCTCCGCAGCTTCCCATACCGCACACATATACACCCTCCACGCACAGGATCCATGCCCTAGAACAGCTTGTATGATACAAATTGTCGTGAGCTACGGAAGCACCTACGGATTTTAGAGCATAGAGGGGATATTACACACACACAAGCACAGCGTCGCATGCAAAGCCTTACTCGCCGCAAACGACGAGATTGGGAGGAGAGATAGTACAAGGATATTTACCATTTGCTCATGACTCGAGACCGTGTAGTGGCGTGGCGACATATGAGAGAGAGGAGTCAATAGACACCCATCCCAGACCCGAGCACTTGGCATAGCTATGCACGGAGCCTATACGAGATCCCAGACCAGCCCCCATTTCCGAGGCTGCAAAGCTCACGTCCTACCACCTCTGACTTCTTCACACCCACTATGGTGGGATGCGCTATTGCCCGTCTACAGCATGGCAGAGCTCATGACCATTTCGGTTTACAGGTAGAGCACCTCATCTATGGAGGTACGACTCTCGCACCGCTAATTGCCCACCTCTTCAACCGTGCATTGGTTGAAGGGTTCCCTGACTCATGGACTGAGCACACCATAGTGCCCATTCATAAGTCGGGTGATACTATGGATTCAGCTACATACTGGACGATCATGATTGGCCCTATATTGGCCAAGTTATATGGGGCGGTACTAGAGACAAAGTTGAGTACTCTCACTGAGAGGAAGGGTATCAGGCCCCAAGACAGGCCACAAGAAATGATATGGGGGATCTACGCCTTATATGAGAGAGTATCTGGTAGAGTCACATGTCTAGGAGGCTTATCTGATCCACTTGCTAGCACTATCGGGGTGAAGCAAGGGTGCCCTCTTTCACCCATCCTCTTTGGTCTCTACATTGATGAGATAGTGAACTTCATACAGCAGCAGGGGTGTTTGGTCTCTACATTGATGAGATAGTGAACTTCATACAGCAGCAGGGGTGTGATGGCATTGAGGTACGCAAGTCCACTGTCCATATTCTTTTATATGCTGATGATATTGTACTGGTTTCAGAGTCTGCAGAAGGTCCGAAGCATAATCTACATGGCCTAGATGACTTTTGCAGACACAGAGGGTTATCTGTGAACCTTGGTAAAACCAAGGTTATGATCTTTCATACATCAGCACAGGTACGCAGGCATAGTTTGTTCACAGCAGAAGGTGAACCGATCGAGGTGGTCGAATCATATGTTTACTTAGAAGTGACATTTACAGCAGCATCAAGGGTCTTCTCTATGTCTCGGGCAGCCCGTGACTGCATACAGACATACCTACCCCACCACCTTCGAGTCATCATTCGGCAGCTTCGGGTTTCATCAAATCAGCTCGAGATTGAGAGGTGTCAGTCCAAGGGAGTCCCCCGTGAGGAGAGTTGGTGCCTAGTATGCAAGACACAGGTAGAGAGTGAGGAGCATTTTGTTATCAGATGCCCAGCATACTTAGACCTATGAGCATAGTTCCAAATAAAGGAGTCGCTCCAGTTGTGCATGACTATGGAAGACCAACAGCACTTGGGACGCTTCCTCACAGGAGCATACGAGAGGCGAGAGCGGTCACTACAGCCCACACATTAGACACGGGTGAGTACCCAGCATAGTAGTTTTGGAACGTGTTCCAAACGCGTTTGGTACGTACGGCACGTTCCGTACGGAACGTGCGTACCGTACAGCGTTCGGAACGTATTTTTTTGAGAAAAAAACTTTCTAGTTTTTTTTGTCTGCTTGCATATTATCAGACAGAGTAAACAAAAAGAGCAATAAATATTCAAATCAACATTATGGAGCACTAAATATTCAAATCAACATTTTGATCCATACTCTTTTTATTTGAGTATGATCCATATTCAAAATATTTAGATTATTACAGAGTAATATTGAAGACAACACTTCTCTATTCTTATCGTAATGGAGCATATGGAGCACTAAATATGGATCATACTATCACTGCATTCATATATATATATATATATATATATATATATATATATATATATATATATATATATATATATATATATATATATATATATATATATATATATATATATATATATATAATGATAACGTTCTATACCGTTCCATATCCCGATGTTTGGTACGGCACTACGATCCGTACGCGTACCGTACGTGCCGTACCAAACGTTCCGTACCACCTTGGTACCCAGCAAACCATTACTCAGTTCTTTCAGCGAGCTGAGCTACATCAGAGAGGTCCATCTATAGGGCTCACGTTCCACCAGGCAACAGCACAAAGAGCACGAAGCCGACCACGCATGGTTGGATATCGTCGACCACGACTATATCAAGAGGATATCTCGCGCATCAGGACAGCCTACGACCGCATGATGGAGCACAGACGTACCACCACCCCCTGGTTTGTCTTCCTTCAAGAGGCACTCAAACCACCACCGATGTACCACATACTACACCCACCTCCACCCATCACCAGTAGCTAGGGTATTTTACTCACTCACATTATGGATCCCCCATGTATGAGGTGGCCATTATCTCCAGAGTCAGAGCCGCATCTCCCCAGCCTTTTCCAACCCTATATAACTTTGTGTAGCAAGTACTTTTTATTTCATTTCATTTTCTATACAGGATTACTCCACTTGTACATGATTTTGTCTCATAGGCCAAGTATGGCCTCTAGAAGACATTACTATGACTCTCTCTCTCTCTCTCTCTCTCTCTCTCTCTCTCTCTCTCTCTCTCTCTCTCTCTCTCTCTCTCTCTCTCTCCCTCCCTCCCTCCCTCCCTCCCTCCCTCCCTCCCTCCCTCCCTCCCTCCCTCCCTCCCTCCCTCCCTCCCTCCCTCCCTCCCTCCCTCCCTCCCTCCCTCCCTCCCTCCCTCCCTCCCTCCCTCCCTCCCTCCCTCCCTCCCTCCCTCCCTCCCTCCCTCTCTCTCTCTCTCTCTCTCTCTCTCTCTCTGACCATCAAAGAAGATGAGGAGAAGAAGTCATGGGCTGCAATCATATCCGAAACACAAAAGAAAGTACAAGAGGCCGAAAAATGGATTGAAGTGGCTAAGAAAGGGAAAAGTACGGAAGCTCCTTGTACACCTACTCTTATCAACATGACCCTCGAAGAGGAACAAAGAAGGCGGACAAGGGCACTACATGTGAGAGTAACCGGCCTCAAGGACATAATGATGTGGAAAAGGAGGTCAAAACTCTCACATCCATGATGGGGATGGAGAAGCCTTTGCATACAAAAGCATGGAAAGTAGGCAAGAAAAGCGAGGGCCATGGAGAATCTTCAAAGGAGAGAGCTCTTATACTGCGCTTTCCTTCATTGGAAGAGAAGAAGGAATTCTTGAGGAAGAGACCAATTCTCAAGAAGACAGGTGTCTTCCTTGGCGATGACCTCACTCTCTCACAGCTTGCGCATATGAGAGAGGTAATGCCAGAGATTAGAGCGGCACGAGAGAAGGGAAAGCTAGCCTTCTACAGAGATGGTCGGGTGGTGATTCTCGAGCGACACACTACATGACGGTGCGAGACCTATGGGACCACATTGAAGATGGCTACTTTGGAACTCTAATGGATCTATGAGGTTGGACATTGGTGCATTTGAGGACAGTTTCAGAGATAGAGACATTGTTTTCTTCTCAGAGACCCATCAGGCCCCTGGACAGTTGATGCCGCATGTGGTGGGATATAGATGGGAGACAGCCCACAGGCTAAACGCGAGATCGGGACATGGGACTAGAGGGTCAGGAGGAGTAGCAGTGCTATTCAAAGAGGAGTTGCAGCCACTACTACATATCGTACGGAGGGATGAGGATGTTCGATATATGTGGGTGAGGCTTAGAGTTGACACAAGTCGATTTTTATACATTGCCATATGTTACTTCCCTCCCAGTACGTCTGTATATGCTTCACCCAGTGGGCAATCACCTTTCTCTCTTCTAGATGATGATATTTGGGAGTTCTCTACGGATGGTGATATCTTTCTCCTAGGGGACTTCAATGCCCGAACGGGCAACTCACAGACAGTCTTCTACGACACTTCATATGAGAGGCTTAGAGAGATGGATGTGGGTGAGTTGGGGCTCGACACATGCTCGCATGATAGAGAGCAGACAGAGTATGGGAGATATCTCATTGAGATGACGACTACGCATGGGTTAGCCATACTCAATGGCCTACACCGATTTCCTGGGAAGCTGGTTTCACTTGCTTTCCACATAGACATGGAGCCAGTACAGTGGACTATATCATGACTAAGCCGAGCTTCATCCCCTGCATTCAGGATTTCACAGTGGGAGCTAGACAAGTGGGTGTAGCAGTGGATCATGCTCTTTTGACACTATCAGTCTCTTTTCAGTACAGTACAGCCCAGACATCAGTAGGCAGGTCACATACCCGTTACACATTTACACCAGAGACTGATTCCGTTTATACAAAGGAGATCTGGGACCGTCTACGCACAGTTGGTCGAGGTCTCTCACTGGAGGAGTGCACCACTCTACTGACGGAGACATTGCATAGTGCCTCATCAGTGGCATATCCACACACCCGGCCGGTTCGGAGGCAACAGTCTGGGAGCATGCCCCATAATAGTTGGTATGACCAGGAATGCAGAGAGATGAGAGCCCAGCTTCAGAGAGATCTTCTGCTAGGAGTTATCACTTACAGACAGTCTCAGATTGCTTTCCGTAGCCTTGTGAGACGGAAGAAGCGGGCTTACCTGGCTTAGTTGGAGCGAGATTTATATCAGATGTTCTTGAGTTGGGACTCAAGAGAGGCATGGCGACTTTTTCATGAGCACTCCACTCCCCCAGCGGTTACTTCACCTCATGTATGGGGTCAATATGCGACATCGCTATATATGGTTCCTGGACAGGAACCCCTTCCGGGCTTGTAGAGTCGTGCCCAACCACGAGCACTTTCTTTACCGCTCGAATGGTACATAGGGCCATTGACAGGATGAGGACCGGGAGGGCATATGACCATGACGGGCTAGTGGCGGAGCATTTTATTCATGCTAGGGATATGTTGATGGAGGTTCTTGCAGTGTTGTTCAATCGTGCCATGTGTGAAGGGTTACCTCAGACTTGGATCCTATGGAGCCGGGAAACTACCGCACTATTATGGTTGGGGACACATTGGCACGGTTGTATGCATCCATTATTGAGCAGCACTTGAGTGATTGGGCAGAGGGTGAGGGTATGCGGGCAAAGGGTCAGGCAGGTTTCAGGAGGGGTCTCTCCACTCTTGATCATATTTTGGCACCTAGAGCCATCATTGAAGAGGGAAGGTCACACGGGAAGCGGATTTATTGTAGCTTTGTGGACTTCCGCAAAGCATTTGACATGGTGCCGAGAGCTCGATTGATGCGCAGACTTCAGGAGATGGGGTACCCATAGAGTTGATGTGGGGGATTATGGCTTTGTACAAATCAGTGGTGGGACGAGTTTGCACCCCAGAAGGGGTATCTGATTTAGTTCACTCTACTATTGGAGTGAAACAGGGCTGCCCACTGTCTCCTACTCTATTTGGTATGTATGTTGATGAGGTGTCTGATTACATTGACAGAGAGGGTGATAGAGGGGCCGAGTTGGCAGGGACGTGGATCCCATTGTTGTTATATGCTGATGATATTGTTTTGATATCTGACTCACCGGAGGGTATGCAACGACACTTGGATGCTCTACACAGCTTTGCAGAGGATAGTGGTCTGTCTGTAAACCTTGGAAAAACCAAGGTTATGGTGTTTAACACCACACCGCAGTGGATCAAGAGATCAACACCTATTTTCACATATGGGCAGGAGGTTGTGGAGTATACAGATGCATACACATATCTGGGGGTAGTATTCACTGGACCGAGATTTTCCTTGAGGAGAGCAGCACAGACTAGACTGACTAGAGCATATGCAGCGTTGGGAGGATTGGAGAGGATGTGCTCGCAAGTTCAGTTTCAGGAACCCATGACAAAGTTATGGCTCTTTGATACTTTGGTTGCCTCTACTATGCTATATGGGGAACACGTTTGGGGACCTTCTATAGGTCAGGATGGGTGGAAAGTCATGGAGAGACCCTTGGTATCTATGATCTCTAGGCTGATTAGAGCCAAGGCCTCCGAACCACATGATATCGTTCGAGCGGAGCTAGCTGCTCCCCCTATTGAGATTGAGGCACTCACTAGAGCAGTCTCCTTTGTACACAGCTTGTGGGACACTACCAGAGATAGATATACGAGGCTGGCCCTCGAGTCATCCAGACAGCTAGATCTGCAGGGGGATACATCATGCTGGTTTGCACAAATGACATCATGGTTTCAGACACATGGTTTTTCCATGGACAGGCTGCCTCCTTTCCAGTACTCTTTACAGACACCCCTGATGTACCTGACAAGGGTGGAGATTACTAGACTCATTCGTCAGGATCTGATCCAGCTGGACACGAGGAGGACATGGATTGAGCCTACACAAGAGTTGGGTACGAAGCTGGCTTTCTATAGAGAGCATCTTCTACACCTCACAACGGATGGGTTTGTGACTCGTCCTAGCTATATGGATACACACCTTTCCCATGCCTTGCGTTGTGCCATTGGCCAGTTGCGCACATCCTCACATCAGCTTGAGATTGAGACTGGCAGATTCATAGGGGTACCAACAGATAGCAGGATATGCCGTCTATGTCACCTAGAGCCAGAGACAGAGCTACATTACATATGTCATTGCACGGTATACTATGAGATACGGGGCCGTTTTCATTGTCTATTCAGAGAGGGTTTTGGGCCTCTATCTAGAGTCATGAGTTTTGAGGATCAGAGATGTCTTGGACTATATCTACTAGAGGTACACAGACATAGAGACACTCTACTGAGGAGAGTTGGAGGGAGACAGTCCCAGAGACAGATTAGTAGCTAGAGGAGAAGTCAGTAGAGCGTCTAGTACAGAGCTCTGTCCACACTCATACAGTCACTACTGGCACTCTCATGGACCGAACACTAGAGCTAGGGAGATCTAGACGACCGAGAGCGAGAGGTGCAACACAGTATCGGCGAAGACTACAGCGGAGGATTCGGGCTGTACTTTTCAGACGCCCATAGTGCATATGAGTATAGATCTCCAGCCTTGTATATCAGCACATCCCTCCTATGTATCAGCCCTTTGTTGTATTAGTCTTGGTGTTAGCCCTTTCCCAGCTATTTTAGATCTTTCATTTTCAATACCACTTTCTTTGGTACTCAAATTTTGTATCAGATTCACCAGTTTTGTAACTTTTGGTCTCATAGGTCTCATAGATCATTTTGGCCTTCTAAAGACGTAAATATATCATTTCATTTCTCTCTCTCTCTCTCTCTCTCTCTCTCTCTCTCTCTCTCTCTCTCTCTCTCTCTCTCTCTCTCTCTCTCTCTCTCTCTCTCTCTCTCTCTCTCTCTCTCTCTCTCTCTCTCTCTCTCTCTCTCTCTCTCTCTCTCTCTCTCTCTCTCTCTCTCTCTCTCTCTCTCTCTCTCCCCAGCCTTTTCCAGCCCTATATAGCTTTGTGTAGCGATATACTTTTTATTTCATTTTATCTTCTACACAGGGTTACTACACTTGTACATGGTTTTTGTCTCATAGGCCAAGTTTGGCCTCCAGAAGACGTTAATATGACTTTCTTTCTTTCTTTCTTTCTCTCTCTCTCTCTCTCTCTCTCTCTCTCTCTCTCTCTCTCTCTCTCTCTCTCTCTCTCTCTCTCTCTCTCTCTCTCTCTCTCTCTCTCTCTCTCTCTCTCTCTCTCTCTCGCAGACATCCAGGCTCGTGACCATCGCGCCATGGAGGAGAGACGATCCCGGATGATGGCAGATCCCGCTGTAGCCATCAGGGCGGCCTTGACTCCACCTCCACCCATGTACCACATCTTACACCCGCTCACTAGTACGGGATGGAGCTAGTTAGTCGTTCAGATGCATTATCATGCTTGTACTACCCTTTTGCATATAGGCTATAGATATAGCACTCCATTCACCGTCCCCCCCCCTCCCACTTTCATGGGTATCTCTACATGCATACTACAGAGATCTATATCAGCCTTGCCATCTTTTTTTCAGTACTTTTATCTTATTCCGATTGACAGAAGATACACCCATGTACATTGATTTGTCTCATAGGCCGAGTTCGGCCTCCTAATAGACGTAAAAACACTTTCTTTCTTTCTTTCTTTCTTTCTCTCTCTCTCACTCTCTCTCTCTCTCTCTCTCTCTCTCTCTCTCTCTCTCTCTCTCTCTCTCTCTCTCTCTCTCTCTCTCTCTCTCTCTCTCTCTCTCTCTCTCTCTCTCTCTCTCTCTCTCTCTCTCTCTCTCTCTCTCTCTCTCTCTCTCTCTCTCTCTCTCTCTCTCTCTCTCATATCTACACAGCCTAGATGACTTTTGCAGACACAGAGGGTTATCTGTGAACCTTGGTAAAACCAAGGTCTTGATCTTTCATACATCAGCACAGGTACGTAGACATAGTTTGTTCACAGCAGCAGGTGGACAATTCGAGGTGGTCGGATCATATGTTTACTTGGGGGTGACATTTACAGCAACATCAGGGGTCTTCTCTATGGCTCAGGCAGCCCGTGACCGCATCACACGTGGGTACGCAGCACTAGCTTTGATGGAGAGACAGTGCCACCAGGCATATTTTCAGGAGCCCCGCACAAAGGGGTGGCTCTTTGACACTTTGGTTACGCGAGCGCTCATGTATGGGGCAGCCATATGGGGACCAGGATTAGCTACATCAGTATGGACAGCATTAGAGAGGCCCCAGATCCTCATGATTGCCAGACTTATCCGCAGCAAGTCTTCAATACCACATGATATCATTAGAGCAGAGCTCGCTGCACCACTGATACTAGTTGAGGCACTATTCCAGACAGTATGCCTATTACACAGACTTCGGACCATGGATACAGAGCGCATTGCTTATCGTGCTTTCGAGGCATCACGTGATATGGCATTAGCAGGAGACACCTCCTCATGGTATGCACAGACATGAGACTGGCTTGCCCACCATGGCTTTGACATAGACATAGACAGGCTACCAACACTACAGTACGACTCTCATGCACCCACCTACTCGCTCTCTCATCAAGAGAGGAATAGGATCATACGTCAGGAGATATGGCATACATACATACAGAGGACATGGGTGAGCCCTAGGGGTACATTGCCACCGAAAATGCTCTACTACCGCGAGCATTTCCTACATATATCGGGCACGGGCTTCATCGAGATTCCGAGATACATCCAGACCTACCTTCCCCACCACCTACGAGTCGTCATTGGGCAGCTCCGGGTTTCATCACATCAGCTCGAGATTGAGAGGGGTTGGTCCAGGGGAGTCCCCCGTGAGGAGAGGTGGTGCCCAGTATGCAAGACAGAGGTAGAGAGTGAGGAGCATTTTGTTATCAGATGTCCAGCATACTTAGACCTACGAGCACAGTTCCAGATCGAGGAGTCATTCCAGCTGTGCATGACTATAGGAGACCAGAGACGCTTGGGACGCTTTCTCACAGCAGCATACGAGAGGCGAGAACGGTCACTACAGCCCATACATCAGCCACGGGTGAGTACCCAGCAGACCATTACCCAGTTCTTTCAGCGAGTTGAGCTACATCAGAGAGGTCCATCTATAGGGCTCACGCTCCACCAGGCAGAAGCACAGAGAGCACGGCGCAGACCACGCATGGGCGGATACCGTCGACCACGACCATATCAGGAGGATATCTCACGCATCAGGATTGCCTACGACCACATGATGGAGCATAGGCGTACCACCACCCCCTGGGTTGTCTTCCTTCAGCAGGCACTCAGACCACCACTGATGTACCACATACTACACCCACCTCCACCCATCACCGGTAGCTAGGCCGTTTTACTCACATTTTGGATCCCCCCATGTATTAGGTGGACACTATCTGCGGAGTAAGAGCCACGTCTCCCCAACCTTTTCCAGCCCTATATAGCTTTGTGTAGCGATATACTTTTTATTTCATTTTATCTTCTACACAGGGTTACTACACTTGTACATGGTTTTTGCCTCATAGGCCAAGTTTGGCCTCCAAAAGACGTTAATCTCTCTCTCTCTCTCTCTCTCTCTCTCTCTCTCTCTCTCTCTCTCTCTCTCTCTCTCTCTCTCTCTCTCTCTCTCTCTCTCTCTCTCTCTCTCTCTCTCTCTCTCTCTCTCTCTCTCTCTCTCTCTCTCTCTCTCTCTCTCTCTCTCTCTCTCTCTCTCTCTCTCTCTCTCTCTCTCTCTCTCTCTCTCTCTCTCTCTCTCTCTCTCTCTCTCTCTCTCTCTCTCTCTCTCTCTCTAGCACAAGATGGAGCTAGTTAGTCGTTTGAGATGCATTCTCATGCTTGTTGTACCACCCCTTGCATATAGACTATCATAGATATCGCACTCCATACACCCCCCACTTTCATGGGTATCTCCACGGAGATATGTATCAGCTTTACCAGTTTCTTTTTCAGCACTTTTATGTTCTCTGATAGACCGAAGATACACCCATGTACATCGTTTTGTCTCATAGGCCGAGTTCGGCCTCCTAATAGATGTAAACACACTTTCTTTCTTTCTTTCCTTCTTTCTCGCATTGATGTACGCAGCGGCAGTATGGGCACCAAGGATCACAAAGGCGATGTGGGCATGGATTGAGAGGCCCCAGGTCACCACGATCTCACGCTTGCTGCCCAGCAAGCCCTTCGTTCCACATGACATTATACGAGCTGAGCTTGGCACACAACCGATGCTAGTGGAGGCCCTCTTCCACTTGGTGACCTTTATTCTGAGAGTCAAAGAGCTCCCCACCAGCAAACTCACGAGGCTTGCATTTGAGAGCACTAGACATTTGGAAGAGACAGGGCATGAGAGAGTATGGTATGCACAGACTTACCGATGGTTAGCAGACCATGGCATGAGCATTACGGATCTCCCCCCTTTTCAGTATGACCTCTCTTCCCCCCACATTACCCTCTCTCGTTCGGAGAGGAATAGGATCATCCGTCAAGACCTACTACAGATAAATGTCAGGGAGACATGGATAGCACCACAGGAGCCTCTTCCCACAAAGAGGCAACACTACAGAGAGCACTTCCTGACTGTGACAGCGGATGGTTTCATTTAGAGACCACCATACATGGATACATATATGGCACCAGCTGAGAGAGTGGCCATTGGGCAGCTCAGAGTATCATCACACCAGCTCGAGATTGAGGTTGGGCGAGCCACACATACCCCGAGGGATGAGAGATTATGCAAGATATGTAGAGAGGAGGTGGAGGACGAGGAGCACTACACATATAGATGCAAGGCATATGAGGACATCAAAGACCGCGGTCCGCTACCCACAACTCTTCGAGGGGCCCAGAGAGATCAGGGCTTTATTGGGGACAGAGGACCAGCGCCCTCTAGGTCGTTTCCTAGTAGAGCTCCAGCACCGCCGTGCATCACTCCTCCAGCAGAAGATGGAGATACACCTGCCCCCCCCCCCCCTCTCAGACTTATATTACAGATCTTTTCAGACCCACAGCCACTCGAGGACCAAGCTCGATGCGGGGTGTCACATTACACAGAGCAGAGGAGCTTAGACGACAGCGTCGATGACCGAGACCCCTAGTCCAGAGAGCCAGTCCACATCAGAGAGAGATTCAAGCAATTCACGCACGCCATGACATGGAGATACGGAGATGTCAACAGCGCACCCCTATCGATTTGGACGTTCAGAGCATTTTGAGGATCGCCATGATGCCTTACCCACCGATGCATTATATCCTACACCCACTCCAAGCATTTAGTGGGTTGTGATACCATCGAGCCTCCCCTCCCTATGCATATCATATTTGTATCTCACCCATTGAGCATATAGAGTGCATACCCATAGCACCCCACACCCTTGATGCCAGTTACTATCCACTCCTTTTATACTCGTTTGTGGTACTCACACTTTATTTTCCTTTTGGGATCACAGTGGATTGGATCATACTCATGTATATGTTTTGTCTCATAGGCCGATTTTGGCCTCTAATAGACATTAAAAAGTCTCTCTCTCTCTCTCTCTCTCTCTCTCTCTCTCTCTCTCTCTCTCTCTCTCTCTCTCTCTCTCTCTCTCTCTCTCTCTCTCTCTCTCTCTCTCTCTCTCTCTCTCTCTCTCTCTCTCTCTCTCTCTCTCTCTCTCTCTCTCTCTCTCTCTCTCTCTCTCTCTCTCTCTCTCTGTGGAGAGGATGCGACAGGCTCGGAGGCTCAATGTTCGCATCTCTAGCCTCAAAGAGACAGACGGATCACCAAAGAAGGACGAGCGTCGCTTGTGCACATTACTTGGATACCGCGCGGATGAGCCTCTTCCTTTCACCAGAGCCTGGAGAGAAGGACGGGACACCACACGGAGCAAAGCACTTATCCTTCAGTTCTCAGATGAGGCCGCGAGGAGAGACTTCCTCAGAAGACGAGCGGTACTACGCACTACACCGGGCACCCCCATCTATTTGGATGACGACCTCACACGGATGGAGGTAGAGCAAAGTCGGGCATCCATGCCGCGTGTCCTCTGGGCCATACGAGAGGGACATCGTGCCCTATACAGAGACGGTCGAGTCATCATTAATGGACGGCCCATTGACTAGGGATTCGCGGCCTATGAGACGGCACAGCAGGAGGGGCACATTGCAATCTGGAAGTGCAATGGATCTTTTTAGACACATCCAGGGCGCCTCGAGGAGGTGATGGAGGGAAGAGACATTATCTTCTTGACAGAGACACGTGAGAGCCCGGAGAGGAGCATACCGAGGATTGAGGGCTATATGTGGGAGTCATCTCACCGTCGCCAGATGAGACAGCGCACCACACGAGGATCAGGAGGAGTAGCCGTGCTCTACAGACAGTCACTACAGCACAAGGTACAGGTGGTAGCTAGAGACCCAGAGGCACGTTTCATGTGGATACGCCTCCAGCTATTAGAGGAGAGAGCAGCGTACTTCGCCGTATGCTATATTGCACCCATTGGTTCGCGTTTCACACATTCCCCCGAGGAGCTATGAGGGGGGGGGGGGGGGGGAGGGACCGGACACCACATCAACATATGAATGCCTCAGTGACACGATTATGGAGTATACCGAGATGGGTGAAGTCTTCCTTGTAGGAGACTTCAATGCCCGCACTCAGAGCCACCAGTGTGATATCTACGACTTTGACGACCCTGAGATGCTTCGTACCATAGAGGACATGCCTACACTCAGAGCCTCAGCCGACACCGCCCGCCCACCTCATACGGCCGACACCTACTCCAGATGGGAGAAGCACACCGTCTCATTATATATAATGGGATGGGGACCTGGCCCACCTCGAGCGGTCTCACCTGCATTCCACCCACGACACCAAAGGGGGGCAGTGTGGTAGACTATGTTATCGGACCCCAGAGGCGACACATCTGATCACCTCATTCACTATCCCACCCTTACCGATTGGAGCTGATCACGCATATCTTGCCCTATCCATTCGCGGCTCACCATGCATATCCCACCCCATCACCATACAGCCACGAGCCCATACCACCATTCACTTTAGACATGAGCTAGCACATATCTATAGCTCCCATGTTCGAGAGCGCATCTACTCCCTTGATCCCTCTGCCTCCTTGGACACCCTCACCGCCCACTTCTCCTCGATTCCTCCATACATCTGCTACTCTCAGCTTCCCATACACCACCCACAGCACTGCACATTCGACACGGCTGGGGCATACACCCCATAATAGATGGTACGATGAGGAGTGTAGGCGACTATACCGACATCTCATAGCACAGAGTATCTTCGAATCCATCACAGAGAGGGAGGCACGACGACAGATGCGAGCCCTCACACGCCGGAAGCGGCGAGCTTTCAAGGAGCGACAGATTGACCTTCTCATGAGTAGGGATTGTCCCACCGCGTGGAGGGCGCTACGTGAGCCACGCCCACCTACACCCGTAGCAGATCCTCCGACTTGGCACACCTACGCCGAGAGGTTATATCACGTCCAAGGACAGCCACCATTGCTAACACCTTCCACACCGAGTCCTGTGATAACCACCCTCTTCACGGCAGGCATGGTACGACAGGCCATCCATAGGCTACAGCATGGCCATTCAACAGACCACACAGGGCTACAAGGAGAGCACTTTATATATGCAGCACATGTAGTTTCCCACTTGACCGCCCATCTCTTCAACCGTGCTTTGGTTGAGGGATTACCCGACTCATGGACTATGCATACCATTACGCCTATCCATAAGTCCGGCGATATGATGAACCAAAGGAACTACACGACTATTATGATAGGCCATATCCTGGCCAAGATCTATGGGGCAGTACTAGAGGCAGAGCTTAGTACACACGCTGAGAAAGCTCGGATCAGAGCACCCGGCCAGGCAGGCTTCCGCTGCACTTTCTCCACCATCGACCACATCTTCGTGCTTCGTTGCTTGATTGAGAGCGCGAAGGCAAGGAAGGAGACACTATATTGTTGCTTTGTGGATTTCCGCAAAGCCTTCGACATGGTCCCTCGAGAGAGATTACTACGGAGGCTCCAGGAGTTACACCTACCATCAGACATGCTATGGGCCATCCACGCTTTGTATGCACGAGTCACAGGCAAGGTACGCTGCCCCGACGGTCTATCAGACAACCTTGTTAGCACCATTGGTGTGAAACAAGGTTGCCCTCTCTCACCCACTCTCTTCGGTCTCTACATCGACGAGATCACGGAGTATATACAGCGAGCAGCAGGGTGAGGAGGAGACCTCGGAGGTACGCCAGTACGCATCCTATTATATGCTTATGACATTGTCCTGCTTTTAGAGTCACACGAGGGTTTGTAGTCACATTTACAGGCGCTCGATACCTTTTGCATGTAGAGAGGACTCACAATGAACCTTGGTAAGACCAAGGTCATGATCTTCCATACCTCAAGGACAGTACGCCATCGTGCCTCTTTCACGGAAGCTGGAGGACAGATAGAGGT
>CM035410.1:6048375-6053375 GCA_020310875.1 Ceratopteris richardii
GCATATAGCAAATACAAAACAAATCATATGACTATGAGCATGATGCCCTTTAATACAAATTTTGTGACACATTCAAATAGAATAACTAAATTATTATACAATATTGTATATAATATACTATAATTTATATTGGAACATAGTTCATATGGCCAACATGCATTGATTTATTACATTTCAAGGTTGAATTTGATTGACTTATGTTATTTATAGTATGCACATCATTGTTCTCAAATTTTTTTGTGCCAAAGCTTAAAACATTTTGTTGGACAGTTGGACCCTTCAGAAGACAGATTCTCGTTGGAAAACAGAAGTCAGATTTATTGAAAAATAAACAACCTTCCACAATGATGTGCATAATATAAGAAAAAGGAGCAGTCAACAAATGGTCAAAGGCTGGTCATAGTTGGTCAAAACGATCGAAAAATTGCAGAAATTTTTTATTGCATATTTGGATAATACAAGTCAAGAGCTATTTGTTGATATGTAACATTCTGAATTTGGGACAGATTTAAAGGGCCGAAACCCTAGCCAGAAAAAACCCTAACCCTAATTTCTGGATGAAAATAAAAATAGGTCAAAGATCATGACATATGGCATATTTTTATTGGATGTATAATATAACATCATTAATTAACAAATTCGGATTAAAATTTTTTTTTAAAAATTAAAAAAGCAATCGCAAAATTCGCTCCGCAAATTTTGGAATTGTGCTTTTAGGTGCTTTTGCTTTTCAAGTTTGGACAATAACTATATAAAGACACGTTATAGCTATTCTAACCATCATATCTTGAAGACCTATCTAGACCAAAACTCAGTGGAAGTCTTCTTCAACTTTATGGAGTGGAGCTAGGATTCCATATGCTTCAAAGGATGAGCAGAAACTAGGGTTTGTGATTCTTCTTCTACATCAAGGACATGAGCTTGGAGCTTATTTATACTTGGAGGGGATAATCTTCCTTCATGGAGGTTGTGAAATTATGGAGATATGCTAAAGATCGATGCATTTATATGCAAACTTTATGATTCTTTGTAGCATTCATATACTTCATATTTTGCAATGTATGGCATATATGTGGAGCTATGCTCCATCTCTCTACAGTCTTGTCTATTCTCTCTCATGTCTCTTTCATTTTCGTCTCTATATTGATTGTGGGCCTTAAAAAATCAACAATTCATATCAGATAGAGCATATCGAAAACACTACAATATATAGAAAGATAAGAGCATTATGGAAGACACAAGCCAATTTAGCAAGTGGTAGTAAGTCCATAAAACACATCGTTGTCAAAACTTAAAAGCTAAACAAATGAATCAAAGAAAATTAACTCCAACCTCCAAGAGGGGTCACATCAGTCCTATTTGATTCCACAAACAATCACATATTTTATGGGTGTTCTTAACATATCAAGTTCAAGTTTTACATCAGATGTTTGAAGATCTGCAAGATTATCAAGATATATGTTTATGTGAACAAAGATAGGAAATAGATATACACCCAAAACCATATGGTAGACAGATTTTCACCTTCTTGTATTTGTACATGCATTTGTTTGATAGGTGTGGATGAAAACATATGGCTGATACTTGATAGGACTGGCCAACCTTGAGAGTTGAGGAAGTATGCTTGAGTCTATACACTATCCTATGTATGGCATCTTGTCATGGACACAAAGGAAACCATCTTGAAACTCAGATTTTGTGTGCCTTTAATATCTCATGTTTAGTTAAGAATTTGGAGAAACTAATGCTTCAATCGCGTCCAAAACGTGCCACACCCTTAGGTCGACTATCTACTTGCTTGATTCTGACATCCCGAGGTCCTGTTTTGAATTGTTGACATCATCAATGACATCATCAATTCGTAACCACCCTTGAACACCTATATAAGGAGGGCTTGGCCACATACATCCTCAATCTTGCCAATACCAGTCTTGAGAGCTCAAGGAATCACGATCCCCAAATACTTTTCAAATTCCGATTCCAATTCTAGTCTTCTTCCTTGTTCTAGTCTAGTATCCTCAACATCTTGTCTTGTCCTCTTGTAATCTTGTAGTACAAGATCCGGTGCGATTCTTTCTTGTACCTAGCCATCTCCCTGAAGGGAGTTCTTGTAATCCATATATATTGTTTCATACCTACAATCTCAAGTTATGGGATCTCGAATCCTGTCTGGTCAAATTATCCATACCTATCAATCCCGAGTTGTGTGACTTCTCGTATCAATAGCATATTCTTGTATTATTTTGTTACGTGGGTGATCTTATAATTCCATTATCTTATCTAGTCTAGTCAAAGAGCATCTAGTGCCTCCCTTGACATTTTGGCAAGACTAGCTGATGTCTCTTGGAAACAATGTCAGAATAGCACAAAACCCTAATTTCTAGCAACCCTGCTTTTCAGTACTTAACCAATTTTTGGGTACAGAAGGTGAAAAAAATTTATCAGGTTATCATATAGAGCTTCAAGAGAATCTTCATTTGATATATAAAATTCAGTCATCAAAGATCCAGATCAAGAGAAAACCCTAACCCTAATTTCTGTGCAAAAATAGCTTTTTTTACCTCATTTGAACTCTCTCATCATACAGGCCAAGGAAAGCAAACTCTCTAGTCAAACTAATAGCTAATATATGAGAGCAAAGCAGATAAAACTATGGAAAACGAGATTTGTGAATAAAAATTCATATTGCTACAGTTTTTACGAAATTGCTTTTTAGGCTATTTTCGCATGCGACTAAAGTTATTTCGTAGCTTTTTAGGAAAGCTTTAGCAAGACAATCACAAAGCTATATAAGGAGGCCTTTGGGTACTTATTCATCATCACTCAAGCATCCAAAGCTCATCGTTGGTGCTCAGATCAGTTAGGAGGTATTCTACTCTTGGAGAAGGAGTTTGCTGCAGCTATGGAGGAGTTAGTGTCGGCCAACCATCAACACATTGCTGATTTATTGTAAGTAGCAAGGCTATTTTTGTTTCTAAATTGCTAGTTCACTAGTTTCTGATTTCAGGTTTTGGAAAGCCTAATTTCAGAATTAGGATTTGCTATAAAACAGTTCTAAATTGTTCATATTCTCTACATTCTCACATACACACACTCTTTAAACCTCTTCGGCACTTTACACACAAGTTCTTGTACCTAGTTGAAAGTTCCCTATTTCTGCCAAGATTCAAATTTTGTATCAACTACATACACTGTAATTTGACATTCATATATAAGATAGTGTAGGTAAGCATTCGCGCTTACCGTACACTTTGGAAAAACTTGTCTACTTTCTCTCTATCTCTCGCTCATTTCTTTTTGCGTATTAAGGTGTGTATGCTAAAGTTCATGTGTTGAAAGATCCTGTAAACATGTGATTAATATTGTTAAGGCCCACCCCACTTCCAACATAGTTTCATCTTCTTCAAAGGATGAGTGGAAGCTAGGGTTCGTGACTCTTCCTCCACATTAAGGACCTGAGCTTGGAGCTTATCTATACTTGGGGGAGATCGTCTTCACTTTATGGAGATCGTGAAGTTATGGATATATGCTAAAGATTGATGCATTTACATGCAAACTTTATAATTCTTTGTAACATTCGTGTACTTCATATTTTACAATGTATGGCATATATGTGGAGGTTTGCTCTTTCATCTGTCTATGGTCTTGTCTATTCTCTCTCTTGTTTCTATTTCATTTTTGTTTCTATATGTATT
This sequence comes from Ceratopteris richardii, assembly GCA_020310875.1. NCBI lineage: Eukaryota > Viridiplantae > Streptophyta > Polypodiopsida > Polypodiales > Pteridaceae > Ceratopteris > Ceratopteris richardii. Next base: position 6,052,071 of record CM035410.1, read on the forward strand.
GTGGGCCTTTAAAACCAAAAACATTCACATCATATACAAACATCTAATGTAAAAATTGCACATACACAATGTAAAATAGTGAGCAAATTCAATGACTATGTGAGATAATATAAGATGCACAAAATATATCATGTATCCTCATGTGACATGAGTGACTAATCATGTGTCACGCAACATGTGCTATATATACCAGAATGTATCCAAGCAAACCCCAAATTCACACAACATGTGTTATGCCTAAACATCAAAATCCTCTGAACTAGATGAGTCCATATTAGCACCATCTAATACTCTACCCTCATCCCAAACTCTAATGCTACAAGCTCTCGAGTAGGTGGAAGATCATCCTCTAGTTCAAGTTTGTAGCATGCAGCATCCTAGACTCTATAGAGATTCCACATCCACCACTCGATCCTCGCATGATGTGTGCTCGTCGTGGTCATGGCCCCATGTGTCAAGCCTCAAGGTAAAAGTATATCCCTCAAAACTGTAACATCATTGTGAGCAAAACTAGATATGAACAAGTCTCACGTGTGCCACCACTTTTAGCTCTCTATGAAGCACTATATAAATATCATTCTCCTCAACTTGATCGGATGGTGCACGAATAACATCATCTCTCCATACATAGCAATCCATGGCATAAGCCATGAGTCATGAGTCAATATGAAGCAATCAAAATCTATTAACTTTCTTTTTATAATTCATTTAAAGACAAAGATTTCATAAATACAAAATAACTTCAACTCACTTGCTTTGGTTTCCTCATTTCTTTAGAAGCTCGAACAACTTTAAGATTACTCTAGAGTACCCCAACCATTGAAGCTACATAGTACTCAGTTGATTGCATATCTTGGTGTGAACCAAATAGTATGGACTCTAGTTTCTCTTAAAAGCTCCTACAAAACACTCATAATAACAACATAATCCCATTTTTAAAATGAACATTCAAATTTAGATTGCAAGTTGAACAATGAAACTTCAAGGTGAAAAATACATGTGATAAAACTACCCATGCGATGTTGGATACAATGGAAGTGCTATATCCATATGTAGATGTTACAAGAGGTTCACGCGTAATGTAACTCAAGCAAAATTTTCTTTTGAAACACGTCGTAGTCGAACTCCTAAGCACAACGATGATTGAAGCTTATTCCTAGAAATGCGTCTTGAGTGCCTCCCTACCACGCAATCGTACCATCAATGGATATTCTCTCTCTATATATATATGGAAGCTCCATATGGTTCCTCACATGGGTGCCATGTGGCACTCATATGAGAGCCCATGGGAACTCATCCTTATGT
>CM035410.1:6058375-6153375 GCA_020310875.1 Ceratopteris richardii
TCTCTGATTGTAAGTGAAGATGGTGGTGGAAGAAGTCTGACCAACACCCAAATCAGCCATAAGGCGTATGAGCCACACACACTCAACAGTCGTTGTAAAAGCTGCCCTATACTCAGCCTCACAACTGGAAGTGGCCACAGTAGGCTCACCAAGATATACATGAGCTACCAAGCATGAAGCAAAAGCCACTAGTGGACACATGAGTGTCATAGCAACCAGCCCAATCACTGTCAAAAAAAGCATGCAAATCTGGCGGTAGTAATCCCCCCTTGGGATAAAACAATCCAAGTAGCCGAGTACCACTCAAGTAGCAAAAGATGAGCTTAACCGCTGGCCAATGCTTGATACCTTGGCAATGCATAAACCTGCTCATCTCTGAGACAGCAAACTAAATATTTGGTCGAGTAATGCATAAATAAATCAAGCATCCAACGGCTTGCTGATAGAGAACAGCATCAAATGCATCTCAAGCATCATGAAGACTCAATCCTAAACCTGTCTCCATAGGAGTGGCAATAGGCTTACAGTCTTCAAGGCAAACCAAAACATTGCAATAATGTGTCAATATATTTCGTTTGACACAAAGCATTCCGCCATCAACTTGCATAAACTGAATGCCCAAATAATGATGCAAATGCCCCAAATCATCTCAAATGAGGCATGCAAATCAGCCTTAGAATCAGCAATGTGCTTCTTATGAGGACCAATGAGCAGCATGTCATCATATTACACAACAATAATCAGAAGCACATCATTAGCACGCTTAACGTATAAGGTGCTTTCAGTTGGATTGTTCTCAAAACCATGTGCAATCAGATAGGCATGTATATTTTTATACCAAGCACGTGGTGCTTGCTTTAAACCATATAATGCCTTTTTTAACTTGCACACCTGGTTTTCATGCCCTTTTTGCACAAAGCCACGGGGCTGAAAAACATACACTTCTTCATGCAAGTCACCATTCAAAAATGTTGTTTTAATGTCCAACTGATGTACATTCCAACCATGATGAGCTGCAAGTGCATAGATGCTACAATAGTCATTCGGCATGTAGGTGCAAAGGTCTCATCAAAATCAATGCCTCTTTCCTGTGCATAACCCTTTGCAACAAGCTTAGCCTTATATCTGTCAACAGTTCCATCAAGCTTACACTTCAGCTCTGATGCAAAAGAGGCACTATGAGAGCCTGAACAAGTACGATATGACAGAGGTGCATCTAATTTGTTGTCACGCAAAGTCTACACCAACCATTTTGACATAGTTTTTGCATGCTCAATATCAGCTCTCTCATCAACAAGTGCATCATGTAAATCTGCACCAGAAATGGAATGATATGCATCATCGTGTGGTAAAACCTCAAGCCAGAAACTATGTGGTAAAACCTAACTCTTGACCATACACCTCGCCATCTCCATGAGTGACATGTTCTTCCGTTCAACAACTCCCCTCTGCTGAGGTGAATATGGCACTATACACAGATGTTTTATCCCACATTCAGCCCACGTTCAGCCAAAAATGCACTAAAGTCAGAAGACATATTATCCCCCTCGATCAGAACAGAGGATGCCCATTTTACATGCTAACTGATTTTCAACCAAAACCAAAAACTGTTTGAAGAAAATAAACACTTCGGACTTTGCCTTCAATGGATATACTCATAAATGCCTAGAAAAATCATCGATGAAAGTCACGAAGTAAAGATAGTTTCCAAAAGAGGGTGTCTACATAGGAGCACAGACATCATTGTGAACAAGCTTCAATTTCTGAGTAGCTTGAACTGAACCATCTTTTGGAAAGGAGAAACATTGCATTTTGCCCAAAATACAGCCTTCACAGACATGTTTGTCGGGTGCTTCCAGTTTGGGCAAAGAGGAAACCATTTCAGATTTCTGCAGGTACGTTAAAAAATATCCATTATCATATATAGATCGTGAGTCCTAGTCGTGACTCGTGATATGTCATGAATCATCACATAATATCATCACATGTGATGATAGATATTAGAAATTAGATTCATAGATGTCATATGACTAGATCACATTTCACCATGCAACTATCATTATTCAAGATTAGTGAAAAACTCGCCGCAATTCACACAAAAGCACACCCATGGCCTTTTTGTGTATTTTTTCAAGGAGAAATAGCACAGGTTCAAGATTCTATATAATGACCAGTCACCACATTGTAGACACGTATGCACACTTGTATCATAGCTTCTTGAGTGCTTCCCACCTTGGAACTCTTGGAGCAAGGTTGTAAGTATTTTCCCTTATATTTTGGCTAATTTTTGTGGGCATTCTAGCCCTTTGCCATATCTTGTGTACATTGATTCTCTATTGTCGCTCTCTTCCTCTATTTACTTTGTCTCTACATTAATTGTGGGGCCTTAAAATCCAACAGCAATGTTTTAGTAACATCCAAGGCAACGCGTTGCCAAGGCGTTGTCGCGGAGCGAAGGAAGGTATGAGGAAGGGAGAGCAGCTCGGGGTTGGATCAGGCCCCGTCGGGTGCGTCGTTCCCCCTCGTCCGGCGAGAAGCGTCTCCACGCAGGGTGTCTCGCCCCTAGTATGGCGGTCGTCGTCATCGTCGTAGTCTTGCGCCCTCGGAAGAGACAATAGAAAGCTCGCATGCGAGGAAAGTAGTCGTCGCGAATGAAAAATCGAAATACAATGCGGAATGAAACAACAATGCTCAACGATACAACAAATGATGTCGTCCAATAAATCTCAATAATACAATGATTCCCGCTACAGTGCGGGTCGATAATACAGTATCTGTTACACTGCGGATCAGTGATACAATATGCCGCTACGGTGCGGATCAAGTAATACAGTGTAGACTTCCCGCTACAGTGCGAGAAGACATCCACGAGCTTCTCCTCAGTCTTCGCGACGAAAACTTTACTTCAATTCTGGTCTTTGGTCTTTTCTTTACTTTTCTTCGGTCCAAACTTCTATTCAAAAAGCTCTCTTTACTTCATAATACGACAAAAACCTTCAAATCACGCAGCAACCTGGAGAAAAGATCCACAAAGAAGATCAAGGGGATATAATTCTTCACTTCAATCTTCGAACTTTTGAACTTTACTTCATATAACCCTCCAACGTCAATACCTTCCTTCGCTCCCTGACACCTGGACCCGACGTGAAGCGAGGCGGTTGCCCAATGATCTTCGACACGGCACCCATACCTTGAGAAGAGAAAACAGGAATCTCGACGTCAAATCAGATATTGCAGGTACCAGCATTTTAAGTTCTTTGAATTATTTGCATTGCTCCACGCACTTAAACAGAAAGACTAATTTGATTGCCTGAGTTCGAGCATCTACGTTATGCACTTGATTAGATCATAGGCGTGTATACTTTTTTTTCTTGCTTGGATTAGAAATCCGTCATTTTCATAGCTTAGATCATATAAAGAAAAAATTAAAATGAGCAAAATGATTGAAGAACAATTTAAGATATACGAAGAGCGATTTAAGGAAATGGAAATTAACACGAGTGAATCTATAAAATCCAAGGTTGGTATGATTATGATCCTAATGCAAAAAATAAATGCGATATCTGACACTATTCAGTTAATGGGCATAAGTATTAAAGACGTAAGAAAGGAAATAGATTCTGAGATTTCAGAATTGAACATAAGGTTCAGTTGTCGACCAAACAAGTTAAGGACCTATAAGTATTGAAATGTGATAATGAACATGAGGTAAAAGTTCAAAGCATATCTACACATAAACAATCATTAGGTCTTAAAAGATCCACGCCTAGTGTAATACCTAGCAAATCAAGTTGGGCTGAGAAGAGACCTATACGATGTTTTTGGTGCGATCAGTATGGACATATATTCTGGGATTTCATAGCGTATGAAAGTGCATGCAGACATAGACTAGTAAGTGAACGTGAAGGTAAAATTTGTAAATACCAAGATAGATCACCTTTGTATTTGAATGTAGGAAAAGGTGGGATGAAGGAATATTTTGAAGAGACCCAAAAGATATGGAAACCGAAAACTCATGAAGATAATAGATCTGATGAACAAACGAGTATGCTATCTATTCAGAGTCAAGAGAAACCTACCGAAGAAACCAAAAGTAGACAGATTAAGGTTGAAAAACAAAATATTGAGCACATATTAAGAGAACAAATGGAAATCGATAAAAGAGAATCTCATAGAGAAATTCGAGAGAAATCAAAGAAAGACTAGGATGTATATATTTCATTTGATCCAAAACTTTTGACTAATGAGGATCTATTTAATCAAGAGAAAATTACAAAATTACAATCTCAATTAAACTTTGACAAACAACTTGAACAAGAAAAGTGTAAAGAAGAAACTCAAGAAGATATAAAATCTGATAAACGAGTTAACGAAGCAGAGAAACAGTTTCTTGATGATATTATTAATCAAATCGAGGGAAATGTAAGGACAATTGCAAAGCCTGCTAAGGGTTTGAAAAAGAACAAAAGAAGTAAAAACCTAACTTTTCAAGATATATTTGCAAATATTGAAGGATGATTGAAGAAGAATCATAATGAAAATGTATGAGCATGATCAAGAGTTATTGGATGAAGATGATTGATGGTGATGAATTATATTGATGATGATGATGATAGATAATGATGATGAATTATATTGATGATGATGATGATGATGATGATGATGATGATGATGATGATGAACGATTGACGATGATGATTATGATGATGAATGATGATGATGGTTGATGATTGATGATAATGAATGATGATGGTTGATAATGATTATGATGATGCTGCTGGAGGATGTTGATGACACTGAGGCTGATACTGATGAAGAACAATAAACCAAAAAAGTTGAAGAAAAGCTTGATCGAACAACGATGAAAATGAAGCCAAATGATCAAGTGAAATGTTTCGTATATCATCTCTAGTCGAGTTATTCATACCTATCAGTCTCGGGTTGTGGCACATATTTTTGTATCTTTCCCCTACATGGGTTTTCTTGTAATCAGAAGTATATTTCCGAAATCTTGTCTAGTGTAGTTAGAGAACACAATCTAGTGCTCCCTTGACAAGACCATTCTATGCTATGGTGCTACTGTGTGCTATGCTATGGTGCTACTGTGTGCTGCTCCTTGGAGGTTTTGAAGCTAATTTGGAGTTCTTGATAAGAGGTTCTACAACAATGTATATGAAGTATTACACACCTTTTTAAAGACTAAGGCAAATAAAGCAAGAGCATAAGCATCTCTTGCATCCCATCTACACTCGTCGAGATGAGGTGACCGCTTGAATAATTGTGGCACCTCTAGATTATGTCAATGAAGGACATGAAGAAGCTCCACCTTGTCTAGCACGAGCCAATGTTGCGAAAGTTAACGCATCTCCTCCTCCGTTAGGACAAGGTATTTTCCCATAGCAAAGATCCTTTCGGATGAGGAGATTCTTTATCATAATCTCTAAAGAGGGTGATTGGATGAGCCCTCAAGCTTATCTTCAAAAGTAAGAACTCTAAGCACACTACTTTGATCTCTTATGTTGCCTATCTTGATATATTCCAAAAGATGATACATAATCTTGTACAAGAATAGGCAAGCTCATGCCTAATACAAAATGGAATAGAACAAAGCCAAGAAAAGAATAATCCTTCAAGACGAAGGGATTTTTTATCATGATACTCTAAAGAGGGTCATTGGATGAGCCCTTAAGCTTATCTTCAAAAGTAAGAACTCTCAACACACTACTTTGAACTCTTATGTCTCCGATCTTGATATATTCCAAAAGATGATACATGGTTTCATACAAGTATAGAAGAATAGGCAAGCTCATGCCTAATACAAAATGGAATAGAACAAAGCAAAGAAAAGAATAATCATGCATGAACAAATATAGAAGAATAGGCAAGCTCATGCCTAATACAAAATGGAATAGAACAAAGCAAAGAAAAGAATAATCATGCATGAACAAATACTCCAAAAACATAAGAGATAAGAAGGGAGAGTAAGATAAATATATTGTGTGTTGTATACATGTAAAACTCAAGTTTCTAGCATAAATTTGGTATAGCCCATTGATAAATTGTGTATGTAAGGATTCACGAAGAGATTAAGATATCTACATATCTACAATAAAAATTGAATACTTCTAACTATTTGCAATGAAATTCCTTCCTAACATTTGTAAAAGATGTCGAGATAGAGATTGTTGTAAACAGCTTATAACAGCTACAATAATGAATCTAGTAGGAGTAAAAGAAACATAAGCACCGTAAGAAGCTGTAGAGAAACAAGAAACATGAAGGAATTGCAATAAAAGACTTCTAAAATCACTTAGAATCAGCAATTATGGCCTCCTTGTAAGAGCACAACGAAAAATTCTTGGTTGGAGCTAAAGAAGAAAAGAAAAAGACCTCTCAACAATTCTACAAGCTAAGAGAGGTGACTGTGTTAGATTAATTTTTTGGCTTAGAGGTTTTCATTGAAAGTTATCTCCTATAAGTCATAGCCACTTTTTAATGATGACTCACCAATATTATGCCCTATCCACATTAGACCATTGAGTATTTTAAATTACCCATAGCATTGGTTTTTTGTTTTGAGAATCTGGTATAATTTGAATATTAAATATATTCCAAGAAAAAAATCCAAAAATTAAGCATATCAAAGTTCAATAGTGCTCCTTCGAATGCTTTATGAGCATTTGTCCAAAGCCAAATTCAGCATATTATAGTTTGATAATGCCCTTTCCAATGCTTATGACCATTTCTCTTGCCATATGACATTAAAAAAGCTATTTTTTTGTATAAAAAATTAATCAGGAATATGTAGTGATATAATCCCAACGATCTTTTACAACAAGAAGACTCTTGATCATAAAGCTCCAAGAGGGTAACTTTCAACTTGTCATCTTAAAATAGAATTCCAAGAACACTATTGTGATCTTTGACTTCAAACATGGTGTAAAAATGCTATGCATTTAAAAGATCACAATGGTACAAAATACAAACCACAAAAAGCACAAAGTGTTAACAAGTAAGGAGATTACAATTTACAAGTGCACACAAATATGCACAAGAAATAGAAGTACATAAATCAAGTGAGTCGAGTAAAGTGTGATACTAAATGCACAAATTCACAAAGTGCATTCACAAGCTCAAACATGAGCACATTCAAAGTACAAAAGAAACAAAACTTACAAAAGCAAAAGTATCAAAGCACAAGAGGTACACAATTGTGCTCCACTAAGGTATATTAGTATGCACACAAACAAAAGCACAACAATATATTTGCACATTGCACACATATAAGCGTGCTATATAATAATCAAGAACTTGATTTCACAATTGTAGCTAATGCTATAAAAGCAAGGATAAAGAAGGAAGAAAGAGGGCAAGTCCAAGAAACTTAAAAACTCTTCAAATTCAGTGCAAATTGATTGATCTTAAGAGCAATAAATAAGCACATTGACTTCCAAATAGCTACAATTGACCACATTGACATGTTGACCAATTTCATCAAAATTTCACCTCTTTGATCAATATGTGCAAGTTTGCTAAAAGTTAATTTCATTAGTTCAAAACTTATCGAGGCCAATCAAGTTTAATTGCAGTTGACTAAAGTTGATTAGCATTTGTTAACTAGGAAGATCACAATTCTGAGTGATTTTTGGATTAAAGAGTTTCCTACTTCTAGGATAGATATAACAACAAACCATCTCCTCTGCACTTTTGATGTGACAGATTTCAAGATTTTCACAATGGAAGCCTCCAAACTTGAGTGTAAACCGAATTCTAAGTTGGTAAAAACCAAATTGTAGAAAATAGACAAAGTTTATGCAAAAAAATAAAGACAAAACTTAATAGCTGTCCAGCCGGCGTAGCCTAATGGTTCATGCCATGAACCCTCCGGGAGGAAGTCCCAGGTTCGATTCTCGTGGTTGGACGTATCAACTGGAATCCCAAGCTGATGGGTGCCTCTACCTTACGAGGTTGGGTGTGTGCGTTATTTCCTATTCATTGTACCTTCAAAAAAAAAAAAAAAAAAACTTCATAGCTTGAAATAAAACTCACACAAGGTCCTCTAGCCCAAGCCATATATCCTAGAAGACTTTGAATTCAAGGAAGTTTCTTCCAAAAGTGCCTTGACAAATAGTAGAAAGCTTGCTACAATGGGCAACCAAGGGCATGTATATAGATGTTGGAAGTTGGATGGGCCCTAATAATAACATTCATAGGTTTACAGGATCTTCCGACACATGAACCTTAGCATATATACCTTAATACTCAAAAAGAGATGAGTGAGAGATAGAGAGAATAGACAAGATTTTCAAAGTGTAATGATAAGCAAAAATGCGTATCCACAGTAACTGATACTCAAATGTCAAATTACAATGTGTGTAGATGATACAAACTGGATATAATTGAGAACAACATACAAGAATTTGTTCATAGAGTGCCTAAGCAGTGTGAAGTGTGTGTGTATGTGAGAATGTAGAGAATATGAACAGTTTAGAATTGTTTAACAGCAAACCCTTATTCTGAAATTAGGGTTTCAGAGACCCTAAATCAGAAACTAGTGACCTAACAAGTAATGAACTCATATAGACTTGTTACTCACAGTAAATCAGCAATATGCTGATGGTTAACTCATACTAACTCCTCCACAACTGCACCAAACTCCTCCTCCAAAAGTAAAGGACTCCAAGTAATGCACTCAATCTGCAACGATGATCTTGCATTGATTGATTGATGGACGATGGATGTAATGATCCCAGGCCTTTCTTATATAGATTAGAGGCTATCCACGATAAAATCTGATGCAAAAGCTAAAAACGCTATGCGAAAATCTGAAAATATCAATCAGCTTAATTTAACATAAAAAATTGCTTTACAAAAGTAAATCTTCAACGATCTCATAGATGGAAGCTTCAGCTGACTGATTGACCTAGCCTTCCTTGACCTACATGTTCAAAGGAACAAAATGATGTAAAAACCCTTTTTGAGTAGAAATTAGGGTTAGGCTTTTCTCATGATCTAGACCTTTGATGACTTAATGTTATATATCAAATGAAAGCTCTCTTCAAGCTCTGTGTGATAAGCCGATAACAATTTTTTGACCTTTTGTACCCAAAAATTGGCTAATTACTGAAAATTAGGGATGCTTGAATTTTAAGGTTTTGTGCTATTCTGACACCGTTTTCAACAATCCCCCCTTCAATGTCATAATGGTACAAGGTTCAATAACATGCAAAACTTATGATATCTCCGAAATGTCCTATGGTTGTAGAACTTCAAATCTCTGAAAATATTGATCTCCACTGAATCTTCAATAAACTGTGCATGAACTTGGATACTTGAGAAACTGCAAACTGAATGTCAAGACGTGTATTACATAAATAGATCAAGCAGCCAATTGCTTGACTATATAAAGTAGTATCAAAAGGTTTTAAATCTGCTTCTTCCTATAATGACACATTAACATTCATAAGTGTTTGCATAGGCTTGGAATATGATAGCTCAAACCTTTCCAATAATTTCTCAATGTATTTCTATTGTGTTATATAGATACACTTATCTTTGTACTTGACCTCAATCCCAAGATAATAATGCAAAGTGCCTAAATCATTCACATCAAATGTATGCTTAAATTATGATTTAAAATACTTAAGGTCTAAATCCTTGGGACTTGTCATGATCATATCATCAACATATATGATAATAATAATCAAAATATCATTCTGAGCCTTAACATAAAGAGTAGGAGCTGCATCAGAGTTTTCAAAACCAATAGATAGAAGATAGAGATGTATCTTCTCAAACCAAGGTCTTGGTGTATGCTTTACCTGTCCCTTCAAAACCTTCACGCTGCAGAATGTAGACATTTTCATGAAGATCACCATTAAGAAATGCAGTTTGATATCTAAACTCATATCTGATTTGTATACAATCCATCCAAAGAATGCAACAAGAGAAAGTTCAGTTCTGACTACTTCCATTCTAGATATAGGTGCAAAAGTCTTATCATAGTCAATTCCTTTCTTTTGTGCATTACCTTTGCTTTATACTTGTCAAATAGTACCGTCGGCTTTTGTTTGGATTCTGAAGATCCATTTAATACCAATTGTCTTTTCACCTTTTGGTAACTCACAAGCTTCCATGTTTGATTCTTGTGAATAGAATCAATCTCTTCTTGCATAGCTTTCTTCCATATGGGACTTTATAGTGCATCTTTAACATTAGCTGGTTCATTCTCAACTCAAGTTAGTTCTAAAATGTTATGAATCTCAAAAATGTTTTGCGTAATTTACCCGATCTGCTTGTTCTCTCCTTGTCTAACTTCGGGTTCATCCTGTGAAGTTCTTTACACCGTTGTCTTTCCAAACTTGATATAACCACCTCGGCGTATTCTTGAAAAGTGACGAAATCTCTTCTGGTTCTTAGAATCCATTCTCATAAGACGATTCACGTCCGAATGTATGATCTGCAACTTCCTTGTAGTCATTATATATCCATGTTTCTTAAAAGGAAGTTTATAAAGCTTTCCTTCAAGACATCCTTCCCATGATTTTCCATATCTGGTAAGGCAAAAGTAGGCAAACTATCCACCATTCCATGATCTTTGATGTGCTTGAGAGCTATGTAACTAATATGACCAAACCTAGCATGCCATAACTTCATGTTCTCCTTAAGTGTAGAAAACCTAGGAACATTAGCATGACTAAGTTTGGATAACACAAACATGCCACTTCTGTTTTCACCTTGAAGTAGACAATGCTCCTCATTAGGTGAGAGGATTTGACATGAATCTTTCTTATAAATGACTTTAAAACCCATCTGACAAGAAAGTAGATATAGAGATCAAGTTCTTCTTCATTTCTGATACATGAAGAACATTAGAAATTGTGAAATTTCCAACACTTACTACATCCAAATCATGACCATTTGCAATGGTCACTCTTCTCCCTGAAGAGTTAGTAAGAGAAGAATATACCTTTTTGCAAGCTTTCATATGCTTAGTAGCTCCAGAATCAAAAATCCAAGGATTATCAGAGATTGCATTTAATGCTACCTGATCAAAAGCTACTTCTTCAAAGTACTATTACCTGATGCTTTCTTTTTCTCATTAAAAATCCTTGTTCTACATTCTGCTATGAAATGACATGGTTTCTTATAGTAATGGCGAATTCCTTTCTTTGAATTAAATGTAGTAGCATACTTTTCTTTGGGTGTAGAGGAAGCATTAGGGATAAGATTGGAAGGTTTAGGATTAGAAGACTTACTTTCCTTCATAATTTGCTAACTCTTCTTTTCCTTCTTTGTGGTCTTCTTCTTCTTCTTCTTACCCTTTGTTGATGATAGCATGGTTTCATCATTCTCTTCCATACTCTTTTGTTGATCTTCATCTTGAAGTAACAAGAACTATAACTCTTCAAATGAAAGTTCTCTATCTCTTGTAGAAAGAGACAAATAAGTAACAAAAGCACGATATGAAGATGGAAGTGAGTTTAGAAGTGTGTTTATCATCTCTTCATCTGAAATATTGACTCCCACATTAACTAACTGATCTCGCAAGTCTTTGAGCTTCAAAATGTGTGACTTAACTTGCTCACCAACTTTCATACTTGTGTTGGCAAGTTATCTCCTTAGATGAGATTTCCTAGCAAGTTTCTGCTCTGATAGAGATTCTCTAACTCCAACGAAGCTTGACGAGAGGTTCTGCATGACCTTATCTGGGGTATAATATGCCTCTTGACTCCCATAGCAATATATGAAAGTGCTTGTGCATCCCTTGAATCCCACCTGGGTTGCTCTTCTGTAGGAAGTAATCTCGTAGTACGAACTCTTGATGATGAAGTAGTTCCTTCTTCTTCTTCTTCACTAACCTCCTATTGAGCAGAAATAGGAACAACGGGTCTTCTAGAAGATGAAGCAACATCTTCTCCGACTTGTCTTTGCCTTGGATAAGTGTCATTGACAATATCCCATAAGTCCTTAGATACTAACAAATTCATCATCATAAAACTCCACATTGGATAGTTAAACATTCCTTCAAGGTTGTCCTCATTCTCAAGTCTATAGCCACTCATCTTGTTAAGGGTGATGCTCTGATACCAAATGTTGGAAGTGGGGTGGGCCTTAATAATAATATTCACAGGTTTACAAGATCTTCCAACACATGAACCTTAGCATACACACCTTAATACTCAAAAAGAAATGAGTAAGACAAAGAGAATAGACAAGATTTTCAAAGTGTAAAGATAAGCTAGAATGCTTACCTATATTAACTAATATTCGAATGTCAAATTACAATGTGTAGATGATACAAATTGAATATAGGAAGAAATTGGGAACTAGATACAAGAATTTGTTCATAAAGTGCTTAAGAGGTATGAAGAGTGTGTGTGTGTGAGAATGTAGAGAATATGAATAGTTTAGAACATAGTTGGTTTGGAACTCGTTCCAAACAACTTTTATGGTTCGGCGCTTTTGGTTCCGCACCAACGTTCCAAACAACGTTTGGAACCTTGACTTAAAAAAACAATACCCCATGGTTTTTTCGATAGCGGTTTGCCTTAGGAGTCAGTGAGCTTTCTGAGAGGACGACTCCAAAGTCCATTAGTACATACATATATATATACATTCGTGACTTGTTGCATTTCTGAATGCATCTATGATGTCACACAAAACCTATGGTGCTATACTGTGCACGTACTTAAGACTATTATGTCATATAAAAGTAAGAACTTAGAGCATACATGCATGCATACATTCATGCGTACACACATACATACATGCATTGATGTATATAGTGCATGCATGCATGACAATGCACATTGAATGTATACACTTTACATGCATGTATGCACATAAATAAATAAATAAATAAATATATATATATATATATATACATGTGTATATGTATGTGTGTGTGTGTGTGTGTGTGTATATATATATATATATATATATATATATATATATATATATATATATATATATATATATATATATATATATATATATATATATATATATATATATATATATATATATATATATATATTAATAAGGTAACGTTCCATACCGTTCCATATCCTAACGTTTGGTACAGCACCGCATTCTGTACACGTACCCTACGTGCTGTACCACCTTGGTTTAGAACTGTTTTACAGCAAACCCTAATTCTGAAATTAGGGTTTCAGAAACCCTAAATCAGAAATTAGTGACCTAACAAGTAATGAACTGATATAGACTTGTTACTCACAATAAATCAGCAAGATGCTGATGGTTAGCTGATACTAACTCCTCCACAGCTGCACCAAACTCCTCAAGAGTAAAGGACCTCCAAGTATAGCACTCCTTGACCTCCAATGATGATCTTGCATTGATTGATTGATGGACAATGGATGCCTTTCTTATATAGGTTAAAGGCTTCCCACGATAAAATCTGATGCAAAAGCGAAAAAAGCTATGTGAAAATCTGAAAATAGTGATCAGGTTAATTTAACGTAAAAATTGCTTTTCAGAGGTAGATCTTCAACGATCTCATAGGTGGGAGCATCATATGACTGATTGACCTAGCTTTCGTTCACCTACATGATAAGAGGAACAAAATGATGTAAAAACCCTTTTTCAGCAGAAATTAGGGTTAGCGTTTTCTCTTGATCTGAACCTCTGATGACTGAATGTTATATATCAAATGAAAGCTCTCTTCAATCTTTGTCTAATAAGCCAATAATGATTTTTGACCTTTTGTACCCAAAAATTGGCGAAGTACTGAAAATTAGGGATGCTGGAATTTTAGGGTTTTGTGCTATTCTGACATTGTTTCCAACCATAGATGCTGGATTCTCCAAAATGCTACCTGAAAAGCTAAAATGAGCTTTATTTTACAAGAAAAAGTATAAGAGCAACAAGATTTCTTTTGGCTTGATTTGGATAATATTATATGCTTGCAATTACCTTCATGACATCTTTCCACTCATATCAAAAAATGCTATTATGTATGATGTCCAAATTTGACCCAACTTTGCCCTTTTTCTCATCCAACCTTGACCATGGTCAAGGTGGTACGGTACGTTTGGTCCAGTACGTGAACAATTCGTGTACAATACGTGAAAGGGGGGTTTGGTACGGTAGGGTACATTGTATAAATAAATAAATGAGTAAATAATTATACATAGTACAATACTACAATACAATGTGAACGACAAATGTTTAGTGATATGTATTGCACAATGTACAATACATATGCTACATCTTTGCCATTCACATTATAGTATTTTACTATGTATATTTTAATTTATTTCACATAATATATATATACATATATTTTCACATAATATATATATACATAAATGTATATACACACACACATACAGTGAATTAGATTATGTGAAATAAATTAAAATATACATAGTAAAATACTATAATGTGAATGGCAAAGATGTAGCATATGTATTGTACATTGTGCAATACATATCATTAAACATTTGTCGTTCACATTGTATTGTAGTATTGTACTATGCAATACATTAAAAGCGAAAAGCAACCATTTATTTTCAACCCAAAGAATATAAAAAATTTAAAAAAAAAAAAGAATTAGAGCTTCCATAATTGTTGGAATTAGGGTTTTCAAAAATCATAAAACCTTGTTTTTTGAGTTCTTTCAAGCTTTTTTATCTTGCTTTTCATCATGGATCAAAACCATATATACAAAAGGTCCATAGCACACATCTTATCATCTTTTGGAGTTCAAGCTTGGAGCTTGGCATGAGGAGGTCTCACTTCACCTTGGAGGACCTGAATCAAGGTTTTTCTTCTTCATGAAAGGATGGGCAACAATGTTTATGTGTCCATATCCTTGAGTGCATCATATTGAAGCTTACCTACACTTGACGCAGATCTTCTTCCACACATGGAGTTTGTGAAGTTATGCAGACGAGCAGCATCATGTGCATTTATATGCAAATTTTTATGATTCTTTGTAACATTCATGTACTTCATAGTTTGGAATATATGGGAGATGCGTGGAGCTTTGCTCCTTCATCTCGCTATGACTCTGACTATTCTCTATCACATATCAATTTCATTTTTTTCCTTTTATATTGATTGTGGGCCTTAAAAACAAACAATTGGTACAAAACAACTCGAAACAGTGCACATACAGCATGTTAAGAATAGTACATATTGTAAAAAGTTAAGAGCAATATGGGAGACAAAAGTCACGCTCAATTCATTATTTAGCAAGTGGGCGCATGTCCATAAAACAAGCAATTGTCACAAGCTTGTTGGATACATGAAGCAAAGGACGTTAGCCCAAGGAGGGGTCACATTAGTCCTTTTGATTGCATAAGCAATCATACACATTGTGCAGATATTCTTAACATGTCATATTCAGGTATTATATCAGCTTTTTTGACATTCATGCTATGCACTTTACATGGTCAAATCATTATACTCCGATATATCACTACAACACATGAGGGGCATACCCACATTGTCCATACCGACGGTCATGCCTCCGTGTTGAAAATGATCGATGCTTATACCGACACAATGTTTTAACCAGACTCGAGAGCGAAAATTCGACATTTGCTCGCATTTTGAACCAAAGTCTGCTAGTGTCGCGTTTACACGCGCGAACTACATTATGAGCATATTGTGTACACACATCTCTCTCTCTCTCTCTCTCTCTCTCTCTCTCTCTCTCTCTCTCTCTCTCTCTCTCTCTCTCTCTCTCTCTCTCTCTCTCTCTCTCTCTCTCTCTCTCTCTCTCTCTCTCTCTCTCTCTCTCTCTCTCTCTCTCTCTCTCTCTCTCTCTCTCTCTCTCTCTCTCTCTCTCTCTCTCTCCCCCGTCGCTTCACTGTAGCTCTGACGCGAACCCTAGGACTGTTCTGACGCGAACCCTAGGTCTGTCTGACGCGAACCCTAGCGGACTGTTCTCACGCTGTCCTGCGAAGCCTTCTCTTTGACCGTCGCTCCCATCCAGTCGACCGTCGCTTCACTGTAGCCTGACTCCCTGAGTGGAGATGACGGATGCGAACCTCTCTCTCTCTCTGACGAGAACCCTCGCCCGACTGGCTGACGCGAACCCTAGGCTAACCCTGCACTACTGTCTCTTTTCAAAAACCTAATCTCTTTAAAAGATGGCAAGACTGGAGAAGAAGGATGTGGAAGAGATAATGAGCAAAGCTATCAGAGAAGTAAAAAAGGAGGCAAACAAAGCATTAAACCAAGAAATGAGAAGAGCATTGGAGAAGATTAAATCCTTGGAAGACCAAATCAAAGACATCAGAGAGGAGCGAGATGAACTCAAGGCTGAAATGCATCGCCTTCAAGAAGAAATTGTCCATTTGTAGGTCTCTAGAGTTAAAGAAGATGGAGAGATTTCTCAAGTTGAAGAACTCAAAGAAGAATTCAAAAAAGAGATCAAATCCGAAATGGAATCCACTCGGGATACATGGGTCAAGGTGGTCCACAAAAAGGTCAAGAAAGAAGTCAATGAGCAAGCACGAAAGGAAGAGATCACTAGAGTCCAAGACACCCTCGAAGAAGAGAGGCTTCGACACACACGCCGGTTACATGTGCGGATTACAAGATTGCCAGAGGGGACATCACCAGAGGCAGATGGCACTGATCTCTGCCACCGCTTGGGATACGAGACTATGCCTTTCACAGAGGCATGGAGGGTTGGTAGAGACACGTCCCGTCCACGAGCACTCGTACTCCGTATGAGCTCGGAAGATACACGCACTTCCTTCTTCCGACGACGATCAGTACTACGAGGACTACCTGGGAGAGCTTCATATATGGACGAGGATCTCACGAGGATGCATATAAAGCACCGTCAGACATGTATGCCACAGATTCTCGAGGCGATACGAGAGGGGAGGATGGCTTTTTACCGTGACGGTAAAGTCTTCATCGATGGATGCCCTATCAAATAGGGATACGCGGCCTATGAGGCAACACCATACCAGGAGTCACCACTTAGAGGAGTGGTATGGAACTGCAACGGAGCACTTTGGACACGGCCAGACCGATTGGAAGAGATCTTAGACACCCATGACTTTGCTTGCATCACAGAGACCCATGAGAGCCCAGAACGGGGCCTACCTCGTATTGCCGGTTTTCACTGGGAATCTACATTCAGAAACACGACGAGACAGAGCAAAGCACGAGGATCAGGAGACGTAGCCATCATATTTAGACAGGAGATACACGGACGTATCCATATCATAGGAAGAGATGAGGAGGC
Source organism: Ceratopteris richardii (assembly GCA_020310875.1). Taxonomy (NCBI): domain Eukaryota; kingdom Viridiplantae; phylum Streptophyta; class Polypodiopsida; order Polypodiales; family Pteridaceae; genus Ceratopteris; species Ceratopteris richardii. The sequence goes on from CM035410.1 coordinate 6,075,612, forward strand.
ATGATACATGTGGGTCCGCATGGAGATAGCCCCAGAGAGTTGGGTTTACATTGCCATATGCTACTTTCCACCAGGTGGATCGAGATATGCAGGATTGGACCCTGGGGGATCGACTCGGGACATGGACTCACCATACATAGCATTATCAGATCAGATTCTACATTGCAGCACCCTTGGTAAGGTCTTCCTTATGGGGGACTTCAATGGCCGCACCCAATCACATCAGTGCGAGTCATATGACATGGACCTTCCCCAGATTATGAGGGGCATCGATCCAGAGGAGATGAGCACCAGTAGAGTGTCAGCCGATATGGGCCAGGATGCCACTAGATATGGAAGACACCTGCTTGAGTTGGGAAGCACACACCATCTCGTTATATATAACGGGATGCACCGTTGGCCAGGTTCGGGCGGACTTACTTGCTTCCCCCACGGGGGAGGCGAGAGCACAGTCGACTACATTTTGGGCACCATCTCTGGAGCTTCACTCATCCCCTCACTTAGTATTGGACGACGCCCACTTCGGGCTGACCATACATTTATCACATTCACACTTCCATCTCCTATCATTTTAGACCCTCCCTCATCCACTGAGACACACCACGATACACTTCACACACGAACTCTCACATATTTATGCACACCATTTACACACCCGCCTACTCTCACTCGATCCACTCTCACCCTTAGACACACTTACATCACAGATCACCACCATCCTACAGGACTAAGCTCTCCTAAGCTTCCCACATCGCACATATGTACACCCCCCTCGCAGAGGATCCATGCCCCAAAACCGTTGGTATGATGAAGATTGTCGTGAGCTACGGAAGCACCTACGGATTTTAGAGCATAGAGGGGATATTACACAGGCACAGGCATAGCGTCGCATGCAGACCCTTACTCGCTGCAAACGGCGAGAATGGGAGGAGAGACAGTACTAGGATATTTACCATTTGCTCATGAGTCGAGACAATGTAGTGGCATGGCGACACTTGAGAGAGAGGAGACAGCAGACACCCATCCGAGACCCGAGTACTTGGCATAGCTATGCACGGAGCCTATACGAGATCCAAGACAAGCCCCCCATTCCCAGGCCGCAGAGCTCACGTCCCACTACCTCTGACTTCTTCACACCCACTATGGTGCGACGCACTATTGCCCGTCTACAACATGGAAGGGCACATGACCATTTCGGCTTACAGGCAGAGCACCTCATCTATGGAGGCACGACTCTTGCACCGCTCATCGCCCACCTCTTCAACCGTGCATTGGTCGAAGGGTTCCCTCACTCATGGACTGAGCACACCATAGTGCCCATTCATAAGTCAGGTGATACCATGGATCCGGCTACATACCGGACAATCATGATCGGGCCTATATTGGCCAAGTTATATGGGGGGGTACTAGAGACAGAGTTGAGTACTCTCGCTGAGAGGAATGGTATCAGGGCTCCAGGACAGGAAGGTTTCAGACGAGATTACTCTACCATTGACCACATCTTCACCCTGAGATGCCTGATTGACAAGGCAAGAGAGAGGACGAGGAGATTATATTGCTGCTTTGTGGACTTCCGCAAAGCATTTGACATTGTTCCTAGGGAACGACTCTTCAGACAACTACTTGATATCGGAGCTCCAGAGGAGATGATATGCAAGATCTACGCCTTATACGAGAGTGTATCTGGTAGAGTCAGATGTCGAGGGGGCTTATCGGATCCGCTTGCTAGCACTATCGGGGTGAAGCAAGGGTGCCCTCTTTCACCCACCCTCTTTGGTCTATATATTGATGAGATAGTGGACTTCATACAGCAACAAAGGGGGGATGGCATCGAGGTACATGGGTCCACTATTCATATTCTTTTATATGTTGATGATATTGTATTGGTTTCAAAGTCTGCAGCAGGTTTACAACATCACCTACATGGTCTAGATGACTTTTGCACACAGAGAGGTTTATCTCTGAACCTTGGTAAAACCAAGGACATGATCTTTCATACATCAGCACAGGTAAGCAGGCATAGTTTGTTCACAGCAGCTCGTGGACCGATCGAGGTAGTCGGATCATATGTTTACTTGGGAGTGACATTTACAGCAGCATCAAGGGTCTTCTCTATGTCTCAAGCAGCCCGTGACCGCATCACACGTGGATACGCAACACTAGGTCTGATGGAGAGAGAGTGCCACCAGGCATATTTTCAGGAGCCCCGCACAAAGGGGTGGCTCTTCGACACCTTGGTTATGCCAGCGCTCATGTATGGGGCAGCCATTTGGGGGCCGAGATTAGCTACATCAGTATGGACAGCATTGGAGAGGCCACAGATTCTCATGATTGCCAGACTTATCTGCAGCAAGCCTTCAGTACCACATGATATCATTAGAGAAGAGCTCGCTGCGCCACCGATGCTAGTTGAGGCACTATTCCAGACAGTATGTCTATTACACAGACTTCGGAGCATGGATACAGAGCGCATGGCTTATCGTGCTTTCCAGGCATCACGTGATATGGCATTGGCAGGTGACACCTCCTCGTGGTATGCACAGACACGAGACTGGCTGGCCCACCATGGTTTTGATATAGACAGGCTACCACCACTACAGTACGACTTACATGCACCCACCTATTCTCTCTCCCATCAGGAAAGGAATAGGGTCATTCGTCAGGAGATATGGCATACATACATACAGAGGACATGGGTGTGCCCTAGGGATACATTGCCTCCGAAAATGCTCTACTACCGTGAACGTTTTCTACATATATCGGACGAGGGCTTCATTGAGATTCCGAGATACATGAAGACATACCTACCCCACCACCTTCGAGTTGTCATTGGGAAGCTCCGGGTTTCATCACATCAGCTCGAGATCGAGAGGGGTCGGTCTAGGGGAGTCCCCCGAGAGGAGAGGTGGTGCCCAGTATGCCAGACAGAGGTAGAGAGTGAGGAGCATTTTGTTGTCAGATGCCGAGCATACTTAGACCTATGTGCACAATTCCAGATAGAGGAGTCACTCCAGTTATGCATGACTATGGGAGATCAGCGGCGGTTGGGACGCTTTCTCACAGCGGCATATGAGAGGCGAGAGCATTCACTACAGCCGACACATCAGACACGGAGGAGTATCCAGCAGACCATTACTCAGTTCTTTCAGCAAGTTGAGCTACACCAAAGAGGTCCATCTAGAGGGCTTACGCTCCACCAAGCAGCAGCACAGAGAGCACGACGTCGACCACGCATGGTTGGATATCGTCGACCACGACTTTATCAGGAGGATATCTCACGCATCAGGACAGCCTATGAACACATGATGGAGCAGAGGCGTACCACCAACACCTGGGTTGTCTTCCTTCGGGCGGCACTTAGACAGCCTTGTTAGCACCATTGGTGTGAAAGAAGGTTGCCCTCTCTCACCCACTCTCTTCGGTCTCTACATTGACGAGATCACGGAGTATATACAGCGAGAAGGAGGGCTAGGAGGAGACCTCGGAGGTACGCCAGTACACATCCTATTATATGCTGATGACATTGTCTTGCTTTCAGAGTCACACGAGGGGTTGCAATCACATTTACAGGCACTCGATACCTTCTGCATGGAGAGAGGACTCACAGTGAACCTTGGCAAGACCAAGGTCATGATCTTCCATACCTCCAGGTTAGTACGCCATCGCGCCTCTTTCACTCCAGCCGGAGGACAGATAGAGGTAGTGGACTCCTACGTCTACCTAGGTGTCACATTCTCAGGCAACACAGGGGTATTCTCCATGGCACAGCCAGCGAGAGATAGATTGACGCAAGGCTATGCGGCACTTGCAGGATTGGAGAGACGTTGCTTTCAGACACATTTTCAGGAGCCCCGGACTAAGGGGTGGCTCTTTGACACTCTAGTGACACCCGCATTGATGTATGCAACAGCAATTTGGGCACCTGGGATCACGGAGGCGATGTGGACGCAAATTGAGAGGCCCCATGTCATCATGATCTCACGCTTGCTACGCAGCAAGCCCTTCGTTCCACATGACATTATACGAGCTGAGCTTGGCACACCACCGATGCTAGTGGAGGCCCTCTTCCATTTGGTGACCTTTATTCTGAGGGTCATAGAGCTCCCCACCAGCCGACTCACCAGGCTTGCATTTGAGAGCTCCAAACATTTAGCAGAGACAGGGCATGAGAGAGTATGGTATGCACAGACTTACCGATGGTTAGGAGACCATGGCATGAGCATTACCAATCTTTATGACCTCTCTTCCCCCCACATTACCCTCTCTCGTTCCGAGAGGAATAGGATCATCCGTCAGGACCTACTATAGATACACGTCAGGGAGACATGGATAGCACCACGGGAGCCTCTTCCCACAAAGAGGCAACACTACAGAGAGCACTTCCTAACTGTGACAGCGGATGGTTTCATTCAGAGACCACGATACATGGATACATACATGGCACCAGCTGAGAGACTGGCCATTGGGAAGCTCAGAGTATCATCACACAAGCTCGAGATTGAGATTGGGCGAGCGACACATACCCCGAGCGACGAGAGATTATGCAGGATATGTAGAGAGGAGGTGGAGGACGAGGAGCACTACACATGTAGATGCCACGCATATGAGGACATGAGAGACCGCTACCCACAGCTCTTCAGGGGGGGCAGAGAGATCAAGGCTTTATTCGGGACAGAGGACTAGCACCCTCTAGGTCGTTTCCTAGTAGAGCTCAAGCACCGTCGTACATCACTCCTCCAGCAGAAGATGGAGATACACCTGGCCCCCCTCCCTCAAACTCATATTACAGATTTTGTCAGACCCACAGCCACTCGAGGACCAAGCTCGATGCGGGGTGTCACATTACACAGAGAAGAGGAGCTTAGACGACAGCGTCGACGACCGAGACCCCCACTCCGGAGAGTCTGTCCAAAACCAGAGAGAGATTCAGTCGATTCACGCACGCCATGACATGGAGATACGGAGACGTCAGCAGCGCACCCCTGTCGATCTGGACATTCAGAGCATTTTGAGGATCGCCATGATGCCTTACCCACCGATGCATTATATTCTACACCCACTCCAGGCATTTAGAGGGTTGTGATACCATCGATCATATTGGTATCACACCCATTGAGCATATAGAGTGCATACCCATAGCACCCCACACCCTTGATGCCAGTTATTGTCCACTCCTTTTATACCCATTTTTTGTACTCACACTTTATTTTCCTTTTGGGATCACAGTGGATTGGATCATACTGATGTATATGTTTTGTCTCATAGGCCGATTTTGGCCTCTAATAGATGTTAAAAAGTCTCTCTCTCTCTCTCTCTCTCTCTCTCTCTCTCTCTCTCTCTCTCTCTCTCTCTCTCTCTCTCTCTCTCTCTCTCTCTCTCTCTCTCTCTCTCTCTCTCTCTCTCTCTCTCTCTCTCTCTCTCTCTCTCTCTCTCTCTCTCTCTCTCTCTCTCTCTCTCTGCGCCTGATCCCTCTGCTGCGCCTGCTCGACCAAGCTCGTCCCAGCTCGGCCCAGCTCGTCCCAGCTCGTCCCAGCTCGTCCGCCTCAGGCAGCCCCTCCTGCAGCCCCTCCAGCCCCCCTCGATTCCTCTCCCTCTCCCCCGTCCTCTGCTGCGCCTGATCTGTCCCGCTCAGCCGAGCTCGTCCGCCTCAGACAGCCCCTCCCGCAACCCCTTAAGCCCCTCCCTCGGTCCATTCCACAACCCCGCAAACCTCCTCCCTTCTCCCTGTTCGAGCGCCTCTGCCAGCCCCGCCCAGAGCTACTTGAGCTGCTCCCGACCCTACTCACACAGCACCCCCGACCCCCTACCCAACCCAACCCCGACCGTGTCCGACACCACCCCTCCCAATCCAAGGCCCGACCCGTGTTTTCTGTACCCACATCTCCAAAGTATGTGCAACCCTAACCCTAACCCTAACCCTAACCCTAACCTGAACTCTAACCCTAACTCCAGAACCTAATCCTAATCCCAAACCCTAACTCTCTCTCCCTCCCTCCCTCCCTCCCTCCCTCCCTCCCTCCCTCCCTCCCTCCCTCCCTCCCTCCCTCCCTCCCTCCCTCCCTCCCTCCCTCCCTCCCTCCCTCCCTCCCTCTCTCTCTCTCTCTCTCTCTCTCTCTCTCTCTCTCTCTCTCTCTCTCTCTCTCTCTCTCTCTCTCTCTCTCTCTCTCTCTCTCTCTCTCTCTCTCTCTCTCTCTCTCTCTCTCTCTCTCTCTCTCTCTCATGGCCCCCATGGATAGGAGGGAAGTGGACGAACTTATCGCTAGAGCTCTCAAAGAGGCCAAAAAGGAAGCAGATCGCAACCTCAATATGGAGATACGAAAAATGATGGAAAAGTTCAAAGGACTCGAAGAACAAGTAATGATAAAGTCAAAGGACTGGAAAACAAGTAAAGACTCTCACAGAAGAACGAGACAATTGGAGGACAGCTTATGAGCACCTGAAAGAAGAGGGAGAGATCTCCAACGTGGAGACACTCAAAGAAGAAATAAAGAAGGAAATCAAAACGGAGGTAGAATCCACACGAGAGTCCTGGGTGGAAGTAGTACACAAAAGGGTTAAGAAAGAAGTTAGAGAAGACGTGTAGAAAGAAGAACTCACACGAGTCAAGGATACACTTGAGGAGGAGAGGCTTCGACACACTCGAAAACTTCACATTCGGATTACAGGCCTACCCGAGGGTGCATCACCATAGGCAGATGCAACTGACATTTGCGGTAGACTTGGATACGAGAGCAAGCCCTTCACAGGCGCATGGAGGGTTGGGAGGGATACATCGCGTTTACGAGCACTCATCCTCAAGATGAGCTCTGAGGAGGCACGGACGGCGTTCTTTAGACGTCGATCAGTACTACGTGGACTACCAGGCGGCGCCCTCTACATGGATGAGGACCTCACAAGGATGCAGGTGGCACACCGACGCGCTTGCATGCCACAGATACTCGAGGCACGCAGAGAGGGAAGAAAGGCCTTTTACCGGGATGGTAAGGTCTTCATAGATGGACGCCCTATCAAATAGGGCAACACGGCCTATGAGACATCACTACACAAGGAGACACCACTGAGAGGAGCAGTGTGGAACTGCAACGGGGCACTTTGGACGCGACCAGACAGACTGGAGATCCTGGCATCACATGACTTTGTGTGCATCACAGAGACACACGAGAGCCAAGAGAGAGGTCTACCACGCATTGCAGGTTTTCATTGGGAATCTGCATTCAGGACCACGACGAGACAAAGTACAGCGCGAGGATCAGGAGGAGTGGCCATCATATTTCGACAAGAGATACAGAGCCGGATCCATATTATAGGTAGAGATGAGGAGGCACGATACATGTGGGTTCGCATGGAGATAGCACAGGGGGATTGGATTTACATTGCGATATGCTACTTCCCACCAGGCGGGTCTCGATACGCAGGATAGGATCTTGGGGGACCAACCAGAGACAGAGACTCACCATACACAACGCTCTCAGAGGAGATACTACATTACAGCACAATAGGTGAAGTCTTCCTTATGGGGGACTTCAATGGCCGCACTCAGTCACATCAGTGAGAGGCATATGACATGGATCACCCACATCTCATGAGGGCCAGAGACCCGGATGAAACGAGCACGAGCAGGGTATCGGCAGATATGGGTCACGACACCACCGGCTATGGCAGACATCTACTCGAGCTAGGCAGCCGACACCATCTCGTTATATATAATGGGATGAATCGTTGGCCAAGTTCGGGCGGATTTACTTGCTTCCCTCACGGGGGAGGTGAGAGCACAGTCGACTACATTTTGGGTACAACATCTGGAGCTTCACTCATCCCCTCACTTAGCATTGGACGACGTCCACTTGGTGCTGACCATACATTTATCACACTCACACTCTCCCCTCCCTCACCCACTGAGACACATACCACGATACATTTCACACACGAGCTCTCACATGTTTATGCACATCATTTACACACCCGCCTACTCTCCCTCGATCCACTCTCACCTTTGGATACACTAACATCACAGGTCACCACCATCCTAGAGGACTCAGCTCTCCAAAGCTTCCCACACCGTACACATATGCACCCTCCACGCACAGGATCCATGCCCCAGAACCGTTGGTATGATGCAGATTGTCGTGAGCTACGGAAGCACCTACGGATTTTAGAGCATAGGGGAGATATTACACACACACAAGCACAGCGTCGCATGCAGAGCCTTACACGCCGCAAACGGCGAGATTGGGAGGAGAGACAATATTGGGATATTTACCATTTGCTCATGAGTCGAGACAGTGGAGTGGCATGGCGACATTTGAGAGAGAGGAGACAGCAGACACCTATCCGAGAGCCGAGCACTTAGCATAGCCATGCACGGAGTCTATACGAGATCCCAGACAAGCCCCCCATTCCCAGACCACAGAGCTCACGTCCTACTACCTCTGACTTCTTCACACCCACTATGGTGGGACGCGCTATTGCCCAACTACAGCATGGCAGGGCCCATGACCTCATCTATGGAGGCACGACTCTCGCACCGCTCATTGCCCACCTCTTCAACCGTGCATTGGTTGAAGGGTTCCCGGACTCATGGACTGAGCATACCATAGTGCCCATTCATAAGTCAGGTGATACTATGGATCCAGCTACATACCGGACGATCATAATTGGCCCTATATTGGCCAAGTTATATGGGCAGTACTAGAGACAGAGTTGAGTACTCTCGCTGAGAGGAAGGGTATTAGGGCTCAAGGACAGGAAGGTTTCATATGAGATAACTCTACTATTGACCACATCTTCACTCTTCGATGCCTGATAGACCAGGCAAGGGTGAGGAAGAGGAGATTATATTGTTGCTTTGTGGACTTCCGCAAAGCATTTGACACTGTTCCCAGGGACAGACTCTACAGACGACTACTTGATATCGGAGCTCCGGAGGAGATGATATGGGGGATCTACGCCTTATACGAGAGAGTATCTGGTAGAGTCAGATGCCCAAGGGGCTTATCTGATACACTTGCTAGCACTATCGGGGTGAAGCAAGGATGCCCTCTTTCACCCACCCTCTTTGGTCTCTACATTGATGAGATAGTGGACTTCATACAGCAGAGGGGGGGGATGGCATTGAGGTACGGGGATCCACTATCCATATTCTTTTATACGCTGATGATATTGTATTGGTTTCAGAGTCTGCAGAAGGTCTACAGCATCATCTACATGGCCTAGATGACTTTTGCAGACAGAGAGGGTTATCTGTGAACCTTGGTAAAACCAAGGTCATGATCTTTCATACATCTGCACAGGTACGGAGACATAGTTTGTTCACAGCAGCAGGTGGACCGATCGAGGTGGTTGGATCATATGTTTACTTGGGAGTGACATTTACAGCAGCATCAGGGGTCTTCTCTATGTCTGAGGAAGCTCGGGACCGCATCACACGTGGGTACGCAGCACTAGCTTTGATGGAGAGACAGTGCCACCAGGCATATTTTCAGGAGCCTCGCACAAAGGGGTGGCTCTTTGACACTTTGGTTACGCCAGCGCTCATGTATGGGGCAGCCATATGGGGGCCGGGATTAGCGACATCAGTATGGACAGCATTAGAGAGGCCACAGATCCTCATGATTGCCAGACTTATCCGCAACAAGCCTTCGGTACCACATGATATCATTAGAGCAGAGCTCGCTGCACCACCGATGCTAGCTGAGGCGCTGTTCCAGACAGTATGCCTATTACACAGACTTCGGAGCATGGACAGAGAGCGCATTGCTTATCGTGCTTTCCAGGCATCACGTGATATGGCATTAGCAAGCGACACCTCCTCATGGTATGCACAGACACGAGACTGGCTGGCCCACCATGGCTTTGACATAGACAGGCTACCACCACTACAGTACGACTCACATGCACCTACCTACTCGCTCTCTCATCAAGAGAGGAATAGGGTCATTCGTCAGAAGATATGGCATACATACATACAGAGGACGTGGGTGAGCCCTAGGGATACATTGCCACCGAAAATGCTCTATTACCGCGAGCATTTTCTACACATATCGGACGCGGGCTTCATCGAGATCCCGAGATACATGCAGACATACCTTCCCCACCATCTCCGAGTAGTCATTAAGCAGCTCCGGGTCTCATCACATCAGCTCGAGATTGAGAGGGGTCAGTCAAGGGGAGTCCCCCGTCAGGAGAGGTGGTGCCCAGTATGCCAGACAGAGGTAGAGAGTGAGGAGCATTTTGTTATCAGATGCCGAGCATACTTAGACCTACGCGCACAGTTCCAGCTAGAGGAGTCACTCCAGTTGTGCATGACTATGGGAGACCAGCGACGCTTGGGATGCTTCCTCAGAGAAGCATACGAGAGGCGAGAGCGGTCACTACAGCCCACACATCAGCCACAGGTGATTACCCAGCAGACCATTATATCAGGGAGGTCCTTCCTCTTCATGTCAAAATCTTACCATACTTTTATGGACAATGCCATGATCTTTACACGTACCTACAACAACACATTTGTCAGCTAGCAAACAACATTTTTTGTCAGCCAACAAAATATATACCTACTTGGCACATTCCCTTTGTGTCAAGTTAGGAGGGGATTGTTGAAACTGCAACCTTCTACAAGAGGGATTGCACATATTTTCAGAGTTGATCAGTTATTGACAAAGTCAACCATGGTCAAACCCAGGTCAAAAATGGTCAAGTGCAAAGCTATCAGTAATTTTTGTGCATGAAAAGCAGTTTTTAAAAGCGGAAAGCAATATAACATTTACTTTTTACCCAGAAAATATTAAAAATAATTAAAAACCCCCAAAATTAGGGTTTATATAATTCTCACGAAACCTTGCTTTTTTAGTTTTCTCAAGCTTTTTCACATTGCTTTTTATCATGGATCAAAAACTATATAAACACAAGGTCCATAGCACACATCTTATCATCTTTTGGAGTTCACGCTTGAAGCTTGGCACGAGGAGGCCTCACTTCACCTTAGAAGTGCTGAATTAGGGTTTTTCTTCTTTAAAGAATGGGCAACAACTTATAGATATTGAATTTCAACCATATCCTTGAGTACATCATCTTGACGCTTATCTACACCTGAAGCAGATCATCTTCTACATATGGAGATTGTGAAGTTATGAAGATAGGCAGCAGCATGCACATTTATTAGCAAATTTTTATGATTCTTTGTGACATTCATGTACTTCATATTTTTGAATATATGACATATACGTGGAGCATTGCTACTTCATCTCTTTATGACTTCGTCTATTCTCTCTCATGTCTCTATTTCTTTTTTTTCCCCCCTATTTTGCTTGTGGGCCTTAGAAACCAACATGGATAGAGTTCTTCATTTGTGTCATCAACCACCACCTATGCTCTTACCCCACCTTCCCAAGTTATTGCTTGAAGTAGGTGTGTCCATTGGACCATTGATTCTCACAAGAATATGACATCTAGCACACGCATTTGAATACCTCAAATAAGTCTAATGAAATATTTTTATCAAACATGAACAAAATCCTCCAGTAAAAGGAAAATGTGAAAGCATATGATAGATATCTTACATGGGATCAAAAACATATACATGTGACTATAAAACACAGGTTTGACAAATAAGAGATAATGAAAGATACAAATAGACTCATAAATCATGACACAAACTATAAAATGCGACCAAACTAAAGCTCTCAAATACAAAACTGGGAAAATTTTAAGGCCAATTCCCAACTAGAGTCTAGATTTAGGATGTGACCGTCTAATAGAAGCCCAATAAAAGTTGGTTGAACAATTTTCATGCATCCATATGGAATCATGGTTCAGTATGACTCCTTTAATATACATGCATTTAAAAGTTGAGCAGTTCCATATCAAGGAAGGAATGAACGTGTTTCCTCTTGTCTCTCTTCCTGTAAATGGAATCGAAAGGTTGATGTACACCAACAAAAAGTAGAAAGTGCATGTATAAAAACATAAATCCCTCATTAAAGGCCAACATATGGCTTGTGTTTTTTTCATCACAAGGGCAGACTTGCCTCTTTTGCATGATACACACATGGTCTTGCACACTTCAATCAACAAGAGTCTTATAGAATTAGAGCTGAGTTCATTCATTTTTACAAAACCTCAAAAGACTATGAGCCTTCCATTCTAAATAGATGATTACTAAGTCCTCTAGTCTCATGTGCCCCATGCAATCTACATGAAATGAGACCAATGGATAACGTTTCACTTTCTCTTCAATTCTAAATAAGTGTGGTCTCTTTGGCTCTAGAATTTGATAATTATGCATTCAACACACTTCCTGGTTTATGAATTCTGTTAAAAAAAAGAAAATAACTAAGAGAAGATTTTCCGATCAAATAGACATCATACTTCTATTACTCTATTAAGGATCAACTGTTCATAACTAAATAATATATGATGCATTGTTGCAAAATAGAAGACGGGTAGCAGGTGCAGATACATTGAAGTGTGCAAAAACAAAGTAGAACAACATCCACGCCTTAAATAGGTTCAACCTAACTTAAGCTTTTGACTAGTTGATCCCTAGTAACTTGGGATCATTAAAGGCACCATTCCACTATGAAACTCATCCTGTACATGTAATAAACTACCATTATGCCTCAGCCCTTAGGATTCTTACTTGATCCATGTGTGGAAACACTCTGCAGCCCTTAAGCAACAAGAAATGCATATGTGCTTGTAAAAATACTGCACATAAGATTATCCCTTAGGAAATGCAGCTTAAAAAGCATGCTTGTTCAGGCAATGCATTGAAGACTTAGATAATACTGAATGTCTCACTTGAGAAATACATCAAAAATAAAAGGTCTTATCCAGGAAATATCAACCAGAAGATATGATTACTTGCTATTTCCTTGGCATCGGTATATATATTGTGTTTCCTCACAAACCCATTATAATATAAATAAGAATTTGTCTGCCCCCATGCAAAACCTCAAACAATAAAATTAATGAAGTAGCCTTATAAGTACCTTTTTTACTTGAAACCAGCCAGAATTTTGGTCCATTTGGCCATCTTTTAGAGCATCTTTATCAGCATAACCATTTGATTCAGCCACAAGAGATCTGGTATAATCATTCTGCTTTGTAGCAGAGCCTTCCCTGCTGCCCCCAAAACAAAAAAAAGCAAGCAATCAGAGATGATTCAGCCACATCTATGATTTAAACAAAAATAAAAACATGTGTACTGATGATTTAATTCAAAGATCTCTCTCTCCCTTGAAACTTTTTCTTTCAAGTAAAGTTCATATTAAAAAAAAAGGGGGTTCAATTCTCTTGTAACTTTCTAAAGTAAAATAAAAGAGATCCTTGACCTATCAAAACACTTATCTTTGGAAAAAGTGCATCTCTAATTTGTAGATCTATCCAAAAAGAAGTGTCAGATTTCAAACTAATCACACAGGTTGGACAAGTAACTACGACATTCTAATTGCCTTCTCGTGTCGTCAACACCTTCAAGTAGAGTGTAGGACTCCCCAAATGAAGCAGCCTGATAAAGCTTATGGAATTGAGCTTCTATCAGTCATAGAAGTGAAGGAAAAATTCAACCATATGATGCAGCCAGTAGCAACGGAGGTCACCATGAGGTCGACCTGTCAGCAATCAGCATGCCTATGCACATGGAGCACCTACAAATCATATAGTTATGCACAACCTCAAGGGTGAAAAATAAGTATATGATATGTGCTAGAAGGACAGTGGAGCATACAACTTGGTTACAGTTGGAATATGGAAGATTGGGCTCAGCCACTATATGTTCCGTGCTAGAAGAAGAGTGGAGCGTACAATATTGAACATGGTTACAGGACGAATAAGGCAAATTGAGCTTAACCTGGTGCCTGTAGAGGTGGTGGGAGGATAGACATACAAAGGTGTTACGACACATCAAACAATTAGAGAAGCTCACCCTGCCTGAGCACGTATCCAAAGTCAACCAGGGCAGCAAGGTCAATCTGCTGTTGATAACGTCCCCTGTTGGTGAACAGTCAAACTCTGTTGGGCATCATTCAAGTTGATCTGAGCAGTGCAGAGCTCATCCTAAGCAAATAGAAGCGAAGTAGGCAGCATGAAACACATCCTGGGCTGGTTTGTCCAAGTCAACCTGCTGGAGACCCAGGGTGGATTCAATTCACGAACCGGATGTTGTTAAGTACCTATAAGAGTCGGTATGTTCGGTACATATAAGAGTTGTAAGTGTGAAGCCTGTTAACATAAGTGCTTTTTAAAACAACTTCCCGAGCTCGTTACTAGTTTTTTTGTGGTTTATGAGAGCTGCCTTCTTTTCTGCCTTTGTGTTTTGGAGCTCATGAAGTGTGCCTTCAGCCTCATAGAACCTCAGCCCACTCTTGAAAGGTGCCATCACCCTCAACTTCTCCAGTGCCCCTTTCAGGGGCCAGCCACGGTAGATACCTTGGTAGCTTGCCCCACCCTTACGTTCTTACATCTTCAAGGTTCAAGCTTGAGGTCATCACTTGCTAAGTTGCTTCGAAGTTCAGCCTTCACTCTTGTGACTTGAGGTCATTTTGCTTCGAGCTAGGTCGTTCACTCTTGTCACTTGGCTCTTGATGTCCATTTGCAATTTTACATCAAGAGTCATCTCATAGCCTCATAGGTAATTCAAAATTCAGCCTCACCCCTCTTCAACATTACATAGAGCATCACCCCCCTTCAAGCCAATTTTCTCTTATCTATATAACTATGCCTCACAATGTGAATGCCCTGTGGGATATCCATAATCTTAGCCATTCCTTGTCTATTGCACAAGGTGCCTCTAGATTGGGCACTATATGAGGCACTAGAACATTCTCTACCACTACAAATGAGGCTTATACATCATGTCTCTAGCTTAGGAGGGATGGGACTTTGACAAGGTTCCTCCAAATATAGATCATTCTTCAAAGATGGCTAACATAGTGCTAGTACTACTCAGAATCGTAGTGGGAAAAGAGAACTATGTGCCACCTTCACAGCATCTTAGACAAAGACTCCACATTGCATTTGTATCCCATGTAATTCAAAGACAACATCAAAAAACTAGAGATATAGACAAAGAGATACATTCTTGAATGCAATCTCTCTTTGAATGTGGTGTATACTAAAACATGGAGATGATGGTGAAAGCCATCACATAAGTGGGTTCGTGTGATGATTGGTATGGTGTTGACTATAAAAGATTATGCATGACCATGTTAGACAAAGAAAAGATCAGATAGAGGTGCTTTTAGGGGCCATCAAAACAGATTGGATGACTTATGGATGTTCCAATATATCGGATGAATGGAAAGAAAGAAAGAAAGAAAGTCATATTAACGTCTTCTGGAGGCCAAACTTGGCCTATGAGACAAAAACCATGTACAAGTGTAGTAACCTTGTGTAGAAGATGAAATGAAATAAAAAGTATATCGCTACACAAAGCAATATAGGGCTAGAAAAGGGTGGGGAGACATGGCTCTGACTCTGCAGATAGTGGCCACCTAATACGTGGGGGATCCATAATGTGAGCAAAACACCTTAGCTACTGGTGATGGGTGGAGGTGGGTGTAGTATGTGGTACATCGGTGGTGGTTTGAGTGCCTCCTGGATGAAGACAACCTAGGGGGTGGTGGTACGCCTATGCTCCATCATGTGGTCGTAGGCTGTCCTGATGCGTGAGATATCCTCCTGATATAGTCGTGGTCGACGATACCCGCCCATGCGTGGTCGTCGCCGTGCTCTCTGTGTTGCTGCCTGGTGGAGAGTGAGCCCTATAGATGGACCTCTCTGATGTAGCTCAGCTTGAAAGAACTGGGTAATGGTCTGCTGGGTACTCACCCGTGGCTGATGTGTGGGCTGTAGTGACCGCTCTCGCCTCTCGTATGCTCTTGTGAGGAAGCGTCCCAAGTGTCGCTGGTCTCTTATAGTCATGCACAACTGGAGTGACTCCTCTATCTGGAACTGTGCTCGTAGGTCTAAGTATGCTGGGCATCTGATGACAAAATGCTCCTCACTCTCTACCTCTGTCTCGCATACCGGGCACCACCTCTCCTCACGGGAGACTCCCCTGGACAAACCCCTCTCGATCTCGAGCTGATGTGATGAAACCTGGAGCTTCCCAATGACGACTCGGAGGTGGTGGGGTAGGTATGTCTGCATGTATCTCGAAATCTCGATGAAGCCCTCGTCCGATATATGTAGAAAATGCTCACAGTAATAGAGCATTTTCGGTGGCAATGTATCCCTAGGGCTCACCCATGTCCTCTGTATGTATGTATGCCATATCTCCTGACGAATGACCCTATTCCTCTCCTAATGAGAGAGCGAGTAGGTGGGTGCATGTGGGTCGTACTGTAGTGGTGGTAGTCTGTCTGTGTCAAAGCCATGGTGGGCAAGCAAGTCTCGTGTTTGTGCATACCATGAGGAGGTGTCGCCTGCTAATGCCATATCACGTGATGCCTGGAAAGCAGGATAAGCAATGCGCTTTGTATCCATGCTCCGGAGTCTGTGTAATAGGCATACTGACTGTCTGGAATAGTGCCTCAACAAGCATCGGTGGTGCAGCGAGCTCTGCTCTAATGATATCATGTGGTACTGAAGGTTTGCTGCGGATAAGTCTGGCAATCATGAGGATCTGTGGCCTTTCATGGTCTGGGAATGGGGGGCTAGTCAGGGACCTCGTATAGGCTCCGTGCATAGCTGTGCCAAGTGCTCGGGTCTCGAATGGGTGTCTGCTGTCTCCTCTCTCTCAAATGTTGCCATGCCACTGCACTGTCTCTGACTCATGAGCAAATGATAAATATCCTAGTACTGTCTCTCCTCCGAATCTCGACGTTTGCGGCGAGTAAGGCTCTGCATGTGACGTTGTGCATGTGTGTGTGTAATATCCCCTCTATGCTCTAAAATCCGTAGGTGCTTCCGTAGCTCACGGCAATCTGCATAATACCAGCGGTTCTGGGGCATGGAACCTGTGCGTGGAGGGTGTATATGTGTGCGGTGTGGGAAGCTGCAGAGAGCTGAGTCCTGTAGGATGGTGGTGAACTGTGATGTAAGTATGTCCAAGGGTGAGAGTGGATCAAGGGAGAGTAGGCGGGTGTGTAAATGGTGTGCATAAAAGTGTGAGAGCTCGTGTGTGAAGTCTATCGTGGTGTGTCTGAGTGGGTGAGGGAGGGTCTAATGGAATAGGAGATGAGTGTGTGAATGGGATAAATGTATGGTCAGCACCGAGTGGGCGCCGTCCAATACTAAGTGAGGGGATGAGTGAAGCGCCAGAGGTGGTACCTAAAATGTAGTCGACCGTGCTCTCACCTCCTCCGTGAGGGAAGCAAGTAAGTCCGCCCGAACCTGGCCAACAATTCATGCCGTTATATAACGAGCTGATGTTGGCTGCCTAGCTCAAGTAGATGTCTGCCATACCTGGTGGTGTCCTGACCCATATCCGCCGATACTCTACCGGTGCTCATCTTTGGGTCTCTAGCTCTCATCAGATGTGGGTGATCCATGTCGTATGCCTCGCATTGATGTGACTGAGTGCACCCATTGAAGTCCCCCATAAGGAAGACTTCACCTAGTGTGTTGTAATGTAGTATCTCATCTGTAATGTAATGTAGTATCTCATCTGAAAGTGTTGTGTATGGTGAGTCTCTATCTCAGATCGGTCCCCCCAGGTCCTGTCCTGCGTATCGAGATCCGCCTGGAGGGAAGTAGCATATAGCAATGTAAATCGAGCTCCCATGTGCTATCTCCATGCGAACCCACATGTATCGTGCCTCCTCATCTCTTCCTATAATATGGATCCGACTCTGTATCTCCTGTCTTAATATGATTGCCACACCTCCCGACCCTCGTGCTATACTCTGTCTCGTCGTGGTCCTAAATGCATATTCCCAATGAAAACCTGCAATGCGTGGTAGACCTCTCTTCGGGCTCTCGTGTGTCTCTGTGATGCATACAAAGTCATGTGATGCCAGGATCTCCTCGAGTTTGTCTGGTCGCGTCCAGAGTGCCCCGTTGCGGTTCCACAATGCTCCTCTAAGTGGTGTCTCCCGGTGTCGTGATGTCTCATAGGCCGCATGGCCCTATCTGACATACACCATTGCCATATAATCAACATCATTATCTCTTCTTGTTTGGGTATGTATTTTCTTCCTGTTGGGGATGCCAATAAAGCAAGTGCGTGTATCATAGGGATATTCATCTTTGAGCATATTAAGAGTGCTATTCTTGATGTTGGATTGCAAAATGTGGTACAAGTTATCACAAATAATGCATCCAATTGCAAGAGGATGGGAGAAATAGTGTAATAAGAATTCCCTAGTATATTATGGACCCTACGTGCAGTTCACTACATTGATTTGATGGAAGACATAGGCAAGCTTCCATGGATTGAGCCTATGTTGAGTGGTGCTAAATGTATTGTGAGCTTCATACAAAAAAATCATCTTACTCTATTCATTTTTCATCAGATTGCACCATAGAGATGATATGTCCCGTTGAGAGATGCTTTTGCTACAAGCCTACATGTATCTTGTGTTGTTTAGACTACAATAAGTCATGGATGCTTTGCACATGACGGTTGTAGATAGAAGATGGACATCATTCACACATTCCTTGATAGAGATTAAATGCTATGTGCGAAGGAAAGTGCTCGATGAATAATTTTAGAGAGATTGGATGCATTGCGTCATTAATTAGCATCCATATATGTCTTCGCACAGTGGACAAGGAGGGGTCCAAACTCAGGCTTGTTTATCACTTCTATATGCAAATGAGAAAATCCATTACAGAATGTATGATGTTGCAGAAAGATGTCATGCACTAATTTCCTTCCATTGCACTTACAAGAAGGATGATATATTATGGCTAGTGAATTATATGACCTATTCGTCTAGACTCTAGACCCATACATGGGTCTACGGCACTTTTGTATCCATACTTCAAGAGTCATTCTTTATGGACAAAGGTTTCACTACAACATATGAAAGATGAGTATATGCAGTGAGTTATATATACCTTCATAAGTTCAGAGTTATCCAAACTTACGAACTCAAGATAGAGAACACAAATACATACACATTGGAAAAAATAACAAACAAAAGCAAGAGACTTAAGACCAATATAAGACATGAAAGTTACAACCAAGAAAAAGAAAAAACCAAGAAAGAAAACCAATACAAAAAGAGATGCACACACACTCACATGAACACGAACACATACACATACACATACACATACACATACACACACACACAAAACAAAAAATAATAAATAAATAATAAAAATAAAATAAAAATTAAAAATTAAAAAAAATAATAAATAATTAAATAATAAAAAATAATAATAAATTAAAAAAGAAACAAATTAAAATAAAAACTATAAAATATAAAATATATAAAAATAGAATTTAAAATAAAAGAAAATAAATTAAAAAATAATTCCATAAACAAATAAATAAATAATGATTATATATATATAAATATATGTATATAAGCAAATTAAACAAAAACAAAACGAAATAAAATGTGCATCGTCAGCTTCTATGTCTGTCCTAAACAAGAAGTATCAGAATTAAACTTTATCATGCATAGCTTGGACAAATAGCTATGACATCTCTACTCACGTCATCAGTGCCCTAGAGTAGGTGCAGACTTTAATAAAGAGTCTTTCTAAATCAAGATCTCTAGCAAAGTCAACGAACTGAGTTTCTATCACTTCCGGAAGATGAGTATATGCAGTGAGTTATATCCCCCAGCGTGCAGTTACATTTTGATTGGGAGGGTTTTGATTGAGTTTACAAGCGACACGAGGAACGTCGGCATTGCATATATGCATAGTATGTCTATGCGCAAAGAAATATCATCCTAGCCATGGAAGCGGTGACAACACTATGGTTATGGCCACCCATGTATGGCATCTTTTGCATTAGAGTTTTTTATCTCAAGTATGTTTTGTCATTGTGGTCCACCATCCATTTAACAACAAACGTTAACTGATTTTTTCTTCTCTATATAGGATGCATCTCTAGTATGTGTGAATGCAATTGGAGCACTATTCCCTTATTCACACAACACTATGGAAAAGGTTAAGTTTACAGTAGTTAGAGAGATTAGCCTTTTGCAAGGCTAATTTGAAACTTGCTCATGAGTTGAAAAGTAAAACAGATAGTCCCAAACAGGTAGTAGCAATTTCAAATTTCAGCATATCTCTCATCTATGTACATTGTACAATGTATACCATAATCTATTACTCATTTCTTTTATTTTCATTTTTTCGTGGATATGGCATATAAATATCACCTACTATGTTTGAGAGCGCCATGGAGAAAGAGGTGGAGGTTACCAATGTCAAAGATGAGAAGGATAATATATATCGTATGCTCCATATGGAGCTAGAGAGCATTGATCTCAGAATGACATGCACTCATGCACACTGTTTGGGGCTTAGCCTCAACCTCATGTTGATGTTCCATCCACAAGTGCAACATCAGTATATACAAGGAGGCGTAAATGCACCCTTGACATCAACAGTGCATTTAGATCGTCGATTTTTAAATAAAAAACGTTTTTTAAATCGTGAAAACGTTCTAAACGATTTTTTACAATTTTTACTGAGGTTCTTTTTTTAATCGATTTCAAAAAAATACATTTATTTGAAATGCATTTGAAAACTATTGAAACTAGCATAGTGATTATACTATTAAGTGATTTTATATGTCATTCATGTCATGTATACCAAAAAAGTGTATAATATGCATTGGTACATAGCTTTTTGTTTCACAAAAAATAAAAATCTCTCATAGGGAATAAAAACCCCGATTTTTATTTTGGATTTTATAAACCTATACGATTTAAACGATTTAAATCCCGATTTAAATCTCGTTTTTAAACCTCTTCTTGTACTATGCTTGACATCACGGAGATCCACTTGAGGAGCCTCGATTGAAGATTCAACCCCAATGTAGAGCAAAAGTATGATGATGATGAAAATACCACTGCTAAGGGAGACATTCCATCATCTTCATTGAAGGGGATGGATTTCGATGATTAGTCCTCAATTGATAGTATACAATATATGACATATATGATATTTGTCATGTCCATTGTCATTATTCATATGATATTTATGATTTGGATGATCGATCATGTGACATGAGCTTTGGTTGATTTAGGCATGCCTCATTTCATATATGAGGCTTATATTTTGTTCATTTATTTTGATTGATGTTTGTCCTCAATTGATGACTAATTGACACGTCATAGATATATACTTTATTCATGAATCATGACATGTCATATTTATCTGATTCTAGAGTGTATTAGCTTTGCAATCTTCCATATTCATTATTCGATGTTTAGTGGATTTTTCCAATGAAGCTAAAACTTTAATTTGAGATATTTGAATTGGGAATCTTGAAGTTTGAACAATGTTTGATGTGGATATTCACTATTGATATATTACAACGTTAAGTGAGTAAATTGAGTGCCTTCTGATTGGTCAATGATAAACAGTTTTTATGTGCTACATACATACACACATACATAGATACATACATACATTCACACACACACAATATATATATATATATATATATATATATATATATATATACACACACACACACACTTTTTTTTTTTCCCATGGACATACCTTACCCTTGACGTAAGGTTCCATCCTCGAACTGAATGTGAACCGAACCTTACATACCTTGCCACCTTGTGCAAACCTCTGGATACAACTCATCTGGACCTGCTTGGTGAACGAAACCTCCACTAGACATGATCAAAGTCGACTTAATGGTCTGTATCAAAGTTGACCTTGTCATGGAAGGTCATCTAAGTCAACCATAGAGTTTTCAAATTGTTTTTTAATTTGACCTGATTTAGGGTTTGGCTTTTGACTTCCCAAATGTGATCCAATTTCAGCATATCATATATCATTGGATAGCTCTTGAGTAGCACTTTTCAAATATATGATAAAAAAATTGTATAAAATTGACCAACCTTGACAATCCTTTGACCTTGATTTGACCATGGCTCATTATGTCTAAAACTGACCAATGTGCAATCCTCTTGTGGAAGGTTGCACTTCCAACATAAGGCAACCTTGAGAGGAACCTCAACCATGAAGTGAGGTGGTCTACAACACGTCCTATACCTACATACATGAAGATACCATGTAAAAAAGGACGGACTTGGAGTCCCAAAAACCACACGACTGGCTTGCATGTGCCCCCTTGCTACTCATGAACTCTTCTTGATTTGTGCACATTGATTTGCCTTGATCTTCAAGTAGAGAATATGATACGACTGGCTTGCATGTGCCCCCTTGCTACTCATGAACTCTTCTTGATTTGTGCACATTGATTTGCCTTGATCTTCAAGTAGAGAATATGATACGACTGGCTTGCATGTGCCCCCTTGCTACTCATGAACTCTTCTTGATACAAAAGTTAAGGCCATGTTAGGATCTAACAAAAGCCCTATTTTCAAACATAAAAAGAAGATATCCTCCCAACCATAGAACGAAATGGACTCAGTACCAAGCCAATGAGCTTATAACTATATGGGTGGCCATCATCACAAGGGCTTGCATCCTATACCACTCCATCGACACCAGAAACAAGTATAAGAGTGACTCCAATGGCAAGGAGTCCAAGTGCCTCATGCGACGAATGATAAGAAATCAATCAAAGGGTCCTATTTATAGATTCACCTAAGGAGGTGAACAAGTTCACATTGTCAAGACACTCCACACTTGGCTAAACTTTTTTACTATAGGCACCCATCTATATGTCCTTTGGGTTTGGGAATATGAAAGCTTCCAATCAAATTTTACTACCATATGATCCTCTCTCTAGAAGTAAGAGAATCTTGCTCGTCAATCAGCATGATAACCTCTAAACAAAGTTGTCCATCATCATCCAATTCAATAACAACACAATCATCATCATTTTCAGCCCTTTCAGATCAAGGTTGGATCAGTATGTACGCACTGATTGAATCAGTATGTTTTTTCAGTACGGTACGAATCAGTACATATCAGTACGGTACAGTACGTGGCTTTTTTTTCCTTATGGAAAAATTATAAAAGTCTGATATTTCTGAAAATTCCACTATTTGTTTACATACAATGTGGACAGTTAAAGATACTTGATCCACTATTGCACACATAATATATTAGTGGTTTCCATGACTGCTTTGTCAAAATAGTTAAAGAGAGGTTCAGAATTCAGTCACCTCAATTACATTGATTATATACTATGGGAGCAGCCACCATGTAAATGTTTTGGATGGGAAGGATTTTACAATATTTTATGTGATTTCTGTATGATCGGTACATTTTCACACATAAACACACTCACAGATGTATAGAGTTGTGCACACACATGCACAAACAAGCAGGCATTGTACATTCATTCATTCATACATACTTTCTTACTTCTGCGGCCTGCCACTACTTCATTTGCTTTAGGCAGAATTCTCCTACATGCTTCTCAAAAGAAAACTGTCCTGCAGGGCCATTTAGAGAAAGAAGTGCCACTCATCAAGTTTCAATAGTGATATAGTCACACACACATATAACAGACATTAATAATCACTTATTATATGCATATATCATGTATGCATGCATGCATAGATGATAGTACATACATAGCAAGGTAGTCCGGTGCGTTCGGTGCGTTCAATTCGGTGCGCGTAAGGTGCGAGGACCGAATGGGATCCGAAGGTAAGGTGCGTAAGGTGCGTCGTTACAAATACATATATGCTCATAAATATAGTATATACATATTACATCTATATTTTGCTTGTTAAAACCTATAAATAACAAATTACAACCATAATACCATTGATGAACCATGTGGCATAAAATTAAAAACACTATAGTCGAGGGAGAAAATTCTGAACTCTGATAAATCATAAATATGAAGTGACAAGTCAGAAACATACATCTATACTGGAAGCTGGATACATCAAAAAGGAGTATGTGACCTGCATACTTATTACTATCGAGTATCCAATGTCAAAAAGTATGAATCCAAAAACTAACATGATACATCGTACTCTGGAGTCTAAAGACTGACATCAGTGATCAATGATCATACATGGTAAGATAAACATCTATCATCTGCCAAAAAGTCTGAATCATCGTATGTAATGCCATATATACATCATAGAATATCTACTCTAGATCATCTATGCCAAAGGAATCCTCAGATGATGAAAGAGAAATGCAAGAGAACAAGGATTACGACCACCACATAATAGAGAGATGACTCTCCTCCCAACCTTATGCCTGTATATATAGCTGCTTGAACTAATGAGGACCACAAATGTAACTAGAGTCCACAAGTGCATGTGCAATCTCCTCCACTCCTTTCATATCCACCACTAGAGTCTATTAGTGGCTGGAGTGATCTCGACCACTACTTGGTTAACCTCTTGAACTCACAACCTCTTGGTTAGGAATGTGATGGGCTAACCACTTGCCCCAAAAGCCATGGTTGAGGATTACTTTCTAATCCTCTCTCTTAGGGTGTGGTTCAACCATCTCCTACCCAGGATTATGTTACATTCTTCCCCCCTTGGTCGATCATTGTCCTCAATGATCTACTCTTGTATCCCTCTAGCCTCGGTGATCAGTCCCTGGAACCCCTAGGTGCCCTTGAATTGATGTCCCTCAACCTCGCATAGTTTCTTGAACCTTATTCGCAACCTTGGTCTCTTGAACCCTTGCTCTCAACCTCGGTGTCTTGAACCTTCTTGTTCGCAACCTCGGTGTCTCGAGCCCTTGTTCTCAACCTCAGTCTTGAACCTTGTTCTCACCCATGCTTGGTATCTTGAACACTCAATCAAGTGCCACCCAAGGATTCCCAAGGAATTCACACTTCCAAGCTAGCTCATTGGAAAGTTCGTTCCGAGAGCTTTCCAACGGTATATTACATGCCTCAATCCGACATACGGATTGAGAGATACACCCCAATCATTGTAAGGTCCATCCTTGAAACCGACGCGCGCACCTTCCACAATTCCTACCCTTTCACATAGAGGATGCCCAAGCGCCTTTTTTAGAGGCCATTGGATCATTCCACCTTGCCCAAGCCTACTTCCTAGGCTCTGATACCAATGTAAGGAATTGAACTCACAACCTCTTGGTTAGGAATGTGATGGGCTAACCACTTGCCCCAAAAGCCATGGTTGAGGATTACTTCCTAATCCTCTCTCTTAGGGTGTGGTTCAACCATCTCCTACCAGGATTATGTTACAAGAAATATCATCTCTAGGAATGACATTCCCTTCATCATCATACTCTGGTTCCACAGTAGGAACCATCTCTGCAAACTCATGATCCTCTGGTGCATCCTCTACAATGTCCTCAAGCTGTGCCTCTAAGACAATGGGCTGGCCTCTGCGTCGAGGACGCATCTTGCGTCTCCTGGTATAAACTGGTGCCGCACTCGTAGATGGTCCCTCCTCGGGTGGATCTCTCTGAGGCCTGGAAGTAGCACGTGATCGTGCTCTCGTAACCCTCCTATCGATGCTTTCAAGCTCTGCATGAAGCATCCTGTAAACCTGATCCTGCTCATCAAGAATGGATGCCTCTATGCAAACTTCCGCTGATGTGAAAGCACTCTCAAAATCAATAGGCGAAGTCTGAAAAAAAAAAACAATAAAGTTTAAGAATGTTATAATTTATAAATTATCATTCATGAATCATCACATTAAAATTAATCAAGATTCAAGAAATATTTACACAAACTATAATTATCAATATTATTACCTGCTTTGGACCCGTAAGAGATCGCAATGTACGTAATAATCGTAAATTGGCCTTACAAAAGACCACACGATGCAACTGCTCCACACTCAAACGATTGCGGAGCTTGGTGTGCACCAAGGAGAATGCACTCCAATTCCGCTCACATGGGCTAGAAGAGCAATCCTACATTTATCATTGATCATGATTCATTAAACATTATTATCTATAATTTAATATCCATGAACATTTGATTATGATTTTGTAATAAATCACAAATGATAAATCAAGGTTCAATATATGGAATACCTGTGACAAGACCCTGAGCGCGTATGGTGCAATCGAAGGGTGACCATAACCATAATGATTCCACCACTCAAGAGGTCGAGATGTGACGTCTGACCTCAATGAGGTGGATCTAGCATAGGCAATACCAACATTGCTCATATAGGCTGAAAACTCACTATCAAATGTCACCTGCTGATCAGGACTCATAATGCGGTCCATGTATAAGTCCTTCATATGTCGCATGTGAGGCTGTGACCATAGACGTGGACCCTTAAAATAAGGGTGTAAAAGTGCTCCAAAACTATGAATGGGTCGCGATAAGAACTGCCATCGCAACTCCACTAGCTCCGTCACATCACGTAGTCTACAATAAAAATTATAAAAATAAAAAGCAATTATACAATCATCAATGTAGTCACAAAAAATTATTAATTAAGAAATTAGAATTCAAATGTACCTGGAAGTCGATAGAGTAGTCACAGATGAAATAGCCTCCTGCATCCGTGTGTACATATGATACAGAAGGCCAAGTGTAGAACCCTCCATATCGGCAAATCGTAGAACTATATGAATCGGTCGCAAGATAGGCATAATGCACTCTATCTCTGCCCAAAAATCCATGTCGAATATCTTTCGTTGCACAAAATTTGCTCTCTCTGTGCGTCCTCTTGCCATGCTCCGCCATCGAGGGTCTACAACCGTCATGCGTAGTGCATCCATGCATACATGTAGTCTGGCAAAGACATGGTAGACATAGCCAAATCGGGTCTCTGCTGGACGAATCAACTCTTTCTCACTATAAGCTCGAAAAATAGCTAATGCTTGGTGATTCTTACGTATGAAATAAATCACCTTTTTTGCATCACTGACCACAGGAGATAGCCAAGAGAGCTTCCCTATATCCTCGATCAACAAATCTAAGCAATGTGCAGTGCATGGACTCCATACAATGCTAGGAAACTCAGCCTCTACCAACTCTCCCATTCTCTTACAGTTTGAGGCATTATCGGTGATAACTTGTACAACATTTTGCACACCAATTTCCTCAATGGAAGCTTTAATGTGCTCAAATATAAACTCTCCAGTGATGCGTGTGCCAGCACGACTACAATCAATTGCCTTAAGAAAATAAGTTCCCAAACAACTAGAGACCATTATGTTTATGATATGACGATGTCGAATGTCACTCCATCCATCGGATAGAATGGAGCATCCATATGTTTGCCACCCCAACTTAATGGGCTCTAGAAGATTCTCAATTCTCTCTTTCTCTTCTATGAGCATGGAAGTGCGCAACCTCTTGTAATCAACTCCATGCCAATCATCAGAAGGACCTGCTTGAGCTATTGCTTTTACCATTCTCTTCCATGCATATGTGCGAACAACATTGAAGGGAATGTTGCACTCAAGTATGCAACGCTCTATCTCTATGTCACCTACTCTCTGGCGTTGCTTCAGCAAGCCAGCGGATAAAAAAGTGGAATGAAGAGAGGAATGTGATGCTTTAAATTTCTTAGATGAATGTTCTTCCGATGGATTAGAACCTTCATTCTCATCACGTACAGAAGAGGTGCGACTTTTCAATGTGCTAGCACTTTGTCCTATCTCTTCAACTTCCTCTAATATATCCTGAGAAGCTGCAAGAAACTCACGACGACGAGCCATTGCAGCATCTTGAGAAAGCTTATGCTCTTTGCGCACAATCTCTGCAATGTCCTCTGGAACTTCTGTGCATCCACTAATGCCTGATCCTCCTAGTCCTCATACATGTCGAATAAGACGTGTAGTTGTGGTAGAAAATTGCTTGCCACAATACTTACATGCCCATCTTCTTGTACCAGAACCGGATGAAGTATTATTCACCAACTCATTATGAGTGGTATGAATACCCCATAATGGTGAGATTCCACGAGGCATGGTTTCACAGATAAGTTATAAGTTATAACTTATAACTCTAGTCTCTCTCCTTCTTTCTCTCTCTCTCTCTCTCTCTCTCTCTCTCTCTCTCTCTCTCTCTCTCTCTCTCTCTCTCTCTCTCTCTCTCTCTCTCTCTCTCTCTCTCTCTCTCTCTCTCTCTCTCTCTCTCTCTCTCTCTCTCTCTCTCTCGGGTTGAATCGCTGAGGCAAGCTGCAGCCGAGTGAAGACACTGATGTATGAACTCGGGGGGGGAGGAGGGGGGCTGAATTGCTGAATGCTAAGTAGTAAGGTGCTAGGGCCAAGGCTTGAACAATGAAGGCTGAGAAGGTGACTCCGTCGGGACTCGGCAGTCGCTCGGCAAAGTCGACTCGCTAGGTCATAAACTATCAGCCAAGTAAAAAATTCGCGCCCATGTAACGACGAACCGGAAAAAAAAAACGTACCGCACCGCACCGAATCGAACGCACCGATAAATCTATAAATTCGTCGCACCGAATCTACCTTGATACATAGTACATACATACATCATACGTGTTACATGCATAGTACATATACATACATACATCATACGTGTTACATGCATTGTACAATGTACATATACATACTAGTCATTACATACTAAATACATACATGTCACACATGCATGCATGTATGTATTACGTAATATGTATGTATGTATGTATGACATATATATGTATATAATCATTGATATGTATGTATGTGTGTATGTATGTATGTGTGTATGTATGTGGATAATGGGTTACATGAGTTTGAGATAGTTGGTACAAAATATTGCAAAATTGTTGAGTTTTGTTTCAACTTCTACAAAAGGTACATACTGGTCACGTACCTTAAAAATCATTCAATACAAATGTACGTTCCGTACGTACCGTATTTGTACCGTACCTTACGTACCTTTCCACCTTGTTTCAGATGCATCCTCAAGCTCATCTATAACACCAATGTGTGGTTGTGCATGTCAAAACTCAACCTTTTCAAGGAGTTCATAAGAGAGAACATTACTTTTGCCAAGTCTTGCATATCACACATCATCTCAACCACATGCTACCTTCTTAAAATAAGGAATCTATATCATGTAGTTGAATCCTTGTTCACCATAGCTCATGGACGTGCCTTTAATAAACTTGGCATTGGGTCATACCTAATATAATAAAAGCATTACAACCAACAATGTGTAAATCGTTGAATTAAATAGGCTTGCTACACCAAAACTCTTCAACAATGCCACCTTTAAATGTTGTGTGAGGCAAACAGTTGCAAACATGTACTTTCAGCATTCAAGGTCTTTGGAGAAGTTTGAAGATTAGCAATAGGCAACATACATCATACCTTTTCATACAATTACTTATATTATATCTCAATCTCACTATTCGCTCCCTCTTAATACCATTTATCTCCTAAAACGTTTTTAATTCAGCACTTCTTAGGTCACCCATGTCATCTACAATACAAGCATTTCAACTTTCTACATGTTATCTTCATAATGTTCTAGTAGAGTCTTCTACACAAAAACGAAATACAAGCCACCTCCATGGACTTGATGGACATTGCATATGCCAAAATGTACAAGTTCAAAAGATTCTGCTATGAGAGAGAGCACCATCATAAGACTTTTCCACTTCTTTTCTATATTGATGATCATTACAAAATTAAAGTTAGTCCTTTTGGTATCAAGTCTATATGTAGACGACAAAAATGTTTAGACCCCTTTGTCTCATATGCTCAACCGTTCTATGCCAAAGGCATCCTTCTCTATGCCTTTAACTTTAAGCATAGCACCTTTAATAAGTAGCCATCAACTGCTTGCAAAAGTACTGCTATACCCATGAAAGTCCATCTACTCATCAATTTACTATTTTCACTATACAAAACAAGTTCTTGAAAAAATATCCAAAATGAACCACATGTTGCCAATTCCGTCGATGTTGAAACTTGAAAGCATGATCATTCCCATGAAAGGTCTAAGCTAGTGGTTCTTTTAGTTTCACCACTAGCTTTCCTCTTTATCCTTCTTCCTTATTAGACGATGAGACTACAAAGTCTCGTGCTGACTAAGAAATGCCACCAACATGGCTTTTCAATTTATCAAGAACAAGGTCTTGCAACAATGAGAGTGCATGTAAATAGAGTGATATGCTCTATTGTTCCTCCCATACTCATCCAACTACATAACAGTGAGTATCCTCATCCAATTCACCTTCTTCACCATAGTGGTATTATCATAAATGACCTTGAATCTCCGTCAAATCAACACCCGCATTGGTAATGCCATTCATATTTACATGAATCTCATGTGATAAACCATCTTAAAGTATGAAACAATCTTAATTATTGATCGAGTAATCAATGAAGCATCTTTTATGCTGGCTGCTCCGATCCACCATCCCGATGTTTCCAAAAAAGGAAACTTTCATCCTCAGATTCCAAAAATCAAGATTTGCACCTTCAAATCTTCTATCTCAAAGAAATCATTGACACTCATGCAGCTTATTGCCATTGTACTGGTCGAATTTAAAAATCTTTTTAAAAAATCATTTAAAAGTTTTTTAAAAAATTGATAAGTTTCGAAAATATTCCTATTTTTGCAAAATTTTATATCTCAGCTATACGAACTGAATAGATGCTATAAGGAGTTGTCAGATCACTTTCAATGTCAATACCATCACAAAATTTCTTAAGTTCTCCAAAATCATCAGCACAATTTCAATTTTGGTTTCTTGCAAGGTGGAAAGGTACGTAAGGTACGGTACAAATACGGTACGTACGGAACGTACATTTGTATTGAATGATTTTTAAGGTACGTGACCAGTACGTACCTTTTGTAGAAGTTGAAACAAAACTCAACATTTTGCAATATTTTGTACCAACTATCTCAAACTCATGTAACCCATTATCCACATACATACACACATACATACATACATATCAATGATTATATACATATATATGTCATACATACATACATATTACGTAATACATACATGCATGCATGTGTGACATGTATGTATTTAGTATGTAATGACTAGTATGTATATGTACTATGCATGTAACACGTATGATGTATGTATGTACTATGTACTATCATCTATGCATGCATGCATACATGATATATGCATATAATAAGTGATTATTAATGTCTGTTATATGTGTGTGATTATATCACTATTGAAACTTGATGAGTGGCACTTCTTTCTCTAAATGGCCCTGCAGGACAGTTTTCTTTTGAGAAGCATGTAGGAGAATTCTGCCTAAAGCAAACGAAGTAGTGGCAGGCCGCAGAAGTAAGAAAGTACGTATGAATGAATGAATGTACAATGCCCGCTTGTTTGTGCATGTGTATGCACAACTCTATATATCTGTGAGTGTGTTTATGTGTGAAAATGTACCAATCATACAGAAATCACATAAAATATTGTAAAATCCTTCCCATCCAAAACATTTACATGGTGGCTGCTCCCATAGTATATAATCAATGTAATTGAGGTGACTGAATTCTGAACCTCTCTTTAACTATTTTGACAAAGCAGTCATGGAAACCACTAATATATTATGTGTGCAAGAGTGGATCAAGTATCTTTAACTGTCCACATTGTATGTAAACAAACAGTGGAATTTTCAGAAATATCAGACTTTTATAATTTTTCCATAAGGAAAAAAAAAGCCACGTACTGTACCGTACTGATTCGTACCGTACTGAAAAAACGTAATGATTCAATCAGTACGTAAGTACTGATCCAACCTTGGTTTCTTGTGAGCACTCCCTTCATTGAGGTTTCTTGTAATCACAAATGCACATCCCTATATGAAGCAAATGCATTACATCTGTTATTCAAAAATAACCTTATAGTTCCACGTCCAATAATCAACAAAAGAAAAAAGATCAGTGGCACTTGTTAAAGGACTTCCTTATCATGTTAAAAACCTGTAAATGGAGAAGATATAAAGTAGTTTTACCTAAGACACTAAGGAAATAAGAAATCCCCATTCTTCCTTGTGTTTCATTCTTACAAACAATGCAATATAGGAACTTTAAACCCATCGAACCAACCTTTTTCAGGGGGCAAAAAGGGCTTGAAGTCCCTTTTTGGCTTGTTTAGGCAAGTCTCCAATGCTTGTCTAAACGAGAAACAATCTAAGCACAAACATAAGAAAAACAACAAAGAAAAAGCCAAAATCTTAAATGCAAACAATATCGTGTTTCCTTCTTTTGTTTCACTTGGTACTAAGAACATAATCTTTCGCATGGGTCCAAGCCACTACCACATATACTAAGTTATGACAGTTCCAAGAAATCAACATGAGTATCTCATTATGATCAAGTACAAGAGGGCATGCATGACCTCCATTTGCAAGTGAAGCCTAATGCTAGTAAAATAAGATAGCTGTGATGAGAAACTTTCAAGACTGTTTGCCTGCCGTTATTTTTTCTGGTATTGCAAAGATAATCCTGCACCTTTAATTGAATTATACTTGTATTATACTTACAACATAGCAAATACTTCACACCAAAGAATCCACTACATTACAAACCCAATATTCTTAAAAACCCGGACATCAAAAGCACTTGAAACTCATAACCAAATACTCTACATATATGGACATAAAACTCTGCTTCAACAATCGGTATGTACATACACGTGACAGAACAAATAACACTTTCACTATTCATACATTCACTTTGGACCAGAGATTCCGTTCAGATGAAGAAAACACTACTTCTTACAAAATCGTGATTAATCTAATATAATCCTAGGCTCCAGTGATTAGCATTTCATTAGATTCCAACAAATCATCCTACCCAGATTTCTGGATAGATAAGCAGCAAGGTCGCCAGATATGAAAAAAAAAATGATCACTAGTAAAAGGGCACAAAGATGGCCATTAGAACTTGTACATGGTAATAATCGTAGCGGACGCATTCATTTTGATCCTACTTGAGAACGAGATGTGGACAACCAGGGACTAACCTGAAATCTACTCCAAAAGAAGTATCATCAATCGAAGACATAGTCTCTGACTCAGAGAAGCATATTGTAGTCGAAATCTTCGATTCTGCGAGTGATTAGAATCTCTCTCTCTCTCTCTCTCTCTCTCTCTCTCTCTCTCTCTCTCTCTCTCTCTCTCTCTCTCTCTCTCTCTCTCTCTCTCTCTCTCTCTCTCTCTCTCTCTCTCTCTCTCTCTCTGTGTGTGTGTGTGCGTCCGTACAGGCTTGCTTGGGTTACTGGAGACTGGAATTCTTTAAATTTTCACGTTCTAACATGAGCTTTTTCTGCGTGTATGAGCGAGCGCGCGAGCGTGAGAATACGCGCGGCAGGCGCGCTTGGATTTCTCTTTTGTTCGGCACAAAAAGGACATAACATTTCGCGCACGTCGGCTGATTCGGAGGGGCCATCTTGGCATCGAAGTAGTGATCGTACGTTTGAGGAATTTGTATAGTCAAAGAAAGGAAAACTCCAAAGTTTAAACTCAAAGACGAGATAGGCATTTCCGCCCTTCCAACCAAAATGAGTCTAGAAAAATTTCTCCCGGAGTGAGGTATTCGTATGTTCCCCTTTCGATTGCTTCAGCAAGAGATGTTTATGATTACGACATTGCGGGATGACATTTCCAAAGTTATTTGAGTATATGTGTTAATGTTATTGCTGAACCACTTCACATTCGTCCATCCACATTCATGAAAGGAAAGTTTGATGGAACGTAAAACACACTCTGGAAGTTCAAAATTTCAATTTTGGACCCTTATGAGTTGCTCAAGGATGTCATGGGGGCAATAGAGCCTGGTCGAGACCCAATTCCGATTGGAATATTCGATGGGGAAGTGGTGAGTAGATTGGCCCTACAAAATCTAGTCCCCATTTTTCAAATGGTCTTCATGATAAAGAAATTTGCAAGGGTTGGTTGTTGAGCTTACTTGGTTTTGGTGCACAACATTGGGAAGTGTCACATGTCTCAAAAAAGATAAGGCCACCATAATCCTCCATGTAAGATCCTATGTGCTATTATGTGACGTGGATAATGGCATGTAGCAGTTCCTCCATGGGCTTCTTCTAGTATTTGTTGTACTTCATCCCATAGGATGCATCTCCTATATACCCATCATGTCCTACTCGAAAAGGAGTATTTTGAACGATTGAAAAATTCTTACTTTTGAGCAGCAATCTTCTTTGATCAAGTGGTGTGAGATTAGGTGGGCATATTCCTATGGTTAACAAATGATGAATGTTGTGGTACCAAGTAGGGTAAGTGCTTACTTGAATTAAAGATTGATATGGGAGGTTGTCTTATATGCCCATGTCTAGTCTTGGATGTCCTTTAATCCTTGAGATGTGATATGACATCACATGGTGCTTCCCAGGTCGTTGAACTAGTTCGAAATTGAATTCTTGGAATAAGAGTAGACACCTCCACACTCTTCCATAGATGTTTGGCTTGTTTAGCAAATATTTTATTGCATTATGATCGGTGATGATGGTGAAGTGAATTCCTAATAAATAATGATGAAACTTCTTCATAGCAAAAACAATAGCAAGTGCTTCTCTTTCAGTAGTACTATAGTTGTGTTCTGCTTTAGTTAAAATTTTGTTAGCATAGTAAATGGTCGATCAAGTTTATGTTCTTTGTTAGGTTGTGTAAGTATGGCTCCTACCACTATAGAACTTGCATCCACATGGACGTGGAAGGTAGCATTCCAATCTAGTGCTACTAAAATAGGTGCACTAATAAGTTTGGTTTTTAGAAGGGTGAATGCATTGTCTTCTACTTCAGTCCATTGGAAGGGTATTGTTTTGCGGATGAGCCTAGAGAGGGGCTTAGTTATCTCAGCATACATTTTTATGAACTTGCAGTGATAGCCAGTATGTCCTAAGAAACTCTGAATTTCTTTTGCATTAATTGGTTTAGGCATATGTAGTATTGCTTTGATTTTGTCAGGATCGGGAGACATACCTTTTGTTGAAACTATGTGACTTAAGAGTGTCCCTTCAGTCACCAAAAGTGATATTTGAGTTTCAATTTGGCTTCTCTGCAAGCACTAAAAACCTGTTCCAATTGACAAAGATGATCAGTGAAGTTTTCCATTGGAGTAGAACATCTAGTGCCTGAAAAGGTGGAGAATTTGTCCATAAAGATTCTCAAGTATTTTGGCAACAACGATTGGAAGATTGAATAAACCACTCGATTGAAAGAGGCAAGGGCATTGCATAATCCAAAAGCCATCTCTGTATATACATACGTACCCCAAGGTGTTAAAAATGCAGTTTCTGCTTGGTCCTTTGGATGGATGAACACTTGGTTGTAACCGCTAAATCCATCCATGAAGTTGTTTAAAACATGATGTGCCACATCTTCCAAAACTTGTTCTGAAAATGGGGTTGGAAACCCATCGGGAATCATAACCTTGTTGAGAGCCATAAAATCGACATAAACACAAATTTTGTTGGATTGCTTCTTTTGGACTATTACCATCGATGATAACCATTCTAAATGCTCCACTATGACAATGATCCTTGCTTCCTCTAGAATTAAGATGCATACTTTGGATTAAGATGATAAATCCTTCTTCTTACTGGTTTAGCATCATGAATCAACGGAATAGAATGCTCTCCAAGATGAACAGGAATTCCTTCTAAGTCGTGGTACCTCCATGCAAACACATCCTTCAAATTTTGCATGAAAGTGGTTACCTAATGCAGCAAGGACAGATGATCCCAAAGCCATGTTGCTACTAAGATTGGTTGTGAATGTTCCTCATTTCCAAGGTTGACTTACCTTACAGGTTGAGATATCATGGTTGACTCTTCATTTTGGTCTTCAAAAATGCATTGTGGATACCTCTGTGTTGTTCTTTGATTCCTTTTCTTGCATCCATAAAGGTGAAA
The DNA here is from genome assembly GCA_020310875.1 of Ceratopteris richardii. Classification (NCBI taxonomy): domain Eukaryota; kingdom Viridiplantae; phylum Streptophyta; class Polypodiopsida; order Polypodiales; family Pteridaceae; genus Ceratopteris; species Ceratopteris richardii. Next base: position 6,111,458 of record CM035410.1, read on the forward strand.
GCTCTTTTGTCCATTGTATGTCAGATGGTATGGATAATTCATTTATTGCTGATCTTTTCTCCTTTCCTTGGGTCATATCCTTCGAAACTCCTTTCTTTCCCCTCCTAAAGTCCATGACAAGTTCTACAAGCCCAAGAGTTTCTACCTGTTCAGACTCCCCTTCACTAATAGACATGCCATAACATGGACAGGTTTCCATCCATTCCAAAAGATCTTGATCATTGTTTATTTCCATTTCATTACATGCTTTTGCGATAGGAAGGTGTTGTTCTTCAAGAATAGTGAAAGAATGAGCATTATCTCAATGAGACCCTCTCTGATCTAAATGTACTTGTTAGTAGGTTAACTAGAATAGTATTATTTCCCTAATCGTGCATGGCTTGGATGTGCCTTAGCCATGGCCTCCCTATGAGTAGAGGAAAGGCCCCATTGACCTGTGGTAGATTTGACACCAGAAAATCTAAAGAGAAGGTCAGACCATCCATCTCTATAGATACCTTTTCTACAATACCAAGAGGTTTAACTCGACTTTGGTCAGCCATGGTTATTGTGAACTTTGCTTCATCTGAAAGTTGATTCCAAGTAATTTGAGGATAAAATTTGGTATGAGATTTATGCCTAAACCTCCATCAATTATTACTCCATTTATAGTTATTCCATATATAGTGACTCCTTAAATCGGTTAGAGAGTTGGTTGATACCTTTTTGAAGTTCTCAAAAATTGAAGCTTTCATCAGGTTCTTGAGTGTGCCGCCACTTATTGCAAGCATTGTCGGAGGAGACAATGTCTTTATGATCCCTATAATTCTAAATATTTCATCCAATAGTAATAGATAATACAATGATACTTGTTGGAAGGTGTTCTTTAATGTTTCCTCAATTTTGATGATGGATGGTATTGGCAAAGGTAGAGGAGGCTCGTTAGTTGAACAAAGTTCCCTCATCGTCTCTTCAGAAGCCTTGTCTATTTCCTGCAAAACTTCAGAATTTTTCATACCTGAGCCTTTTTCTTGCAGGACCCTTGCTTCTGCTTTCTTTTTCTGAGCTCTAGTCTGCACCCCTTGTTCTTGATCCATTTCTTGCAACGCCACCAATTTAGCTTCTGGACTTAAATTGTAGCCAAGGTCCCATCGGGCATGCCAAAATGAGCACCTGTAGATCAATTTCTTGATCTTTATGCTCAATGTGGTGTGTCCTCTTAACTATAATATGCATTGTGGGTTGCAATTTGAAGACTCAATATGAAAAAAAAATAGCATATACAATGACACACAGTGAAACGAGAGAAAGAAGTTGAAATTATGAGTATGATCAGCTCAAAAGAGGATTATACAAACTTTTGGCAAACAGTAGGAGACATAAGCATACACCTTCACTCTAATTGCTTGACTTCGATTCTCTAAACATACATTCTCAAAACTCTAGTCTTCCAACTAGCTACTCAAGAGAAGAATGGCCAATCACTGCTTGCCCACTACTCATTCACAGTGCAAAGCTAGCTGATTCCAATTCTACCAAGTGAAGCACTAGTGGTAAGCTAAGAGCTCTACACACACAACATGAAAGCAATGCTTCAGCTGGGCATTCCTTCCTCGAGTCTCTCCCTGAGCTTGTTCTTTGTTGAAGGAGAGGTCTACATATATAGTTTTTTTGGAAGTGAAGGATAGCAAAAGGAGACTAAATTAATTTCTTCTTTGGCAAACTCTCTGAGAATTTTGGTACTCTGGAAACTTTATTCTTGGTCCAATTTTCCTGCACCATCACATCTTCCGGTGCCGTCCACCGTCCATGAGTCCTCCGCAAGTGGCTAAAAAATTTAGGCCATATGCAAATCTGGAAAAATTAGTCGCTTTTCTCAAGTGAAAAAGTAGACTAAATCAAAAGTAACCATTTTCTTAAAAAATAGACTACTTTTGAAGTAAGTAGAATAATTTCATAAAAATGGCGAACTTTTGAGATAATTGACTAACTTGAAAAAGTTGACCAAAAAAAAATAGACTATTTTGAGAAATTGGTCAACTTAGGAATTTAGACCACTTAGAGAATTGGTGAACTTGGAAATTAGGCAACTTTAAAATTGGTGAAATGGGAAACTAGGCAACTTGGGAAATTGATGAAATGGGAAATTAGGCAACTTGGAAATTAGGAAACTTGGAAATTAGGAAACTTAGAAAATTGGTGAAATGGGAAAATAGGCAACTTAGGAAATTGGTGAAATGGGAAAATAGGCAACTTAAGAAATTGGTGAAATGGGAATGAAGTAGGAAATTATGCAACTTAGGAGATTGGGAATTCTGCCTCTTTCATGAACTGATGAGCTGGATCCCCTCTTCTTCATTTTCTTGCTCTTTGCTTCTTCTACTTTCTCCTCTTGCTCGAAATCAAGGTAACTTTTTTTGTACTTGGCTTTTGCATCTTGAAAAGCAAAACATAAAATACATTATTTTAAGGGTATATCAAAGTACCCCGCTACAGTAGTCCCCCTATGAATACCTCCAAAATTCACTTATAATAATTATTTTTCTTTTAAATTTTATGTTGTGGAAGTAGCTTTGTTTTCTTTTTACTTTTCACAATAGGCACAAACCTTTAAATCCGATTGATCTTACTTTTATTCCTTCCGTCCATCTTTTATTTTTTAAGGGTCACAAGATCACTCACACAATCCTCAATTTGCAACCCTTTTAGCACACCATTTATTTTTCTTTTTGAGGGTACACATCAAAGATATTCAACAAATAAAGGTAGTCTCAAAAAAGTTGCAATCTACTGGTTAATAGGTTTTGCAAGTGTCAACTAATGTACTATGATGCCAAATTCAACACTTCCAACACTCATCTCAAACGCCAAAAAGACATTTGTCATGGACGATCGAAAGGAAGGAGGAGGGTGGAGTGTTGGAGGAAGCTCAGAGAGTGAAAAGAAAGGCTAAAATCAAAGGAATCAAAGCTCATTGAAAGGACAAGAAGGTGCTAAAAGTTCAAACGCAAGCATGGAAGTGAAGTAAGAAAGGGACTACCAATTTTTCCCATTTAAAAACCCCCTTAGGATAGATTTGTTCACACCTTTTACCCAAATACATATAAAGATGCCCACTTTTGGCATAATTTCCTATTTTTAGAAGTAATCAAGAACAATGTAAAATCTACATAGTATTCGAGCTTAATGGGCATTAGTAGAATATCCACACCACTTTTCATTTTTTTTCTCCACCATTTCGGGCTCCAAATAACCTTTGGACGCTATTTTTAAGACTAGTCTAGACACTACAATGCGGACAAAGCTCTTTAAAAGTCTATGAGTGAAAGACCTCTCATTTGTAGGGACTACTCAATTGATAGCTAATATGAGTCTACAAATCTCATGATCTTTGTACTCTTATCTTAAGCATTACAAGAGGTTCTTGGAGCGCATCCCCTCTTGCTTACTCGTGAGTGTGTGTGTGTGCATGCATGTATGCATGCACCTATGTGTGCATTTGTCTTCCTCTTGTTGTAGGTGTGTATTTCCATCTTCTCATGTATGGTCTTCATATCATAGATTGTTTGCTCCATGGATTGACATTTCCTTATTGTTTCTACATGCTCGCTACAATGATGTGAGCTAACAATACACCTTTGAAAAGTGATATACATGTTTTTCAATCCAAACCATACAACTTTGTAGGCATAGACTCCCCGATTGGTGGTAAATGATGTTTTGAGTATATCATATTTTGCCATACAAACTTGGTTATATATGCTAAAACCATCTATAAATGAATACATCTCATGCCATTCAAACTTGGTTATATATGCTAAAACCATCTATAAATGAATACATCTCATGACATTCAACTTCATCCAACATTCTATCTAATAATGCTAGTGGGAAAGGGTCTAGTATAGCATTAGCATTGAGTTTTTGGTAGTCAACATAGATTCGTAGCTCCTTGTTTTTTTGGGGACAATAACTATTGAAGATAGCCATTCTAGCTTCTCAATAGGGAACTAGGTTGCATCATTTGTTATTCGATAATTTGTGAATAGTTATGGATTTTTTAATGAACTTTATTATTCAATCGAATTATTTGCTTCCATATCAACTTATTCAAATAACTTTGATACACTTACCACTTTGTACCAGGCAAGAAATGAGGTTCATGTTGCTTACCTCCGAAAATAATTGGAGAGTGAGCATATGAATGAAGGAGATTCTATGGACAAGTTTTTGACAAAGATCAAAGATTTGAAGGAGTAGTTGATTTTTGTAGATGAAGTCTTGCGAGATAGTTCACTTGTGCACACCATTCTTAATGGTCTTCCTAATTCATATCAGAGTTTTGCTTCTACTATTCAATTGATGATGAAAGGCTATCCAAATGCCTTAGCATTTGAGGAGTTAGTCTCTGTTTTGTTGTAGGAATACCGATCTAGGTAGAAGAGGTCCATTATGCATGTTGCAGGTCAAATTTTCTTAGCTAGTCAGAAAGGCAAAGGTAAATGGAGCTCATCTACTAGTAAGCAAAAATTTGCTAATTTTGGACAGCAAAAAAAGGAAGACAAAGATGAGAAGAAAACAGAAAAGTAGAAATATTTCTACAAATAATGTAAAGGAAATGATCATGTCATAAAGAGTTGTCCAAAAGTGGTTGTAAAAGGGGCAAAGAAGAAAGAGGTTCGAATGGTTATTATAGAGGCCTTGTTGCAGAGCGAAGAAGAGCAAAAGGCAAAAAAAAAAGGGGTCCTAAAATTTTTTTGATTTGGACACTATTTTTGTATTATAACCATTTTTGTAACATATTTTCCGTTGTAAATGCACTAGAGGAGTCCTCTAGATGCATATCCATGGAGATTAGTAGCTTACCCATGTAAATTAGTAGGAAATTAGCCTTTTAGTGAATAAAGTGCTGGTCTCTTGTGTGAAAGGACCATTGTTAGGGCACATGTATATAAGTTAATTTGTGACTCTTTGCAAAGACTTTTTGCCATTGCGAGAATCAAGAGCACAGAATTTCGAATTTGTGTTTTCTCCTCTCTGTATCTTCTTCTTTGTGAGCTTGTATGCATGTGTGTTGCTTGAAAAGAGTGTTAGGAAGTGTAGTGTATCCATGAAAGTGTTTGTTTGTTGTTGTTAAGGTGTATGTGACGTGTAGGAAGTGCTGAAGTGTAGGAAGGTCATTCCCGCGACTCAGTATTTTGCTCATAACTTGAAGTTGAGGCATCATAATGGAGTGGAAACCACCATTGGATGCGTCTTCGCGAGAGCTTCGAAACGCATATGCTATTTGCTATATTCGGAGTTCGGAGCTGGGAGAAAAGCTCGATTTACTGTTGGCTACTGCTCCAAGTATCGTGACACCATGACTGATAGTTGAAGCTTGTTTGGAATAGTCTTAGCCTTGTTTGCACTCTTTGGGAAGCTCATTTGCATTGATTGTCGTTTGAATGCATGTCTTCATACACTCTGCTAGGTTTAGATACTCCTCGAATTGATAAATAAAGCGTGAATCCACACTATATGCACTTGAGGGGGATCGAGGTATAGTCTCTTTCTCCGCAAGTCCTTAGGATTGTCCTTAGGTACACACGTTTTTGGGGCCGTTGCCAGGGAGTGTCGAATCAAACCGAGGCATTCATGTGATGGTAAGTAGCTTTAGCATTGAAGCGAGTAGAGGAGTTGTGAATTTCTCTTCTTTGGTCACACTCATCCGCACTTACTACTTCTCACTCTTGAAGTGTGTGTAGTGAGTTATTAGTCTAGGGAAGTGAGTGGAGTGAGTAGAGTATGGGGAAGAAGGGAGCAGTAGGAAGATAGAATAGTTTCCAACCTCTTTTCTCTTTTTCTTTTCAGCCTTTTAATTAGGAAGATTTTTTCAAAAAGTATAAAAACCCAAAAAACTTGTCTTCTAAACTTCACTTGTCTCCAAGCAAGTATCAAGAGAGAGAGCAGGCAGTCGAGTATCATGATCGGATTAGAGAGCTTGGAGCCACGCAGAGCAAGAGTGAGTGTTAGAGGAGCTTGGAAAGAGACTCCAAGGTGAGCATTTCTTCCTGATACTCATCACCATCAATTAAAACCAATTAACTTAGCCAAACGATCTGCGGTAAATATCGTGAAGGCCATCCCGGGGTAGAGAAGGATTATTTTTCTGATTCAAGCTAAGAGGGGAGGGTGGATACACTCTAAGAACATGTGTATGTACTCAAGATCCAAAAAACACTTGCAAAAAATTGAAAGAATATCAAGTATCATGTTCTCTCGCGGTTGAGGTATCCCGATACCTAGGTATCGTGAACTCCTGTGGTCGAGTATCGCGACACTTGCAAGTGGTCGAATATCGTGTATCGTTGAGAAATCCTCACGATACCAACCACATATCGTGTATTGTGTATCGCGGAAATTTGATAGCGATACCTATCAAGTATCGTCTATCGTGAAATTCCGATCGCGATACCTGTGCCATATCGTGTATCGTGGAAGAAGCTTTCGCGATACTTGGTGGATATCGAGTATCATCAGGAATTTTCTCGCGATACTTCTCAAATATCGTGTATCGTGGAGGCCTGAAAATGATACTTCATGAATATCGGATATCGTGAAAATTCCAGATATCGTGTATCGTGAAGTTTTTCGCGATACCTGTGCAATATCGTGTATCGTGGACGAAGCCTTCGCGTGGATATCGAGTATCGTCAGAAATTCTCGCGATACTGGTGTAGTATCGTGTATCGTGGGATTAGAAAACGATATCTGTGCAATATCGACTATCGTGGAGATTTTCCTTGTGAACTATCGAGTATCGTGTATCGAGTTTATCAAGTATCGTGTATCGTGACCTTTTGTAGTGAGTCAAGTATCGACTATCGTGGATTTCTAAGGCGATACTTGTCAAGTATCGAGTATCGTGGTAAGGCCCAGCCTGTCAAATATCGAGTATCATGGATTTGTTTGGGTCAAGTATCGTGAGTTGTGGATTCACTGTCAGTCCTATTCCAACCAAATTTTCTCTAGAATTCTGACCCTCAGTAAAGAACTTTAGGATCTGGAGGTTGGTTAAGGTTAATCAGAGCTTTTAAGTGAATGAACCTAAGATCTGGAAGAACCCTAGGAAGCCGAAGAAGTGTGATTTCCTTTGTAGGGAGTGTAGCCGAACCAAGTAATCGTTCACAATACTCTAAAACCTCTAGTGAGTTAGAGGAAGAAGTTCCCATGGCTTCAGCGGACATGCAAAATACTGTACCAATGATTGGCATGATGTCAATTATTGAGGGTGAATATCGGACATCTTTAGAATATGTGAACACCAATCAACATGAGATACCTATCTGCCTAGGCTAGCAGTTAAGTATGAAGGAGGGTTTTATATGGACAAAAGAGATATCCAGTATGTTGTTACGGAACACCCTGAAAACATCAATGAACATGGGGAAGAAGACAATGCTCACAACCTTAATGAAGAGGGACATGAAGGGCAAGTGAACACTCCAAGAGGGAGATCTACTATTATTAGGGTTTGGAGAGGAGACCTAGTTCCCCAAGATGACTCCTTAATGGATGTGTATTTGATCAATGGAATGGAGCATCTCCTCAGAGCCCACTCTTCATTATGGGAAGTAGCCCCTAACCCAGTTACCGTCTATGAGTTACAAGATCTAGAACTCCCCACCATTATCACATATTTGGACAAAAACCAAAGGAGGTACTGGCCTCTAACGGAGTTAGAAAGAGTAGGGTTGAAATATCAAAACATTCTAGTGTTCCCCTCTAGGGATCAAGCCACTACTTTGCAAAACCCTCAAGGAATGTTTCAGGATAATTCATATCAACAGTCTGGACAAACACAACAAACACAAATCCTGGTTAGACCCCATGTGCAGTTTGCTATGCCTGCAAATAACCCTAACTATCGGACTCAGCCACTTGTTGACCCAAGGAATAGAATCCCTGTTCCAGATAGACCACCTGTGGTAAGAGGACCTGGTATACCGATAGGAAGACCAGTTTTCCCTGTGATGCCTAGACCACCTGAAGCAGGAAGGAGATTAAGACCTATTCAAGTTGCCAAATGCATGAGAAACCATTATGATGGCTCTAGTGAACCTTACAATCATATACCTGAATTCAAGCAAGTTATTAGAGCCGAACAAGTGGAAGATTTCTTGATCCAATATCAATCCTTTGGTCTAACTCTGACAGACACAACTTTAGCATGGTTCTAGCCATTAAATCCTAATAATTTTCAAAACATGGAACAAGTCTATCAAGAAATGATTGAGGAATTCACTAAATCTGGGATTAAAAACAACTCTTCCTCATTGATCCATAGTTTTAAGCAAGCTCCTACAGAGTCAGTGAGATTGGCTGCAAGAAGATTCAAACAATATGTGGATAGATGCCCTGTTGAAGAGAGACCCACTCAAAACAAGATGGTGTCATTGTTTTTGGAAGGGTTAGTGAATGGATCATTAAGATCTCTGGTATATGTGAAAAGAGTTCAAACTTTGCAAGAATGTATTGACCTAGAGGACAATCTAGCGGAAGATCTGAAAATACCTCAAGGTAGCATAAAAAGTGAAGATTCCGTGAGCAGCACATCAAACCCTAAGAATAATGTGGAGGAAATAGCCGACTTAGTAGCAAAGAAATCGAACGTTCAAGGACAGAGGAACTACCCCAACAACCCAATGAGAGTGCCCATGCTTAGAAGATGTATGCATTGTGGAGGAGATCATCCCTCTCATTTGTGCACTAGGGGAGTAATCCCACCACCTGCTTATGCTTACAATAGAACACCTATTCTGGGCCCTCTACAATATTGCAGCATAGAACAAAAGTACACAAATCACAGCACAAAAAATTGTCCTTACAATAGGCAATCAAGACTGGTACAACTTGTCATGAGACCTTATGGATACCCTCAGAGAGATCAAGGAGGAGAAGCCTTTAGATATCCCACATATCAGCAGTAGGGACCAGTACCATGACCGTATGCTTATCAAGGGTACGCTCAACCACAACCGGTGTTAGGACAACAACCGCCCCACCCTCAAAATGTTGTCTCAGTGAAAGTAGCTTGACAAGAAGAGAACCCTGAGAGAGCAATAGTTCTAGCCACACCTTTGACTAGTAACGAATCATATGACCCATCTTATGACCATAGTCAAGGATATTATTCCACTTATGAGAGCTCTATAATAGAATATGGAAAAATGTACGAACCTTGTGCATATGGCATGGAAGCACTAGATAATTCTTACGGGTATGAGCATGACTATGTATCATTGATGTACACAGCTCCCAGAGCACCCATACCTCCCCGACCTATGAACCGACCGCCTGTACCTAGAGGACCATGTTAACAAAGTTAACTCGAACGTGCAAATCAATGTGATAGAAGTGATAGAGTCGTCAGGGAGTGATAAGGAATACACCGTACCATTGAAAGTAATAACATGGGCCAAAGCTAGAGAGACCCCAGAAAAGACTGGAGCAAATGATCGAGCTGACAGGAAAGTGGGCATACCTACACCTCAAAGAGTTGAAGACTCAGAAGAACCTGGAAAAAGTATCACAAGTAAATGAACACAAAGATGGAAGAATCGTAGAGATAGGATAAAGGAAAAGAAATTACAACAACAGATGGAGAAAGAAAAAAATGAACAAGATCAAAAGGAAAAACAAGAAGTGGAAGTAGAAATTCGGAAAGGAAAGTCTAAAAAATAAGAGGTAGGATCAATTTTAGCAGATCCCATGCCAGAAGAGTTAGCCATGTGGATTCAGGCATACCAGGCACGAATCAGAGCAGGACCAACCATTGAACAACATGAGAAAGAATATCCTAGAGGTGACTTAGAGAAAGAAAGGTTGGAGATATGCAAAAAGTTAATTGAAGTAGCTCAAGAGACCCTAGAAAAACCTGTTCTTCAATTGCCTAATTCACGAATTCTCGAAAAGGAATTCCAAGAGTGTGTCTTCCCTAATAACCCCAAGAAACCCAAAGAAGGCGAGACACATAATAGAAATTACTACGAGGATAAAAAAGAAGGATCCATTGTCCCCGAAGTAGATGGGGAATGGCCTAAAGACTTGTGGACAAGAGTCCAAGAAGACAGATGGAAGAAAGTGGAAGGAATAGAACCACCCTTTGAAGAGCTAGAAGCAGGAGGTGAATTAGAACATTCAATATCTGAGCTGAATTCAGAAGGATTATTACCCTTTGACCAAAGTGAAAAGGAGAATGACAGTGAAAAGGTCTTGCCAAATTACACAGGAGAATACGAACATAATTCATAATTATACTGCATTCCCTCAATAAGAAAAAAAGAATAGAACCCATCAGTCCAAACATCGAACATCATACAACACCTTAGAAAGGTAAAAATCCCTTGTACTCTGACATTGGAAGAACTGTTGAAGGTCAAACCACATTTGAAGGAGAAATTAACAAGTCAATTGGGGACAAAGGCTGAAGAGAAGGAAATGCCTGATGAGGTGACCACAATCAAAATCCCAGTCGATAAGGTTGGAGATTTCAGCGAAGGAGATGAAGGAAACACTTGCCTTCCAATTACCTATAAGGGTTATACCACTAAAGCTATCTTAGATTCAAGAGCTGGAGTAGGAATTGCAACTAAAGAAATCTGGGAGAAATGGGGAAAACCAACCTTAAGACCAACACGCATGAAGATACAAATGGAAGACGGACACACTGAAAGACCCTTGGGATTATGGGAACGAGTAAACTTTACTACCTGTGGAGTTGAATTCGAGCACACCTTAGCGATCTGTCAATTTGAAAGGGCTAGCAATTATGAGATGATACTTGGAAGATCCTTCATGAGACAGCTAAAGGTAGTGTAAGATTGGGGAAAAGATGCAGTATACTTACAACATGAAGGAACCACAACAAGAATAAATCTCCACACATACACATATCAAGATGTTCCTCCCTTGCAATGGAATCAGATTCATAAGGAGGAAGACGATCAGTCGATTCAGAGTGTAGGTTTAAGCGACCAATCTTGGATGAATGAAGACACTCATCTATGGATATGTCAAACTGCGAAAAAGGAAGAGGATAGGAGGAAAGGATGGCAGCACAAGAAAGGAGTCGCTAGATCTGTACAAGATCCAGCTTACATGCCTCAATTATTCCTAGATGAAGAATTCGAACCTCATGGTTGGATGGAGATTTTAGCCACTTTAGATGTGTGTGTAAACGAAGAAGTGATAACCATGAATGAATGCATTGACGAGTGGGATCACACCGAATCGAAACCAAGACCTATGGAAAACTAAAAACCTTCATATCATTGTGGGAAGCCTATATTACTAAGACTCAAGTGGATTACTCATGAGATGCGTGGAAGAGAAGGAACAAGAAATGTGGCTTCAAAAAGCACATGTAAATCAATGGAAAACTCATTTAAATTCAATCGAAACATGGCAAACATTGAAGAGATTAGGCATATATTGGCCAACCATGCAAAGGGATACACATAACTATGTATCAGCCTGCCCAACTTGTCAAGAACGGAATCCAGAAGAGAACTCTAGTCTATGCTACTCCACCGTAGCACCAAGATGGAGCATGCCTCTGGTGAAGTTCTTAAAGACCCAAGAATACCCAGAAGGAGCCACTGTAGCAAGGAAACGTGCGCTCACAGAACAAAGCAAGGACTATGTCCTTATAGGAGAACAACTCTTTAAGCGAGGAAGAGACAATCATTTACGAATGTGCATTCATGAAGACGAATATCTAGCTGTTCTAGAGATGGCACATACAGGAGCTGCAGGAGGACATTTCTCTGCAGATAAAACGGCAAAAATGATTCTCTTTGCTGGAATGCGATGGCCAACTCTACATCAAGATGCAACAACATATGTGCAACGATGTGATACTTGTCAACAAACGAAATATCCAATTAGAAGAGATGAAATGCCACTAAAACCCATGATGAGTGCCAGAGCCTTTATTAAATGGGAAATAGACTTCATAGGACCTATTAGCCCACCAGCTAAAGGATCCCATGCGGAGTACATAATTGTAGCCACAGACTATTTGACCAAATGGGTTGAAGCCAAAGCAACCAAGAAAAATGATGCAAGGACTACGGCCAAGTTTCTCTTTGAGAACGTTTTCACTAGATTTGGACTACCTATAGAAATTGTGAGTGATAGAGGCACGCATTTTGTGAATGAAGTGATAGAAGCCCTACTGGATGAATTCTTAGTAATTCATAAGAAATCAGCCCCATATCACCCGCAAGCCAATGGACAGGCTGAAAGTTCAAATAAAATCTTGTGCACAGTTCTCACTAAAATTGTTAACAATGGAAGATCTGATTGGGATAAACAATTACATCGTGCTTTATGGGCATTCCGAGTAGCCTACAAAACTGCCATAGGAACTACTCCTTTTAACTTAGTGTACGGATAGAATGCTATTTTGCCAATTGACTTCTTAATACCCACTCTCAGAGTAGCAACAACTTATGAGTGGACTGGACATAACTATCAGCTCAATTGGATCAAATAGAAAAGTTATATGAAACTAGGTTACAAGCGATAGCAGGGATTTATGCTGCAAAAAGACGACAGAAAGCCTATTTTGATGCTCATATTAAAGATAAAAACTTGAAGGAAGGAGATTTAGTTTTGGTTTATACTTTAAAACAACACGCAAAGAAACTGCAGAAAAGAGGATATGGCCCATTAATCATCAATAGGATATCTACCAGTGGAGCCATCAGTTTAGCAACCCTAGATGGAGAAGTATTGCCAAACTATATCAGTGGGTGTCACGTAAAAAAATACTTAGAGCCATTGACAGAAGAGATAATGTCACGATTAATAATAGGAAAAAATAGGCGCATCGAGGAAGAAAGAATACGTGAAGAAGCCAAGCAAGAAGCACTAGAACGAATCAAGAAACGAAAAGAGTGGATGAGATAGAGAGATGAGAGATATCGACAGGGAGAGGAACTCGTCCCAATGGCTAATTTTAGAGCTACTGAAAACCTAGGTCAGCAAATGACGCAACCCTATTTGAATTTGGGAGCTGGAAAAGAATACCACTTAGTGGATGCTCTCATTGATACAGGAGTTGCTATAAGCTGCATCAAATTTTCATTAACACAGAAACTCAAGCAAGAATCACGCCCATCTAAGGCACAACTCAGTGGAATAGGAGGGAAAATTACTCAATGTATAGGTGAGATTACTTTACCACTACATCTCGGAAACAACACGATGGAACAAAAACTTTTAGTATGTCACGATCAGGACTTATTAGAAGAGCTCGTGTGAGGTCAAGATTGGATATACGAATATGAAGTGACTATTCAGTTAGCTCTAGGATACATCTCGGCCAAGATAGGACAACGGGAAGTATTCAACATATTAGAGGAACGACCGATCAAAGCCAAAGGTATAGACCCGAGAGCTCATTCACATGAACATGATGATGATTGTATGTTCACTCGCACTATGGAATCCCCTTCATCGAGTAATTCATGTGAGGATACACCGAATCTCGATTGCACACAATCTTCTAATCCAGTAAATCACATGAGTAGTACTCTATCCAATAACAGCCTCAGTGAGGAACTAAGCACAAGAGAGAATAGTCAGTACGACGATTACGAGTCTGCACACATTAGAATATACCCTATTCCTCACACCCGACAAGCTTGGATCATAAAAGATCAAGTGACAATTTATCTTCAACAACAGAGTCACTATCGACATCGGAAACAACAACGGAATAAGAATCCAAGTCATGATGGACACCCAGTTCCACAAAGAATTGCTCGAGTATGGATTCCGAAGAAGGTGGTAGCTGCCCAGCCAACCCGAACACAAATATGAATTCCCAAGTCATGTGCTCAAATGACAAACATCAAAAAGGACAAGCCAAGGCAAAAGGAGAATCAATATGATCTAAAGGTGAAACAACAGAAGACGAACGCCTACAAGACACAACACGGTCCGAGATACGCAACACAATCAGTCAAGGAGTCAAAAAGCGGACGAACCTGAGATACAACAGGACAGGCACTACATTTACCAGGAATACTGGAAACACAAACGGTCCTAGTGGAGTAAAGCAAATTTGGATGCCGACTGGCAAGACAATCTGTATGCCTCAATCAAGTAATTCGAGTTGCACCCATCTTGAGTTACCCAAGTCCAAAGTATGCATGATAGGGCCACATTACGAGGCCAAGCATTCGGCACATTCTTCTTCTACTTCAGAATAGTGATGCACATTTCCCTCTTGGGAATAGGAGAGCACTTGTACATAATCTAAGAAAATCACTCAAGATTCAATAACCACTTTGGCTATGAACTAACTTTTCTGTTTTTCTTTCAGACAAAAACATAAAAATATATGAAAATATGAAAAATTCCAGGTATTACCTTTCTCACACCCACGGGAAGGGACGACACAATTCACGCGGAGCGTTGCCAATCTAATGAAGGATAAATGAAGGATGATTCTTGATACCATCTTGCCACCGATTACTGCTCTACAAGATTTTCATGACAGATGTGTGGACACAAGCAGGAATTGAGGCATTCCTAAGACTGCCAATCTATCTGCCAGATTTCCAGAGATGTACACAAGTGATGAATACACTACAGTCCGCATCGAATAAGGCATTAGTCCCGGAAGCAAAAATACTTGACAAAGTTGGTACCTGGAAAACAATTCAATTCACTCATGAGCTAATTAACAGAGCTTTTGGATGGAATCAAGAGGGACTCACCAATGTCAAAGATGAGTGTCATGATCCGAAAAAGAGAACATTTTTGGAAATCAACAGAACGGATATTGAAGACTCTGTTCGCTTAGTGCACCAACATTTTTGCTTCCCGAGTATGCATAGATACACAACACCTCAAAAAATTGTTGTGCAATTGCTTTCGCATGCAATGAGGCAAGTAGGAAATCAAGTAAATATGACTCCATACATTCAGGATCGCCTATTCGAAGCAAAGAAAAAGTGGGGTCAAAAAAAGTTTCTAAATGGTAGTTCAGCATTGACATTACTCATTTATGAGGTAGTTGACATGAAGAATTGCTTACGCTTGATGCCGACCTCAACAGAGCTAGCAAAATATGCCAAGTCAGCGACTGTTCCAAAGAAAAAGAAAACATCCATATCTATTGAAGAAGTGGGAACCAATTCAAAGAAACCCATGAGAGGGAGCCTAAGAGAAGAAGAAGCTCAAGGGACACCACAATCAAAGAGAACACATATATTGCCAAAGATTCCTGTGACACAACAACCGATTATGAAAATAGACCTCTCTGCAGCTCTAGAAGAGACGCACACATATATGCGGGGGCAAGAAAATTTAAATGTCCAAGGTCATCATTACAGATAGGCAAGCTAGGAAAAGAAACACAAAGATAAAGAACATACTCCAGAACAAACTGCCAGATACAAAGAATTGGGCTTAGAAGATTCAAGCTCTAATGAAGAATCTAACCCCGAGAAAGACACATTGGATACTGACATAAGAACTGAAACGCACAATGAAGAATGGATAGATATCGATCAAGTCGAAGTTACACCGGACAACCAATAGGCACAGGCAAAGGGCATAGAAGAATCCACTGAACCACTGCACGTTATTCAATTGAATGATATGTCCAAGATCAGCATCAAGGAAGCTCCAATCACAAATAAAGATGCAGTGCCACCTATAAAAGAGGAAATACAAACACCGGTGCACCAGGAAGCAGGCCTACAAAAAAATAAGGAGCCAATCGTGATTGAAGTGCCTGATGATACACCTCAAGGTAAGATTGACCACAAGGAGGCTGAGCCAAGGATACAACTCCATATTCGACAACCCCATGATACTACGTTGCATGTGGCACAAGGGAAAGATGTTACCACTGGTGAAGAACCTAGCATCCCTACCACCTGGTTAAACGTTGATGTTACTCAATTAAAACCTGTGGTCAAGCAAATGATACAAACGGCCATGGACACACAACAACAAATGATAGAAACAGATGCGGATTACAACAAGGCCATGCCGAAAAAGAATCAATTTCAAATCATGAGTGAACAATTGTCCACACAGCTCATCCAGGACCAACAAGAGATTTCAGTCAAAGGAAGGGAGATAACCTCAGTTAAAGAGAAATGTAACACATTGATGAAACAACATCATCAACTCCAGGCACAATTGACAGATTTACAAAGACAACATGAAGCTAGCAAAACAGACAAGGAGAGAATGAAAGCTATAAGCAAATTGCTAGAAACTAATGATAGTTTACGCAGTAGAAATAAAGAATTGATGAAGGCATTATTATATGACCAGCCTATAGAAATGGGAACGTAGATACGTTCAAGAAACCAATGAGCTAAAAAAGCAGCTGAATACGGCCAATGGAAAACTTGCAGTAAGTTACAGTGAAAATATGGATCAGGTAGTAGAGATTGGTAATGAGTTACTTGCTACCAAAGAGGCACTCCGAGCAGCAATGCAAGAAGTTAAAGAGAAGACTAAACGACTTGCACAATTAGAAAGAAAAGCAGAAGAGAAAGTATCCATCGGGACACCAGTAGAGCCAATACAAGAAAATCCTACTGACGAGGTGGAGGTATATCCTGTATCTCCCCCGATTTATAATTCTCCAATAAAAGAGCAGATGGCGGACCCATGTGATGATCATCCCATGCCATACACTGCAGAAATAGGTCAGAAGGAACGGACACTATTGGTGTCCCGGTTGACAGAGAATTTTGAAAATGAAGTGATCAAAGTAATGAAGGAAGCAAAAATAAAGGGCAAAGACTTGGATATCATAATGAAGCCTTTCAATATTCCGTACGGATTATTGAAAGAGAAAACAAGGCAATACATAAAGAAGATCACACAGAGAAATCCAGACGAACAGTTGCACTTCAAAGATGACACATTCAAGTATACTCAAGAAGAATTTGAAGCTGCATAGCTAGTATGGAGAAGAAAATTTTTGGAGAAAAATCCTACATTGTGGGTGCATTGGCAAACAGCACCATACTTCTTACAGGTAAACCCTTCATTTTGCCCAACACCACGTCGCAGAGAAGCAAGAGAATTTTTGGATATGCAAAAGAGTGGTGTTATCAATAAACAGTGGCTGAATTATCCGCTACTTCCAAGTCCACCGCATAACTATCTACCAACCGAAGATTATATGGTAAAAACCATTGAATTTTCGCTACATTGGTATGCAACAGTACCTGATCTAACTATCAAAATGACGAATAAAATTCTCAGCATGATCCTTACAGTTTTGAAGGTGTTCAAGCACGCGGCGTATACATTTTTAAATTTCATTGGCATTAATCAGGGAACAAATATTCTCGTTTTTTATTTGTCTGTTATGCCTAGCCGGCCCACAATAATGGCATATTATTCTAGGCTGATGTTTTTACCAAGTACATATATGCAAACATTCAAAGAAGCCTTTTTCATAGGGTTTTTTGAAATTGACTCAGAAATTTTCTTAAAGATGTCATCCAATTTGAATGCCAGACTGGTGACATATGAGCTAAGCTTCTTCGCTGACCATAGACAGCCACCACATGATGGTGTGAAAGCAGAACAGTGGAAGCAACTCATGATACGTGACACTAATCTGCTTAATGAAACAAAGCAAAAAGTATACACAACATACTCCTGTCAGCTTCCAAAGCCTCTCGGGGACGACAGAGTTCAGGAGGGGGGCAATGTTGAGGGAGAGTTAAGCAAAAAGAAGAAAAGAAGAAGAAAAAGAAAGAAGCTTCACTAAAAAGATTGTATCTGAAGATACATCTCTGCAAGAAGCCCCGCTGGGGCACACATCAAGGAAAAATACGTAGGTGAGACGGAGGAACCAAGGCTAAGAAGTATCCATGAAGAAGTGCAAGAAGATATCTGGCGGTTCCATAGCCATACGAGGGTGCTTCAACCTCTTGATCTTTGGAAGGTCCAGATCGAAGGCTGAAGGACCACATCCTCATACCTTGCACTGGTGGCATGCATGGCAGTCTGACTTAACAGGCAACACGAATGCATCAGGCCTAGAGGATGTAAAAGAAGAATCAAGAAGAGGCCATCAAAACTGAACACCTGTCTAACAAGCAGGCAGAACTAACCAAGAGATGCATGCGGACAACAAGTGACAGACAAGAAGTAAAGCCTGTCAAGGGACGACAGAGACAAAGAGGGGGAGAGTGTTGAAAAGCGAAGAAGAGCAAAAGGCAGAAAAAAAAGGGGCCCTAAAATTTTTTCGATTTGGACACTCTATTTTTGTATCATAACCATTTTTGTAACATATTTTCCGTTGTAAATGCACTAGATGTTGATATATTTAGGTAGTGATGTGTGTGAACACTCTAGGACCGCCGGGGCACTTTTTTCCCTCTTTAGGAGGTTTTTTTCCCCCGGCTTGTACATACGCCTATTGTCCTAATGGGCTACTTATCTTTGTACATTCTCTAGTAATACATTAAGTATTGTGTGTTTGTGCTCCAAGCTTCTTCTTCTTCCTTGTGCTGTTCGCGTGCTTTCGCAAACGTCTATCTCCAACAATTGGTATCAAAGCAGGTCGTCGCTTCTTCTAGGGTGCCGTTGACACTCCTCCGTTTGCAGTCTCAAATTCGCACGAAATTTGGTGAGCATACTCAGGGTGTTTCCGAGATCAAAACAGCTTTGCTGTGTCGTGCCGAAAACGCGATCTGAGCTCGTTTCGGCCTCCGAACTCACTATTGCAGTGCTTATGCAGGCTATTTCGTCCTTTTGTGCCAAAGGTATATACCAGTTTCTATTCGCCAGTTTAAGCGTCTCGAAGTCTGCTACAGGTCTAGCAGAACTCGTCTGGGCAGTTCTGTTCAACTTTTTGAGATACAGTCAATTTTCTGCATCAAGGTATTTTAGTCACCGGCCATGGCTGAAAGCAGTGATGTATTCCGTATGTTGGTTGTTGAGGATAAGTTGGATGGTACCAACTTCCCATTATGGGCTTATATGATGCGACATGTACTGGTTGCAAAAGGATTGTGGAACATTGTGCAGGGTGTTGAAAGACGTCCTGTTACACCTGTAACGACAGGTACTGCAAATACAGGTGTTGGAGCTGATGAAGATGGTGTTGAAGATGATACTCCGCAGATTCCTGTTCGTGCTGCTGTTTTTGTTGCACCTACTGCAGAGCAGATTCGTTGGGATTGCAGAGATGCCCAGGCACATGAAAATTGATAGCTTTGTCTGTCAAACGTGCCATTATTCCTCACATTCGCTCTTGCAGAACAGCAAAGGATGCTTGGGATACTTTTACCACTTTGTACCAGGCTAGGAATGAGGCTCGTGTTGCTTACCTCCGAAAACAGTTGGAGAGTGAGCACATGAATGAAGGTGATTCTATGGACAGTTTTCTTACAAAGATCAAAGACCTGAAGGAACAATTGATTTCTGCTGATGAGGTCATACTAGTTTTCTTACAAAGATCAAAGACCTGAAGGAACAATTGATTTCTGCAGACCGTTCTGAATGGTCTTCCTGATTCATATCAGAGTTTTGCCTCTACTCTTCGGTTGATGATGAAAGGCAATCCGAATGCCTTGTCATTTGAGGAATTAGTCTCTGTTCTGTTGCAGGAAGATCAGTCTAGGCAGAACAGGTCCATTATGCGTGTTGCAGATCAAGCTTTCCTGGCTAGTCAGAAGGGCAAAGGAAAATGGAGCTCTTCTACTAGTAAGCAGAAATCTGCAAATGCTGCATAATTGAAGAACCAGGATAAAGATGAGAAGAAATCAGAAAAGCAGAAATTGTTCTGCAAGTACTGTAAAGGAAATGATCATATTATAAAGAACTGTCCAAAACTGGCTGCTAAAGAGGCAAAGAAGAAAGAGGCTGGAATGGTTGTTGCAGAGGCCTCTACACCAAAAACAAAGTCTGCAAATCTTGTGCAGGAAGAAGAATGGGCGTTTACTACTGTCTGCAGTTTTGACCCATCTTCTCATGATCAGTGCATGTCTGCAGTAGACTCAGATGTTTGGTACTTTGATACTGGGGCGACCAAACATATTACCTCGCAGCACAGTTTCTTCTCTTCACTCGAGCCTGCCCCTACAGGGAATACTGTCACATGTGCCAATAACTCCTCTTATCCTGTTATGGGAGTTGGTAAGATCATTCTGACTACTGCTGATGGTAGTTCTTTCACTTTGTCAGATGCTTTATTTGTGCCAGGGATCAAAAAGAACCTGTTATCAGTTTCTGCATTAGCCAAGATTGGCTTGGTTGTGAAATTTGTTGATGACAGGTGTACAGTCCATGATCTCTCAAATGGCTATGTGATTATTGCTTCTGGCATTTTATGTCGTGGGCTGTATAAGCTCATAGACTATGAAAGATCTGTGAATGATTTGGCATGTGCAGTTCATGATTCTCAGGCTATGTCAGATGCAAAGCTTTGGAATGCACGCTTTGGTCATCTGAATTTTTCTAGTTTGTTACGCCTGCAAAAATCTGAAATGGTATCCTCTTTGCCCAGACTTGAGGCACCTGGAAAACATGTTTGTGAAGGCTGTATTTTGGGCAAAATGCAGCGTTCTTCCTTTCCAAAAGATGGTTCAGTTCAGGCTATGCAGAAATTGCAGCTTGTACATAGTGATGTCTGTGGTCCTATGCAGACACCCTCTTTTGGAAATTACCTTTACTTCGTGACTTTCATTGATGATTTTTCCAGGCATGCATGGGTATATCCACTCAAAGCAAAGTCCAAAGTGTTCATGTGCTTCAAACAGTTTTTGGTTTTGGCTGAAAATCTGTCAGCATGTAAATTGGGCACCCTCCGTTCTGATCGAGGGGGGGAATATATGTCTTCAAATTTTAATGCATTTCTGGTTGAACGTGGGATAAAACACCAGTGTACAGTGCCGTATACACCTCAACAGAATGGAGTTGCTGAACGAAAGAACATGTCACTCATGGAGATGGCGAGGTGCATGGTCAAAAGTCAGGCTTTACCACATAGTTTCTGGCTTGAGGCTGTCATGTGTGCAACATATGTACTGAACAGGTGTCCCACTAAAGCGTTGCAGTCTATCACTCCATATGAGGCTTGGCATGACCGCAAGCCATCTGTTGCTCATCTGCGTGTTTTTGGTTGTTTGGCATATGCATTAGTGCCTGAACAACATCACAGAAAATTGGATGATAAGGCAGTAAAATGTATTTTTGTTGGGTACAGTTCTGAAAGTAAAGGCTATTGTCTGTATCATCCACAGACTAAACGCATTCTGGTTAGCCGTGATGTTGTCTTTGTGGAAGATGCTATTCAGCCATTGCTTTCATGTACTAAGGAGACATCTGTTAGCTCCAAAGACATGTATGATACTTTGATGCCTCTTTTTACAGGTGGACAGACTAGTGCTGGTCCTAATGAGGCAACTTCTCAGCCTTTGCAGGTTTCATATGATGATGCAGATCATTCCATTTCTGATGCAGATTTACATGATGCACTTGTTGATGAGAGAGCTGATATTGAGCAGGCAAAAACTATGCCAAAATGGCTGGTGCAGACTTTGCGTGACAGCAAATTAGATGCACCTTTGTCATATCATACTCGTTCAGGCTCTCATAGTGCCTCCTTTGCATCAGATTGCTATGCTATGGCTGCATCTAGTCTCTGTGATGAGAATGAGCCTGTTTCTTTTGATGAAGCACAAAATTCAGAAAATTGGATGGCTGCTATGCAATCTGAATATGATGCTATAATGAAGAATGGTACATGGTCTTTATGTGACTTGCCTCCTGGCAAGAAGGCCATTGGCACTAAGTGGGTATAGAAGCTGAAGCGTAAACCTGATGGTACAGTTGATAGGTATAAGGCTAGGCTTGTTGCAAAGGGTTATGCACAGGAAAGAGGCATTGATTTTGATGAGACCTTTGCACCTACATGCCGTATGACTATTGTTCGGAGCATTTGTGCACTTGCAGCCCATCATGGTTGGAATGTACATCAGTTGGACATTAAAACAACATTTCTGAATGGTGACTTGCATGAAGAAGTGTATGTTTTTCAGCCCCGTGGATTTGTGCAGAAAGGGCATGAAAACCAGGTTTGCAGGTTAAAGAAGGCATTATATGGTTTTTAAAACAAGCACCACGTGCTTGGTATGAGAAGATACATGCCTATTTGATTGCACATGGTTTTGAGAACAGTCCAACTGAAAGCACCTTATATGTTAAACGTGCTAATGATGTGCTTCTAATCATAGTTGTCTATGTTGATGACATGCTGCTCACTAGTCCTATTGAGACACATATTGCTGATTTTAAGGCTGATTTGCATGCCTCATTTGAGATGTCTGATTTGGGGCATTTGCATCACTATTTGGGCATTCAGTTTATGCACGTTGATGGTGGAATGGCTTTGTGTCAAACGAAATATATTGACACATTATTGCAGTGTTTTGGCCTTGAAGACTGTAAGCCTATTGCCACTCCTATGGAGACAGGTTTACGATTGACTCTTCATGATGCTGGAGATGCATTTGATGCTGTTCTCTATCAACAGGCTGTTGGATGCTTGATTTACTTATGCATTACTCGGCCAGATATTCAGTTTGCTGTCTCACAGATGAGCAGGTTTATGCATTGCCGAGGAGTCACGCATTGGAAAGCGGTTAAGCGCATCTTTCGCTACTTGAGTGGTACTCGGCTACTTGGGTTGTTTTATCCCAAGGGGGGATCACTACCGCCAGATTTGCATGCTTTTTCTTACTCAGATTGGGCTGGTTGCTATGACACTCGTGTGTCCACCAGTGGTTTTTGCTTCATGCTTGGTAGCTCATGTATATCTTGGTTGAGCAAGAAGCAGCCTACTGTGGCCACTTCCAGTTGTGAGGCTGAGTATAGGGCAGCTTTCACAACGACTGTTGAGTGTGTGTGGCTCAGATGCCTTATGGCTGATTTGGGTGTTGGCCAGTCTTCTGCCACTACCATCTTCACTGAGAGTCAGAGCGCATTGGCAGTTGCGAGGAACCCTGTGTTCCATGCTCGCACTAAGCACATTGAGGTGCATTATCACTATGTCAGGGAGAGGTTCTCTGCTGGGGAGATCAGCTTGGCATATGTGCCCACGCAGGAGAACATTGCAGACCTTTTCACGAAGGCTCTGCCTAGGGAGAAGTTTGAAGCTTTCCGCAAAGCTTTGGGCTTACTTCCTTTTATGGAGTGATTTCCACATAGCTTGGCACTTCCTTATACATGAGTGCCAGCTCCTTGTTCACCGCATCACT
This sequence comes from Ceratopteris richardii, assembly GCA_020310875.1. NCBI lineage: Eukaryota > Viridiplantae > Streptophyta > Polypodiopsida > Polypodiales > Pteridaceae > Ceratopteris > Ceratopteris richardii. The sequence continues at coordinate 6,134,740 of CM035410.1, forward strand.
CCTAGGGGGGATTTGTTGATATATTTAGGTAGTGATGTGTGTGAACACTCTAGGACCGCCGGGGCACTTTTTTCCCTCTTTAGGAGGTTTTTTTCCCCCGGCTTGTACATACGCCTATTGCCCTAATGGGCTACTTATCTTTGTACATTCTCTAGTAATACATTAAGTATTGTGTGTTTGTGCTCCAAGCTTCTTCTTCTTCCTTGTGCTGTTCGCGTGCTTCCACAGACGTCTATCTCCAACACTAGAGGAGTCCTCTAGATGCATATCCATGGAGATTAGTAGCTTACCCATGTAAATTAATAGGAAATTAGCCTTTTAGTGAATAAAGTGCCGATCTCTTGTGTGAAAGGACCATTTTTAGGGCACATGTATATAAGTCAATTTGTGACTCTTTGCAAAGACTTTTTGCCATTGTGAGAATCAAGAGCACAGAATTTCGAATTTGTGTCTTCTCCTCTCTGTATCTTCTTCTTTGTGAGCTTGTATGCATGTGTGTTGCTTGAAAAGAGTGTTAGGAAGTGTTGCCTATCCATGAAAGTGTTTGTTTGCTGTTGTTAAGGTGTATGTGAAGTGTAGGAAGTGCTGAAGTGTAGGAAGGTCATTCCCATGACTCAATATTTTGCTCATAACTTGAAGTAGAAGCATCAGAATGGAGTGGAAATACCACCATTGGATGCGTCTTTGCGGGAGCTTCGAAACGCATATGCTATTTGCTATATTCAGAGTTCGAAGCTAGGAGAAAAGCTCGATTTACTATTGGCTTCTGCTCCAAGTATCGTGACACCATGAGTGACAGTTGAAGCTTGTTTGGAATAGTCTTAGCCTTATTTGCACTCTTTGGGAAGCTCATTTGCATTGATTGTCGTTTGAATGCATGTCTTCATACACTCGGCTAGGTTTAGATACTCCTCGGATTGATAAATAAAGCGTGAATCCCCACTATATGCACTTGAGGGGGATCGAGGTATAGTCTCTTTCTCCGCAAGTCCCTAGGATTGTCCTTAGGTACACAGGCCTCTACACCCAAAAGAGAGTCTACAAATCTTATGCAGAATGAAGAATGGGCACTTACTACTGTTTGTAGTTATGACCCATAATCTCATGAACAGTGTATGTCTTTAGTAGACTCAGATGTTTGGTACTTTGATAGCGGAGCAACCAAACATATTACCTCACAGCATAGTTTCTTCAGTTCACTTGAGCCTGCCCCTATAGGGAATATTATCACATGCGGCAATAAATCCTCTTATCGAGACATGGAAGTTGGTAAGATCATTCTGAATATTACTGATGGTAGTTATTTTACATTGTTAGATGCTTTGTTTGTGCCAGGCATCAAGAATAATCTATGGTGAGTTTCACTATTAGCCAAGATCGGCTTGGTTGTCAAATTTGTTGATGACAGATCTATAGTTCATGATCTCTCAAACGACGATATTTTTATTGAAGCTCATAGAGTATGCAAAATTTGTGAATGATTCAACATGTGCAGTTCAAGATCCTCATGCTTTCTTAGATGCAAAGCTTTGGCATGCATGCTTTGGTCATTTGAATTTTGCTAGTTTGCTATGTCTACAGAAATGTGAAATGGTGTCCCCTTTGCCCAAACTTGAGGCACCTAGTAAACATGTCTATGAAGGCTGTATTTTGGGCAAAATGAAGCATTCTTCCTTCCCAAAAAATGGTTCAGTACGAGCTATTCAAAAATTGTAGCTTGTTCACAATGATGTATGTGTTCTTATGTAGACACAATCTTTTGGGAGCTACCTTTACTTCCTGACCTTTATTGATGTTTTTTCTAGGCATGCATGGGTGTATCCATTGAAAGAAAAGTCCGATGTGTTTATGTGCTTCAAAAAGTTTCTGGTTTTGGCTGAAAATACATCAACATGTAGAATGGGCACCCTCCATTTTGATCGGGGGGGATACATGTCTTCTAAATTTAATGCATTTCTCGCTGAACGTGGGATAAAACATCAGTGTATAGTTTTGTATACACCTCAACAAAATGGAGTTGTTGAAAACATCAATGTATGGTTCTGTATAGACCTCAACAGAATGGAGATGGCGAGGTGTATGGTCAAAAGTCAGGCTTTGCCACATAGCTTCTCGCTTGAGGCTGTTATGTGTGCAACATATGTACTCAACAAGTGTCCCGTCAAAGCACTGTGGTCTATCACTCCATATGAGGCTTGACATGATCGCAAGCCATCTATTACTCATTTGTGTGTCTTTGGCTATCTGGCATATGCACTAGTGCCAGAACAACAACACATAAAATTGGATGATAAAGTAGTAAAATGTATTTTTGTCAGGTAGAGTTTTGAAAGCAAAGGCTATCATCTGTATCATCCACAAATTAAACACATTTGGCTAGTTGTGATATTGTTTTTGTGGAAGATGCAATTCAACCGTTACTTTCATGCACTAAGGAGACATCAATTAACTCCAAAGATTATGACACTTTGCTGCCTCCTTTTACAGGTGGATAGTCAAGTGTTGGTCCGAATGAGGCAATTTCTTAGCCTTTATAGGTTTCACATGATGATGCACATCATTCCATTTATGATGCAGATTTACATGATGCACATGATGATCAAAGGGTTGATATAAAGGAGGCAAAAACTATGCCTAAATGGCTAGTGCAAACTATTGATATATTTCCATAGTGATGTGTTTGAACACACTAGGACTGTTGGGGATTTCTCTTGGTAATACATTCAATTTTATGTGTTGTGCTCCAAGCTTCTTCTTCTTCTTTTGCTTCTTCTTCTTATTCTTCTTCTTCTTCTTCTTCTTCCTTGTGTTGTTCATGTGCTTCCACATACCTCAAACTCCAACAATTGGAATCAAAGTAGGTCATCACTTCATCTAGGGCGTCATTGAAACCCCTCTCATCATAGTCTGAGAATCGCATGAAATTGGTGAGCATACTCAAGGAGATTAGGAGTTCAAAATAGCTTCACTATGTGGTGTCAAAATTACGATCTGAGCTCATTTCGGCCTCCGAACAAACTATCGTAGTGGTTATGTAGGCAATTTTGTCTTTGTGTGCCAAACATATATTTAGGTTTTGGTTTGCCAGTATAAGTGCCTCAAAGTCTACTACCAGTTTAGCAGACCTCAAGAGGGTAGTTCTATTGAACTTTGTGAAATGCAGTCATTTTTCTACATCACACTATTTTAGTCAGTGGCTATGGCTGAAAGCACTGATGTATTCATATGTTGGCTATTGAGGATAAGTTGGATGGTACCAATTACCCATTATGGGCCTATATGATGCATCATGTATTGGTTGCAATTACCCAATTGAGGATAAGTTGGATGGTACCAATTACCCATTATGGGCATATATGATGCATAGTGGAATATTGTGCAGGTTGTTGAAAAACATCCTACTATAACTGCAAATACAGTTATTGAAGGTGATGGGGATGCCATTGAAGATGATGTTCTTCAAGTTCTTGTTCATGCTTCGATTTCTATTGCACCTACTGTGGAGAAACTTCATTGGGATGGCAGATATGCTTAGGCACATGCATTGATAGCCTTGTCTATCAAATGTGCCATTGCTCCTCATATTCGCTCTTGCAAAACAACAAAGGATGCTTAGGATACACTTACCACTTTATGCCAGGCAATGAATGAGGCTCGTGTTGATCCAAAAACCGTTAGAGAGTGAGCACTTGAATGAAGGAGATTCCATAGAAATGTTTTTGACGAATATCAAAGATTTGAAGGAGAAGTTGATTTCTGCTGATGAAGTCTTGCCAGATAGTCCACTTGTGCAGACTATTGTGAATGGTCTTCTGGATTCATATCAGAGTTTTGTTTCTTCTCTTCAATTAATGAGGAAAGGCAATCCAAATGGCTTAATATTTGAGGAGTTAGTTACTTTTCTCTTCTAGGAAGATCAGTCTAGGCAGAATAGGTCCATTATGCATGTTGTAGATCAAGCTTTCTTGGATAGTTAGAAGGGCAAAGGTAAATGGAGATCATCTACTAGTAAGCAAAAAGTTGCTAATTTTGCATAATCAAAGAAGGATGACAAAGACGAGAAGAAAATGGAAAAGCAGAAATTTTTTTGCAAATATTGTAAAGGAAATGATCATATCATAGAGAGTTGTCCAAAACTTGCTGCAAAAAAGGCAAAGAAAAAAGAGGTTGGAATGGTTGCTGCAGAGACATCTACACCCAAATCAGAGTTTGCAAATATTGTGTAGAATGAAGAATGGGTATTTTCTATTGTTCGCAGTTATGACCCATCTTCCCATGAATAGTGTATGTTTGCAGTAGACTCAAATGTTTGGTACTTTGATGGTGGGCAACCAAACATATTACCACGTAGCACAATTTCTTCACTTAACTTGAGCCTTCCCCTACAGGGAATATTGGCACATGCACCAACAAATCCTCTTATCCTGTCAGGGGAGTTGGTAAGATCATTCTCACTACTACTGATGGTAGTTCTTTTACATTCTTGGATGCTTTATTTGTGCTAGGGATCAAGAAAAATCTATTATCAATTAGTTTCAACATTAGCCAAGATCAACTTGGTTGTGAAATTCATTGACGACAGATGTATAGTTCATGATCTGTCAAATGGTGATGTCATTATTGCTTTGGCATTTTATGTCATGGGTTGTATAAGCTCATAGATTATGCAAAATCTGTGAATGATTCAACATGTGCAATTCAAGATTCTCAGGCTTTGTGAGATGCAAAGGTTTGGCATGCACACTTTGATCATCTGAATTTTGCTAGTTTGCTATGTCTGTAGAAATCTGAAATGGTGTCCTCTCTGTCCAAACTTGAGGCACGTGGTAAACATGTCTGTGAAGGCTATATTTTGGGCAAACTATAGCGTTCCTCCTTCCCAAAAGGTTGTTCAGTACGACCTACATAATAATTGTAGGTTGTTCATAGAGATGTTTGTGGTCCTATGCAAACATCTTCTTTTGGGAACTACCTTTCCTTCACGACTTTCATTGATGATTTTTCTAGGCATGCATGGGTATATCCATTGAAAGCAAAGTCCAAAGTGTTTATGTGCTTCAAAAATTTTCTAGTTTTGGCTGAAAATCTATCAGCATGTAAAATGGGCATCCTCTATTGTGATCGAGGGGGGAATATATGTCTTCTGATTTTAATGTATTTTTGGCTGAATGTGGGATAAAACATTAGTGTATAGTGCCATATACACCTCAACAAAATGGAGTTGTAGAGAGGAAGAATAGATTACTCATGGAGATGGCGAGGTGTATGTTCAAGAGTCAGGATTTACCACATAGTTTCTGCCTTGAGGTTGTTATGTGTGCAACCTATGTACTTAAGAAGTGTCCCACTAAAGCATTTCACTCTATCATTCCATATGAGGCTTGGCATGGCCGCAAGCCATCTCTTGCTCACGTGTGTGTCTTTGGTTGGTTGGCATATGCATTAGTTCTTGAACAACAATGCAGGAAATTGGATGATAAAGCAGTTAAATGTATTTTTGTTGGGTTTAGTTCTGAAAGCAAAGGCAATCGTCTATATCATCACAGACTAAATGCATTTTGGTTCACCATGATGTTGTTTTTGTGGAAGATGCAATTCAACCACTACTTTCATGTACGAAGGAGACATCCGTTAGCTCCAAAGATGTGTATGACACTTTTGCTACCTCTTTTTATAAGTGGACAATCTAGTGCTGGTCCAAATGAGGCAATTTATTAGCGTTTGTAGGTTCCACTTGATGATGTAGATCATTCCATTTTTTATGTAGATTTACATGATGCACTTGTTGATGAGAGGTCTCCTATAGAGGAGGCAAAGGCTTGGTGCAAACTTTACGAGATAGCAAATTAGATGCACCTCTATGATATCATACTCGTTCATGCTTTGAGAGTGCTTCTTTTGCATTAGATTTCTATGCTATGGCTGCCTCTAGTCTTTCTGATGAGAATGAGCCTCTTTCATTTCATGAAGCACAAAATTCAAAAAATTGGATGGCTGCTATGCAATCAGAATATGATGCTATTATGAAAATGGCACATGGTCTTTATGTGACTTGCCTTCGGGAGTGAAAGCCATTGGCACTAAGTGGGTATACAAGCTGAAGTGTAAGCTTGATGGAATAGTTGACAAATATAAGGCTAGGCTTGTTGCAAAATGTTATGCTCAAGAAAGAGGCATTGATTTTGATGAGACCTTTGCTTATACATGCCAAATGACTACTCTTCATAGCATCTATGCACTTGTAGCTAATCATGGTTGGAACGTACATGAGTTGGACATTAAAAGTGCATTCCTGAATTGTGACTTGCATGAAGAAGTGTATGTTTTTCATCCCCGTGGTTTTATTCAGAAAGGGCATGAAAACAAAGTGTGGAGGTTGAAAAAGGCATTATATGGTTTAATGCAAGTACCATGTGCTTGGTATGAAAAGATGCATGCCAACATGATTGCACATGGTTTTGAGAACAGTCCAATTGAGAGCACCTTATATGTTAAGCCTGCAAATGATGTGCATCTGATCATTGTTGTCTATGTTTGTGACATGCTGCTCAATGGTCCTATGAGAAGCATATTGCTGATTTTAAGGCTGATTTGCGTGCCTCATTTGAGATGTCAGATTTGGAGCATTTGCATCATTATTTGGTCATTCAATTTATGCAAGTTGATTGTGGCACAAATTTGTACCAAACAAAATATATTGATACATTATTGTAGCATTTTGGCATTGAAGACTGCAAACCTATTGCCACTCCTATGGAAATAGGTTTATAGTTGAGTCTTCATGATGTTGGAGATGCATTTGATGTTGTTCTCTATTAGTAGGCTATTGGATGCTTGTTTTACTTGTGCATTACGTGGCTAGATATTCAATTTGTTGTCTCCTAAATGAGTACATTTATGCATTGCCCAAGTGTCTAGCATTGGCAGGCGGTTAAGCACATCTTTCGCTACTTGAGTGGTACTCGGCTACTTTGATTGTTTTATCCCAAGGGAGGATCACTACCCCCACATTTACATGCTTTTTTTGACTCCGACTGGCCAAGTTGCTATGACACTTGTGTGTCCACTAGTGGGCTTTACTTCATGCTTGGTAGCTCGTGCATATCTTGGTTGAGCAAAAAGCATCTTATTGTGGCCACTTCTGGTTGTGAGGCTGAGTATAGGGTAAGTTTCACTGCCACTATTGAGTGTGTGTGGCTTAGATGTTGCATGGATGATATGGGTGTTGGTCAGCCTTTTTCCACCACCATCTTTATTGACAGTTAGAGAACATTGGAAATTGCAAGCAACCCTATGGTCCATGCTCGTAGTAAGCACATTGAGGTGCACTATCATTATGTTAGGGAGAGCTTCTCTGTTGGAGAGATTAGTTTGGCAATTGTGCCCACAAAGGCTCTACCTAGGGAGAAGTTTGAAGCATTCTACAAAGTTTTGGCCCTACTTCCTTTTTCCCTAGCTTGTAGATATGCCTATAACCCTAACATGTTACTTATCTTTGTACATTCACTTGGTAACTAAATATGGTGTGCTATGCTCCAAGCTTTTTCTTCTTCCTTGTGCTATTCATGTGCTTCTGTAGACCTCAAACTCCAACATGACACTTACTGATTACATTAAAAGTGATTGTATACTTAACTATGCCTTTTGAAAAAGACAATTGGTTGGTGGGCCATTCTTGTAGTGCATTGGCTTGTTTGATTCATGGATGCCCAATTTGAAAAAGATAACTAGCTTTTGACCCTATAAGGCCCAAATACTATGGAAAACATCTTGAATGTAGTGCCTTGCAAAGTAATTGGTACATCTCTAATAATGCCTAAGGGCTACATGTGGGATTGGTCTGCCATCTATACGAGGAAAGGAGTAGGCTTGAAATTTTTCCATCCTAGCTGATTACAAATATTAATTATGCCAATATTTACACATAATCCCTCATTAATAAGCACCTTGTTGATTATTTAGTTCTTGGACCAGACCCTAATGAGAGATGCTTCATGATCCATCAAGCTGACTTCAGTAAGCATTATGTTGGTTATTGGCACTAGAATAATTTTTCTTCTATTTGTTGTAATAATTCTTGACTACAAATTGGCATAAGGAAAATACCTCTCCTAAATAATCAGTTTCAATTTTAGCCAAGATTGTCTTGGTTGTGAAAATTATTGATGACAGATGTACAATTCATGATCTGTCAAATGGCGATGTCATTATTGCTTCTAGAATTTTATGTTGTGGGCTGTATAAGCACATATATTATGAAAAATATGTGAATGATTCAAGATGTGTAGTACATGATTCTCAGGCTATGTTAGATGCAAAGATTTGGCATGCATGCTTTGGTCATCTGAATTTTGCTAGTTTGCTATGTCTGCAGAAATATGAAATGGTGTCCTCTCTGCACAAACTTGAGGCACCTAGTAAACATGTCTCTAAAGGCTGTATTTTGGGCAAAATGGAGCATTCCTCATTCCCAAAGGTTGGTTCATTTTGAGCTTCTCAAAAATTGCAGCTTGTTCATAGTGATGTCTGTGGTCCTACACAGACACCCTCTTTTGGAAACTGTCTTTACTTTGTGACTTTCATCGATGATTTTCCAAGCATGCATGGGTATATCCATTGAAAGCAAAGTCCAAAGTGCTTATGTGCTTCAAATTTTTTTTGATTTTGGTTGAAAATGTATCAGCATGTAAAATGGGCACCCTCCATTCTGATCGAGGGGGGGAATATATGTCTTCTAAATTTAATGCATTTCTGGTTGAATGTGGGATAAAACATCAGTGTACAATGCCATATACACCTCAATAGAATGGAGTTGCTGAAAGGAAGAACATGTCACTCATGGTGAAGGGGAGGTGTATGGTCAAGATTCATGCTTTACCACATAGTTTCTGGCTTGAGGCTATTATGTGTGCAGTATATGTCCTTCACAGATGTCCTACTAAAACATTGCAGTCTATCACTCCATATGAGGCTTGGCATGGTTGTAAGCCATTTGTTGCTCACCTATTTGTTTTTGGTTATCTAGCATATGCATTAGTGGCTGAACAATAGCGCAGGAAATTGGATGATAAAGCAGTAAAAAAATATATTTTTGTTGGGTATAGTTCTGAAAGAGTAAACACATTTTGGTTAGTTGTGATGTTGTTTTTGTGGAAGATGCTATTCAGCCATTACTTTCATGTACTAAGGAGACATCAATTAGCTCCAAAGATATGTATGACACTTTTGTGCCTCTTTTTATAGGTGGATAGTCTAGTGCTGGTCTTAATGAGGCAACTTCTCAACCTTTATAGATTTCATGTGATGATGCAAATCATTCCATTTCTAATGCAGATTTACATGATGCACTTGTTGATGAGAGAGCTAATATTGAGGAGGTCAAAACTATGCCAAAATGGCTGGTGCAGACTTTGTGTGAGAGCAAATTAGATGCATCTCTATCATATATCACACTTGTTTAAGCTCCCATAGTGCTTCTTTTGCATAAGATTGCTATGCTATGGCTGCCTTTAGTCTCTGTGATGAGAATGAGTCTGTTTTGTTTGATGAAGCACAAAATTCTAAAAATTGGATGGCTGCTATGCAATTAGAATATGATGCTATTATGAAAAATGGTACCTAGCCTTTATGTGACATGCCTCATGGCAAGAAGGCCATTGGAACTAAATGGGTATACAAGCAGAAGTGTAAGCCTAATGGAACAGTTGACAGGTATAAGGATAGGCTTGTTGCAAAGGGTTATGCTCATGAAAGAGGCAAACACTGAGTCACAACAAAGGAGAACAAAGACATGTTCTCCATTTATTTGTACCTAAAGACCATGATATCAATCAATAAAGTGCATCTCACAATATCTAGTAAGAATGACTTGTTCTTGCTTGTAAACATTGAGTATAATCTTGATTCTATAACCCAAGTAGTCGGAGATAGATATATCAAAATGCTTGGTACCATGAAAACTAACTGTTCAGCATGATCAAGAACCCCACATCATGACCTTCGACATAAGAGATCGTAGTTAAAGGTACAAATAATAATTGGTGAAACCCCTTCATTACATCTAGAACCTCAACAAGCATAGATTATAGGTGATTAAAAGCTACTCGAAATTCGCAGTACGTGTGTTGCAAAAGTCCAATCTTTTAATAAGGAAATTTAGATCATCGCTTTGTACACTTAAGAGCCTCATTGAGTCCATATTCATAGCATATCAAATGAATATCACAAAAGCATTCCCAAGAGAAGACCATAAACAACCAAATTATATTAAACAACATCCACACATTCATCAGAGAAATGCTCAAGATAAGTGTAGCTTTGCACAAAATGGAAGCAAAACTTGGCATTATATTTCTAGTAAAATGATGTTTGTAACATTTCATGTATGTTTTATAAGAATAATAAGCCTCTACAATAGAAGCTGATCATAGGTTTCCTAAGGCTCATGCATAATGGCATCCTCTAGAACCTTAGAACTCATCTCCTGCTTCTCTTGCTCCAAGATTGGCTCTTCAAGGTCAGCCATGTCTCCCGGTTCATCTGCAAGTGGGGGAATAGGCTCCCTTGAAGCAGGTTGGAATCTCTCCGTGTCTGCAATGTGCTTCCTTCCAACCTCTTGATCCTCATCTGGACATTCATTCAACCCATTGATTGTCATTCTTATGAAGCTCACTTGAGCATCATCCTTCTCCATAGCTATGCAGTGCCTGAACATCTTTAAGGAGCAAGTGAGAGGCGTTCCTGAAATAGAAGAAAACCAATTAGAGGCCGATCAATATCATGGCTAATGAGAAATGTTACAATTGAAATTACCTGTGCCAGAAAAAAGGTCTAGGACCCCGTCATCATTATTGGAGAACAATTGAATCAATCTCATTATAAGCTTTTGTGGCTTCTGATATGGGTTAACCAATGTCCTGTCCCCAGTTACATGACAAAGTTTCTTGGTAACTACTGGGAACATGAGCACATTGGAGATCCCATTCTCATTGTAATGCTCTCTGACTCTTCTTTTGCTTACTTCATCATAATATCCAACTGTAATGCATTCGGTGGAGCTCACAAATCTATGCAAAGGAGTATGATTCACATTTGTCTTCACCCTGCCAATGAGAACTATAAGTGAGAGAGAGCGTCATTTAAGCTAGGCAGATAGAAAGAAGATCACATACCATGTGAGGCACTCCACAGCATGACATCTTGACTTCAAAGTGGTTGAAACAAAGAAAGATTGGTCTCTGCTATGGAAAATTACTATCCTCCAAAGAGGATACATAGTCAAATTTGCAAAATCGGCAACCATTTTCCGAATCTGAGGGTGCTTGAAAAGCTCGTCATCATTCACTGATCCCAACATTCTAAATCCATAGGGTATGCCTGCTATAAGAAGGGAGAAATGCTTTCTAGGCACAATAGCACAAATATTATTTACATCAATACAGAATACATTGTAATATATAGGTCTAAGTGGGTCTAGGGGATTCGAGAAACACTTCAGATAAGTTTCATCATCAAAATCTATCTCCTTGGCTTTTAGTTTGGATTTCTCATGCCTTGCCCTTTGAATGTGAGCCAGGAATGCAGGGGGACAATCATCATTTGCCTCTGTAGAGTTACTTTTCTTTGGTTTCTGCAGGAGCAAGTGGAAAGGAAATTAAACAAGCTCTATGATAAACAAGAGGAAACATGAGGAATCGATGCCTGGCATTGATTTCTTGTTTGGGTCGATGCCAAGCATTGACTCTTTGTTGAAAGTCAATGCATGGCATTGACCTCTCCCACAAGTCGATGCCTGACATCGACATATGCCACTAACTCGATGTCAGGCATCGAGTTTCAACAATAAATCGATGCTAGGCATCGACTTTCAGCAGTAAGTTGATGCCAAGCATCGACCTTCACCAAAGTCAATGCCAGGCATCGACCTCCACCAAAGTCGATGCCAGACATCGACCCAGATAAAAAACCAGGCATCCTCTCTCAGAATAGAACCTACCCAGTCACAAAATAGAATAAAATACTTCAATAAAGATTTGTATGATGAGGTGGTTGGATACTCTGCTTGGATCTCTGTCCAAGAGAAGCATCCTAGTCTCTTCATCATCAGAAATATGGGAGTATGGAAAAAGGATCTGAGAATAAAATACATAGTTATTAAGCTCAGTCACCATCTCTTCTAAGCTTAACTCCTTGGAGATTACCCTTGACAAAGTTGATATAATCAAAGTATCATCCTTGATTCCTTGAAGGGCTCTCCATGGTGTCAGCTTCATGTCCTCAGGAGCCTCTTCAATGAAAAGGTCAACTTTCCTTCCCTTTCCCTTCAAATCAACCTGAGGGTATGGCCTCAACTTCCTTTACTTCTAGCCCTTGACCTCCTTGTTCTCCCACATTGTGAATATCTTATCCTGCAGATCCCATATCTCACCTGTTCTGAATGCAAGCTGAAACCATGGATCATACTTTCTCAGAGCATCAGACTTCCTATTTTCATCCAGTGCAATGTCAACCTCAATAAGGCATTGCTTTCGCAGATTGGGATGTATTCTGCCAGCCTCCTTCTTTAGGCAATCTTCATATTCATGGTTGAAGAACGGAATTCTCTCTATGGAGGACATCTTCTACCTGTAGTCATTATCATTGTTGTGATCCCAAGCAAGAAGCTTGGCTTCCTCAGTTGTAAGCCCAACATAGATTTTGCACTCTACATACCTAAAGAAGAATGTGGTGGGGTGCTCCTTCTCTAGCTGTCTGCAGGCCTCTGCAGAGTGTGAACCACCAATAACATAATATGTGTAATCTTCGGATAGGCCCTCGTTGAAATCCTCCACAGAGCTGCACTCATTCGGATCCACCATGATGAGGAATGGCACAACAATAACATGAAGATTTATCTTCATTTTCTTCTTAAGATTCAGCACATGCAAATTATGTGGCTCCCTTATCTCAAGGGGCCTCCTCCCTATGACTGGATCTAGTGGTGGCCTATGGATGATATTGATTGGTAGGTGGAAAAACTACCCCTTCTTGATAAGATTTCTCCGAGCTATGTCCTCCCTCATCTTATTCTGCTCAGTACTCAGAATTCCTGATGCAAGCTAAGCACCAGGTGCAACAATAATATCCTCAGACCCAAAGCTTGACTCAGACGACTCCTCATCAGCCACTCTCTTCATTTTGTTCAATGGCTTCTTATGCACACACTGCTTACCCTTTGCCTTTACAGGGGTTGTCTTCTTTTGCTATGTTGGCATAATGTTGCCCTGGATCCATGGCATCAAGTCTCTGATCAGGTTCATTGAGTCCCTGTAGATCTCTACAAGCCTCTCTGGCACACAACACTCCGGGCACAAGAGATCCATCTTGTAGATTGAATTTCGTAAGCCCCTTCGATGTCTCTACTAGGAAAAGGAGGTTGTCAAAATCCTCATCCTCAAAGTCCACTGTGAACACAAAGACATACTGAAAGGCCTATGCTGTCGTGATCTTGCCTCTCCCATAGGCCCCTCCAAACACAAGGATGACTACATTCTTCTCTTCAACATACCGAAGGCACCACTCTAGGTTTGTCATGTCCCGGAGTGGACGATCTTTCCTTATAACCTCTATCTCCTTTGACGTCTCCTTCCTAGTTGCATCATCCATAGCTATTTTGATGCTGCTCTGTCCACCAGATAACATGCCAACTAGGTTGCTTGCCCTCTCAGAGGATAAGGATGCAAGGCTTTTCTTGGATTTTTTTTGGTGACCGATGCCTCTGTCACGCTGCTGATCCACTAAGCTCATTGTCACTTTGAGCTTCTTGACAGACTTCTCAGCTCTTCCCTCAGCATCCCTGAAATGGCATCAGAAGCATTAGCTCTTAATATTAATCTACTTTTCAAGCTGAAGGGTCGATGCTTGGCATTGACTATAGGGTGCAAGTTGATGCTTGGCATCGACTTTAGGGCACAAGTCGATGCAAGACATCGACTTCAGGGTGCAAGTCGATGTCTGTTGGGGCACAAGTCGATGCCTGGCATCGACTTTAGGATGCAAGTCGATACCAGACATCGACTTTAGGGTGCAAGTCGATGCCAAGCATCGACTTTAGGGTGAAAGTCAATGCCAGACATCAATTTTGGGGTGCAATTCAATGCCAGGCATCGACTTTGGGTGCAAGTCGATGCCAAACATCAACTTTAGGGTGCAAGTTGATGGCTGGCATCGAGTTGCACACAAAGTCGATGCCTAGCATGGACTTGCACCCTAAAGTTGATGCTTGGCATCGACTTTAGGCCTCAAGTCGATGCTTGGCATCAACTTGCACACAAAGTCGATGCTTGGCATCGACTTGCACCCTAAACTCGATGCCTGGCATCGACTTGCACCCTAAAGTCGATGCCTGGCATCAACTTGCACCCTAAAGTCGATGCCTGGCATCGACTTGCACGCTAAAGTCGATGGCTGGCATCGACTTGCACCTTGAAGTGGATACCTAGCATCGATCTGTGCCCCAAAGTCGATGACAGGCATCGACTTTAGCATCGATTTGCACCCTAAAGTCAATGCTAGGCATCGACTTGCACCCTAAAGTCGATGCCAAGCATCGACTTTGGGCTCCAAGCCGATGCTTGGCATCGAGTTTTAGGCCAAATTTGATGCTAGGCATCGACTTTCTAGTTCGGAGCAGGTCGATGCCTGGCATCGACTTTGGGGTGAAAGTGGATGCCACGCATCGACTTGTAGCCCAAAGTGGATGCTTGGCATCGACTTATGCAGAGAATTTGATGCTTGGCATCGAATTTCCCTCCAAGTCGATGCCTGGCATTGAATCCCATCGTCATGGATCGAGATTTCGCGAACACATAAAATTAAAATCTCTATAAGAGATATTATTTCTTAGAAAATAAAAAGGAATTTTTTTTTGTGGTGTGATTTTCTCTACCTGTGGGTAGTCTTGGCAACATTCTTCTTCCCCATCAGAATTTCCTTACTGGTTTGTTGAGCTCTGTGCGCCTTTGCTGTCTATGCTCGATTGCTCTCTCTTGCTTCCGGATTTTGGAAATGAGAATGATCTCGTCCTCTGCTATTTATAGGCACTTGGGTTGCTTGAGCCAGAGACTAACTGGATCTAACTGAATGAATCCAGTTTCTAACTACATCAGCCAACTAATCTAACTAGGATCTGACATTGGATGCATCACTTCATTAGAACTGGTTTTAATCTAACCAAGAGTAAACAATCGAGCCGAGCATATTAGCCATTGTCAACCATCTCCATTGAGAAACTAGTTCATTGTTGGGACGATGTAACTACAAGGTCTTCGAAGGTTACTAGTCATTCAGACTAATGAAAAGAAATTTGGCTTACAGTTGTCTATGTCGGTACAAGGTATCCACAATAGTTAGGTGCTAGATCTTAAAGCTCACATTGGTAGAGTGGATGCATGCTACACAAGCTTATCTCATTTTGGCACCCTACAAGATGGTTAGAATTGGGATTTGTCTGTGAAAGTATGGTGAACCCACAACCCAAGGTATTTGAATCTAGATTATACACTACCAAATTATCACTTAATTCATTTGTACTTGTAGATCCTTGACCTTGCAAACAACTATAAGCTTATTTTTATCCTTAGGAATCATACATAATCCACATGGGCAATACATTCACTTACCAGTCATACATAAACAACAAGGGTAATACATTAACTTACCACAAGAAATCATTACATCAACACCTCAAAGTACTCAAAATATCTTTACTCACTCAGCTTAAGAACTTATTTCAAACATGTTCATTATCATTTCTCACAGAGCATGACATCTGAGAGTAAATCTATGTCAATATTATGTCAAGACAATGGTCATTATATAACAGAAAACATGTGAACCTCTTCAATCTTACATAATACAAAATTATAGCTTCCATAAGAGTGCAAACATATGATCCTTACATACAAATCCATAACTTTTATAGGGATGCAAACATGTGGTACTCCAATGTCAAAAAAAAAGTCTGCATATATATTAGTCGAAACCTATATGAAACTTTATGCCAATTTTAAAAATAGCTTTAAAATAATCATTCTTACATATCTTCCATCTCACAGCGATATATAAGGTCCTTTTTGATAAAATGCATACCGTATATGAATTTTTGTGTACCTCTCACTTCATAAGACACTCTTTTATAGCCATGTCTACATGTACAAAACTTATCTAGAACCTACAAACTCTCCAAGAAGCTTAGATCATTATGGATAATATATATATATATATATATATATATATATATATATCCACACTTGCTTTTTCTTATACATAATGTGGATCTAACATATAGAACCTATCCAAAATATCACCATATATTCATATCCTAATTTGTAATGACTTGCATCTATGTAGCTGCACATGGACCTTTCACTATCTAAATGGAGGAATTTCTCTCTTAGGTGCTTTAGTTTCTTCATTCCTAAATTGTACAAACATTTCAAACCACAACAATGCTTCACAATATCCAATGCAATCTGTCTATTTGAAGTAAGAAATTTAAATCTTTTTTGACTTATTTCACAAGGCCTTCATTTAAAATGTAGATTGAGCGTGCTTTGCCTTTCCTTCTGTTTGCAACTAACATCCTTTGCTCCACATGCACTTGAGTAAGAAGGGAGATCAATGGCTAGATCAAATGGGAGATGAAGAGGTGCATTTGGTTGAGTAGCATTGCACTGCGAATTGGATAACTTAATGACTCAACAAAAAACATAGAATGGTGATCAACACATTCTAAACCATGGAGACCATCACTTACGAGGAAAGGATCAATTGAGAACAACAAATTCAAAACTGTATCAATATGAGTAGAGGAAGCTGATGCCCAAGCATCCACTGAAAAGATTGAGCTCATCTTCACTTACTTCAAAGAGAACTGAAGATGAATTACCTTTTTAAATGAGTGGAAGTCCAAGATCAAGTGAAAATGTCACATCAAGTGTCACATCAAGTAGACATGAAATCAAAAGTGCATTAAAGTACATTAAAGTGCATCAAACATCAAATTACATTAAAGTACTTAAAGCCTAATGTTAAAGTACTTAAACTATCCAAATATACAGTGTGATACTAAACGAACATGCTCAAAAAAGAAAAAAAATATTCGAAGCAGATCCACTCTTCAAATGGATGATGTAGATATTCTTGATTATGATTTTGCCTTGACAAAAACAGGTCGCTTGAGGAAAGCAACCATGAATATGATAAAGCAAAAGCTTCTAGATGTATGTGGTACAACAAATAATAGGCAAACAAGAAGATTTGTGCATGATTCTGCAGAATTCTTATGTACATGGATGAAGATAGAGCTCTTGTGGATATAGAAGAAGAAGAAGAGAGCTCTCAACAATCTCAGACTGAATCAAGTGCATCAGACGATGAGGGTGTAGACATAGATCGACAAAGTTGTGAGTTGCATTGAAACTCCATAACTTTTTTAGTGCTCATGTAAATGCCTCGAAGTAGTTTGCTTAACAAAACCATGTTTCATAGCAATTTTGAATAACAATCAGATATCCACCCATTGAAAATATGTCTTAAATGTTTATTTTTGTATAATAATTCTTCAATTTTACATTCTTTATATAGATTTTGGACATGTCAATGTCTTATCCAGTGAAATTTTGACCACATTTTGAGCTCTTTTTTTTTTTGAAAAATGATAAAAAATGTCAAAAAATCACATGTTTTCACTTAGTTTTTGAAATATATGTATATTGTTATAAAGGGTTCTCAAACATAAGTTGCAATTTGCTTGATTTTTGACAAGGGTGTTCTCTTTTTATGACATAGTTCTCGTTTGTTACGACCCGTTGTTGGCATTGATTTTGATGAGACCTTTGCTCCTACATGCCAAATGACTATTGTTCGTAACATCTGTGCACTTGCAGCTCATCATGGTTGGAATGTACATCAGTTCGACACTAAAACTACATTTCTGAATGGTGACTTGCATGAAGAAGTGTATGTTTTCAACCCTATGGATTTGTGCAAAAAGGGCATGAAAAACAAGTGTGCAAGTTGAAGAAGGCATTATATGGTTTAAAGCAAGCACCACGTGCTTGATATGAAAAGACACATGCCTACCTGATTGCACATGGCTTTGAGAATAGTCCAACTGAAAGCACCTTGTTTGTTAAGCATGCAAATGATGTGCTTCATATCATTGTTGTGCATGTTGATGACATGTTTCTCACTTATCCTCATGAGAAGCATATTGCTGATTTTAAGGCTGATCTGCATGCCTCATTTGAGATGCCAGATTTGGGGCATTTGCATCATTATTTCAGCATTCAATTTATGCAAGTTGATGGTGGAATAGCTTTGTGTCAAGCAAAATATATTGGCACATTATTGTAGCATTTTGTCCTTGAAGACTGCAAACATATTTCCACTCCTATGGAGACAGGTTTATGATTGAGTCTTCATGATGCTGGAGATGCATTTGATGTTGTTCTTTATCAACAGGTTATTGGATGCTTGATTTACTTATGCATTGCTCAACCACATATTCAATTTGTTGTATCATAGATGAGAAAGTTTATGCATTGCCCAGGTGTTAAGCATTGGCACGCGGTTAAGTGCATCTTTCGATACTTA